>OY821518.1:191700615-192084616 GCA_963682025.1 Cordilura impudica | reverse complement strand
AAGATACATAAATAGTTGTACTCCTTCACAATCATAATCTAAACTATATTTAGATACATGACTCATTGTTAAAATATTAGGTACAGTTACGTACATTTTTCTCAGTTGTGACCTTCTTATCAGTTATATAGTTCTTATCAGTGTTGACCTTTATGACATCCTTATCAGTTATGACTCACACGCCCCTCCCCCCCCCCCCACACACACACATACACACACATCTTATCAGTTAAAATATTGGTACAGTTACGTACATAGGCACAGTTTGGTAAACATACAGCTCACCTATAAGAAATAATATATATATATATTTATATATACTGCAATGTACAACAAAATCTTGTTAACATATTTAAGAAACTATAATCATATTTAATATTAATTTTATTTATAATTTAATTTACGTTAATTTAAGTTAAGAAACTATAATTTTAATTAATAAAAAATTATATTTTAAGTTAAAAACCATCAAAAACTAAACCTTTATATTTATATAAGTTTATTATTATTTATATAAGTTTTTCTACCCACCTCATAGGTCGTATCCATCGACCACACTCCTATACACATTTCCAAACAACAACCACCACGATACTCCCACTTAAGGGCCATATCCAACAAGTCAGCTGGAATCTGTGATTCCAGGGGCGTCTGACTACCCATGGTATGTAATGCTACGGCGTTGGTGGAAGATCCGCTTCCGTTTCCCTGAGCCTTTGCTGGTCGCACATGCTGGCGTAGGGGCCTAGCTCGCCGGATGGGTGGGGTCTTGCTCAGGCCCAGGGAAACCGCACTACAGATTTTCACGTGCGATTAAAAAAAACAACTGTCAACAAAACAGACTCTAAATGGGACGGATGGCCATACTTACCTTGGGATTGGGGACGAGGTGTTCTGCCCCTTTTGCCCTCCCAACCATGTTACCTCGACTCCATCTTACTTGGAGGTAACCCACTTCAATGATAAGAGTTTGGTTTGGTTTGGTTTTCTACATTGGGATATATAAAAAATTTATTTAACCTTCATTTAAGGTTTTTTTTTAAATTAAGTTTAGCAAAATTTAATTTTCAGGGAAATTTTAATTTTAGGAAAATTTTTAAATATAGCTCAATTTTAATTTTAGAAGAATTTTTAAATTTTAGCAAAATTCTGTTTTAGGAAAATTTTAGCAAAATTTTATTTTTTAGCTAAATTATATTTCTTATTATAATTTTTAATTTTAGCTCAATTTTATTTTTATTTAGGAAAATTTTTAGATTAATTTTATATTTAGCAAAGTTCTTAATTTAGAAAATTTTTAGTTAAATTTTAGTTTAAATTTATATTTAGAAAGAATTTTTATCTTTAGAAAATTTTTATATTTCGAATATTTTATATTTTGCGAATTTTGACATTTCGAAAATTATATATTTATTTAAATTTTATAATTAGAAAACTTTTTTTTATGTAATTTTAGAAAAATTTTGTATTTAGGTAAATTTTTATTTTTAGAATACCTTACACTTAGCAAATTTTAATGACAAAAATTTGGTTTAATTAGAAAACCTCCCATTTAGAAAACTTTTAAATTCTAATTAGAAAAATCTTAAAAAAAATTCTCGTATATAGTTAGGCAAATCTTAGGAAATTTTTGTTTTTCTTTTTGTTCTTCTTTTAATTTTATACCATAATTAGCAAGATTTAGAAAAGTTTAATTATAGGACAATTTTTTTTTTTTTTTTTACTTTTAGGAAAGTTTTTTTTTTAAATTTTAGGAAAATCTTTAATAGTAGAAAAATTTTAATTTTAGCACAATTTTGATTTTTGCACAATTTTAATTTTAGCAAACCTCATATCTAAAAATATTTGATATTTAGTTTAAATTTATAATTAGCAAAAAAAAATTTTGATTTATAATTAGAAAAATCTTTAAAAAATAATTTTAATTTATAGTTAGACAAATCTTAGGAAATTTTTTTTTATTTAATTTAGATTTAAGAAAACAATTTAATTAGTTTCTTTTAATTACCGCCATATGGTTGTAGGTGTTGAGGATGAAGCTGCTGCCGCCAGACGCCGTGGTTGTGTGTCGCAATATGCAATTAAAAAAAAATCGGCCATAGCTGCATTAATAACGATATTGTTGCTGATTTCCATACAAAATGTTTATAATTCTTTAATTTGGTTTAATCAACTTGTGTTGTTTTATATTTTTATATTATTTTTCAATTATTTATTTTTTTTTTAAACCTTCTTTTCTTTTCTTAACAGTATTTAAGTTCTTAAATATAATTTAATTTTAAGTTTCTTTAAAAATGTTCTTCCACAATTTCTTTAGTTCTTAAACATTAATAATTTTTTTTTTAAACATTCTGTTCTTTTCTTAACATTATTTAGGTTTTTTTTTTTTTTTTTTTAATTTAACTTAACTTAATATTTTTTTTTCTCAGAACGCTTTCTTTAGCACAAACAGCAATACTATTAATTAACACAAAATTTTTATTTATTCACATGTCACATGTAAAGTTTATTTCTTTTCGAAATTTGTCACTAAAATCTAGTTTTTTTTTTCTTAAAGTTTCTAAATTAAACTACATTTTTATTTTAATTTTAAGAGGTTTTTCCTCAACCTTTCTTTTGCACTGTCCAATTTCAACTCCACGATTTAAATTTACTTTTACTACATTAACCTTCTCATCTTCATTCACTCATGTCCAGATAAAAACCTGTTTATTAAACAAACAAAATCACCAGCAATTCAATGAGAACATTCATATGCATTCATAATATTCTCTAGTATTTATAACACTCACACTCATATATGACTATGAGAGCAAGTAAGATCAATACAAGAAAATACGTGGTTTGACCAGCATGATTGCATATGAATGTGTTCATGATTTACTTCAACACAATGAAGAGAAAAAAATACGCCATAAAAAAAAAATGCCATCAACCTATTACCATATAAGTTGTTTTTTATATGTACATACTTGAACTTGAAAATAATTTCAAGATCAAGGTTATTATTTTTTCTTCTTTCTTATTCTGCTTGTAACAGAAATTCTTTTGTTACAGTGCAGAGCAAAAAAAGGTCACCGTCACAAAACAGATGGTTTTGATTTCCATGAAAGGAAAAATCAACTGAAAACGGTTCGATGGGTTTTAAGGTTGGCCATTTTGAAAACTTTGCCTTGAGTTAAGTCTTATGTATATATAAAAGATCTCAAAACAGCAGTTTACGCTGTTGGGGTTTTTCAAAACATGGTTCGATATCCATCGTTCAACGGAAAAGATTCCAACACAGAGATTTTTGGTTATTTTAAAAATTCAGTGTATTGGATTCTTATATCTAACAGAGACCTTAAACTAGCGATTTTTGTTCCTTTCAAAATTCGGTGGTTTAAGTTCTCTCATTAAACAATGGACATGGACGCAGAGGTTTTGGGGGACCTTACTAAATTAAAACCGGTGTTTTGAACTCTCTTATCATAAACAAAAAGGCTTTAAACAGAGGTGTTGTTGGCAAAGGGCGTAATACATGACTATCTCTAAAATGGTGTTAGGCTATGTTATGAGATAATGAATGAATGAAGATTAGCTTAATGTCAACAATTTCATAATGATTTAAATCAATATCAAAAAAAAAAGATTGTGGAAAAATGAAATCGGGTTCTAAAATTTAAATTAGATTCAAATCGAACCCACGCAAAATTATTCAAGAATTAAATTTTCAATTTAAAAAAAAAATTTTTAAGTTTAAAAAAAATTTCATTAGGTTTGAAACATTTTAACTTTTCAAAAAAATGTCAATAAAGTTCTAGGTTCTTCAAAAATCTAAATTGCAAAAAAAAATTTCAAAATTAAAGTTCAGAAAAAGTCTTTTAAAATTTCACAACTAATTTTCAACAAATTTTCAAAATTTCTATATAAAGTTTTAATATAATTTTCAATATAAATTTAATATAATTCAATATAGTATTTCTATATAATTTTCAATATTTTAATTTTCAATATAGCTTTTCACTATAGTTTTCAAAAATATAATTTTCACTATAAAAATTTTCATAAGATTTCAACAAAAAAATTTCAAACATAATTTTCAATATACTTTTCAATATATTTTCAAAAAAATTTTCAATAAATTGTCAACCCAATGTAGTTATCCAAACCAAACCAATTACTACAAAAAATCCGTAAGTAAGTATGACTATCCATCAAAAATTAAAAATTTTAAAATTTTATACTTGTGATTCTAAGTTTCTTTTCGATTGTTTGCAGCTATTTCGGTACTATAAAAATCATTTTGGACAAGTAACCGGTTCGTTTAGAACGAAGTTCTTGTATTCCAAAAACGACCTTTAATGACCAAAGCAAACGGATACCACAAAAATCAAATTAAAAAAAATGTTGAAATGTGAACTCAAATGTCAAACAAGTTTCCATTTCGGTTAATGTAAATAGGGATGTACCCATATTTAATTAAAATTCCAGAAATATCAGCAAGTATGACTTCAAGAACACGGATACAAAAAAGATTAGGATTTAGGAACAATGTGCTTTCCCGGTGCACAGATGTTAAAAATTGAAATAAATTATTAAGTTCCTTTTTAGAAAAATTATGAATTAAAAAGAAGAAAAAAAAATCCGGTCTATTGTTTCGGGCCCCACCTTGGGCGCCATTTCTGTAATGGTACGCAACGTGGTTATGGACATGATCAACTTATCGAGCCCCACGTTGGGCGCCATTTCTGTAATGGTGCGGCGTTGGTGGAAGATCCGCTTCCGTTTCCCTGAGCCTTTGCTGGTCGCACGTGCTGGCGTAGGGGCCTAGCTCGCCGGATGGGTGGGGTCTTGCTCAGGCCCAGGGAAACCGCACTACAGATTTTCAAGTGCGATTAAAAAAAACAACTGTCAACAAAACGGACTCTAAATGGGACGGATGGCCATACTTACCTTGGGATTGGGGACGAGGTGTTCTGCCCCTTTTGCCCTCCCAACCATGTTACCTCGACTCCATCTTACTTGGAGGTAACCCACTTCAATGATAAGAGTTTGGTTTGGTTTGGTTTTCTACATTGGGATATATAAAAAATTTATTTAACCTTCATTTAAGGTTTTTTTTTAAATTAAGTTTAGCAAAATTTAATTTTCAGGGAAATTTTAATTTTAGGAAAATTTTTAAATATAGCTCAATTTTAATTTTAGAAGAATTTTTAAATTTTAGCAAAATTCTGTTTTAGGAAAATTTTAGCAAAATTTTATTTTTTAGCTAAATTATATTTCTTATTATAATTTTTAATTTTAGCTCAATTTTATTTTTATTTAGGAAAATTTTTAGATAAATTTTATATTTAGCAAAGTTCTTAATTTTTTTATTTATTTATTATTATTAATCTATGGAATTAATCCTTACAGACTATTTAAAAAAACATTTAACAATGAATGAAAAATTAAAAAATTTAATTTAATGTGTTCAAATAAATTATTATATTACTTTTTATGACATTTGTATTTGAAAAAAAATCTATAAATCTATAAAGCTTATTAAATTCAGAATACATTCGTCTAAGCGGATCACAGTTTGCATAATTTGATCTATAAAACTGGACAGTTAAAGGTGAGAAGAAACGTGTTGGCCGTTGGGGGATGTTAAATGAAATATTGTTGATCAGAAAACCAGAACAAACATCGCCATTAATTATGTTCAAAAGAAACGAAACGTTTAGCATAGATCTGCGGCTTTTTAAGGTTGGCAGCTTAACAAGGGCGAGTCTGCTGTTATATGACGGAAGATTTAATTGGTTAAAATTTAAGCTGCGAAGACAGAATAGTAGGAATTGTTTTTGCACCGATTCAATGCTATCAATATGAGTTTGATAGATAGGGTCCCATATAATAGATGCATATTCCAAAATCGGTCTCACAAGTGACGTGTATAGTGTTTTTGTTACATACGGATCGTTGAACTCTTTAGACCAACGTTTTATAAAACCAAGAACTCCTCTGGCTTTGTTTACCGTAATTGTAATATGAAGAACGAAACTAAGTTTTGAATCTAATAAGACACCAAGATCTAAGAAGTTATCAACTTTTTCCAATTGAAAGCCTCCCAACACGTAATTTACAGATATTGGTCTTTTTCGAACAAAACGCATATATTTGCACTTTTTAAGATTGAGCTCCATTAAATTTAAAATACACCATGAGTGAAACGAATCCAAATCATTTTGAAGATAAGTGTGGTCGGAATATTGGTTATAACTCATAAAGACTTTTACATCGTCAGCATACATCAGGATATTTGAAAACTGAATAACCTGTGGCAAATCATTTATAAATAAAGAAAATAAAAGCGGTCCAAGATGGCTGCCTTGCGGTACTCCAGATAAAACATTAATATTTTTCGAAGATATGTTATTAAAAAGTACATTTTGCTTTCTGTTTGTCAAATATGAATATATCCACTTTGTACTAAGATCAGAAAATCCCATTAGATGTAATTTCTTTATAAGAAGTTTATGGTTGACTTTATCAAACGCCTTGCTGAAATCAGTGTAAATTGCGTCAGTTTGCTTTCTTTGAAGAAAGCCACGATTGACTATTGTTGTAAGATGTAAAAGGTTCGTTGAGGTTGAGCACCGTTTTTGAAAGCCATGTTGGAATGGAGAAATTAATGTGTTGACTTGGTGACATAGTTGATCAGTTATAATTTTTTCAAAGAATTTAGGTATAGTACTTAATTTTGCAATACCACGATAATTTGTAACATCCGACTTGTTTCCGGATTTAAATAGCGGAATAATGAAAGAGTCCTTCCATTTATTTGGAAAGTATCCGTATTTAATTGATGAGTTAAACATTATTGTCAATGGAATAGCTAAAGCATCCGCACATTTGATTAAAATACTGCTAGGAATTTTATCAGGTCCACTATTATACGAAAATTTTAGTTTTTTCAACCCTTTAGAAACCATAGAGACATCAAGAAATGGAATACATATGGTTCTATTAGCAGTCAGTATATATGGATAAGTGGTAGAATCATCAAAAGTTGAATTGGAATAAGTTGTTGAAAAAAAATCAGCAAACAAATTACTTATAATAGTATTATCATAAGATTCAGTATGTTGAAATTTCATAATAGCAGGATAACCAGTAGTTTTTCTCTTAGTGTTGACAAATTTATAAAAAGATTTTGGATTACTTTTGAAACTATTTTTCATTTTGATTAAGTAATTAGAGTAACATGATTTATTCAGTGCAGTATATTCCGCTCGGCTGATGGAGTATTTCCCATAATCCACAAGAGAACCGGATAGCTTGTATTTCTTGTAATATTTATTTTTTTTATTTTTAAGTCTTATGAGTTGCTTGGTATTCCAAGGAGGACCAGAAAGTTTATTACGAATTTGTTTCGGAATACATAAATCCATTGCAGAGGAAATAGTACTGTAAAATGTTTCAGTCATATGATCAATAGCAACTGTGGATCCAATAGAAAAAGATAATAGACTGTGCCAGTTCGTACTGTGTAGAAGTTCGTTCAACAAACAGTAATTTGATTGTGCGAAACAAAAATCTTTAACATCATTTTTAGAAGGTGTTTTTAAAAGTCCAGAGGGAATATATAAATTTACTTCAATGGTAGGGTGATGTGTATCTTCAGGAGAAGAAATTGGGATTGAACGCTTGATGTAACATTCCGAAGTATCGTTGACAAATATTAAATCCAATAATTTATAAAGATTGTTGTATATACCATTTATTTGAAAGAGATTCAGATCAAATAAAATATTGAAAAGCTCTTCACACTTATTATTTGATTTGGATGGAACAAAATATTTTTCATCAGGTAAGAACTTCCAGGATATTGAAGGCAAATTAAAATCACCAAGAATAATAACAAAGTCATCTTGATTAGCTGTACGAAGAATATATTTAATAGCTTCGCCATGTTTGTCATAAATAGACTGTGAGGACGATGGAGGAATATATGAGCAGGTAATAAATAATTGTTTTCCATTAAGTTTAATTAAAACTGCGATAAATTCGATGTCGAATGAGGGGTCAATTAATAAAGCCTCTGAGAATAAAATACTGGAGACCGCAATAAGAACACCGCCACCATTTGTTGTGGACCCACGATCACGTCTAAAAATATTGTATTTGTAAGAGAGTATTTCCGTATTCAAAAAAGTATCATTAAGCCAAGTTTCAGTAAGTACGATGATGTGATGTTGTAAGTTGAAACTTTCCATATATAAAGATGTGAGTTTAGTTCTTAAGCCGCGAACATTTTGATAAACTAATGAAATGTAATCAACAGTACAAGCTCCTAGTTTTTTGGAGCATTTAAATCAATTTGTGGAAGACGACCAATGTTAGCGGATCTTGGATTTTCCCTGTATATATATTCACGAACCAATGTATATTTAGGCCAAAAATTAGGATCCAGAATACGTTCAAAAAGATCATTAGTAACAGTAACTTTGAAAGAAGTAATGGATCTTGGTTGAGAAAAAACAAACTTATATGTTGAAATGTCTACGTTTGGACCCACCTTAGATTTAATGAAGGAATCAACATCTTCAGTAGTTGTATCAAAGGCCAGCCTCGAGATGAAAACAGTTTTTTTAGGTGGTACAGCTCTTAGCGTATTATTTATAGTTTGACTATTATTGAAAACGGGAACATGGTTATTTAAGGCAAATTCAGGTTGATTATGGGCAATATCAGCACAGCTCAAAGGAATAGCAGGATCCTTAATGTTATTAATAATTGAAAGTGAATCAGGTATAGAAGAACCAGAAGTAACATAAACCGGAACAGGATTATTGTTTTTTTCTTTGGTAGCATTTCTTGACGATTTACGGCGTTTCGGTGAAGATTGAGGAGGAGATTTTAAATTATCCAATGATTTGAAATCGTCAAATAATTTTCCATAATCATTAATACGATTAGTTAAATCCGACGCTTCTTCTTGGATATTCAAAAATTTCTTTTTTGTATCTTGAAAGAAGCGATAAAAACTTACGCCAATTTTTCTGCACTTATAGCAGCACCAATGTAGACCTTTATTATTGGTCAAAGCATCCGCAACTAACCCAGAAAGACCACTACATTTAAGATGACAAAGTTCATGACACAACCAACAAACGATCATCCGTTCCCCATCATCCTTAATGGAACAAGTATTTATCAAACAGGACATATTAATAAACAGATGTGGCAACGCTACTTTTTAAGTTTGACAGATTTATTACAAATTATGTGTAGTTATTGTTAAATATAAGAAAAGAGTTTACTTGTTTGTTTGTTATCAATTTTGCAAATAGGCTGCTATGTGTTGTTATTGTAAAATGGGTGTTGTTGTAAAAATATTATGCACTTGATTGTTCGTATTTTATTTGCGTTTTCTTATTTGAGTAAGTAGTGTTGTTATGTGTAGTTATTGTTAAATATAAGAAAAGAGTTTACTTGTTTGTTTGTTATCAATTTTGCAAATAGGCTGCTATGTGCTGTTATTGTAAAATGGGTGTTGTTGTAAAAATATTATGCACTTGATTGTTCGTATTTTATTTGCGTTTTCTTATTTGAGTAAGTAGTGTTGTTATTGTTGTACAACTAAGTTATTGTCTGTTTCTTTTTATGCTTTGTTCTATTTAATTTAAGATTTTTATGTTTGTAATTTTAACTTTGTTGATTTTAATTATTTCAAAAACAATTTATTACAAATTTAATGTTAACAAAGTAACTTTATGAAATCAGAGTTATGTGGTTTTAAAGGTAATAAATTCCTGGTTATTTTAGTGGTAATCACAAATCACAATTTTCTTTACAATAAAAGAATATAACAAAAATGTACGGATCAAAATATTTCACGACTGTTTTCAACAACGTTCAGCGATAAAATTTTTAGTTAAATTTTAGTTTAAATTTATATTTAGAAAGAATTTTTATATTTAGAAAATTTTTATATTTCGAATATTTTATATTTTGCGAATTTTGACATTTCGAAAATTATATATTTATTTAAATTTTATAATTAGAAAACTTTTTTTTATGTAATTTTAGAAAAATTTTGTATTTAGATAAATTTTTATATTTAGAATACCTTACACTTAGCAAATTTTAATGACAAAAATTTGGTTTAATTAGAAAACCTCCCATTTAGAAAACTTTTAAATTCTAATTAGAAAAATCTTAAAAAAAATTCTCGTATATAGTTAGACAAATCTTAGGAAATTTTTGTTTTTCTTTTTGTTCTTCTTTTAATTTTATACCATAATTAGCAAGATTTAGAAAAGTTTAATTATAGGACAATTTTTTTTTTTTTTTTTTACTTTTAGGAAAGTTTTTTTTTTTAAATTTTAGGAAAATCTTTAATAGTAGAAAAATTTTAATTTTAGCACAATTTTGATTTTTGCACAATTTTAATTTTAGCAAACCTCATATCTAAAAATATTTGATATTTAGTTTAAATTTATAATTAGCAAAAAAAAATTTTGATTTATAATTAGAAAAATCTTTAAAAAATAATTTTAATTTATAGTTAGACAAATCTTAGGAAATTTTTTTTTATTTTATTTAGATTTAAGAAAACAATTTAATTAGTTTCTTTTAATTACCGCCATATGGTTGTAGGTGTTGAGGATGAAGCTGCTGCCGCCAGACGCCGTGGTTGTGTGTCGCAATATGCAATTAAAAAAAAATCGGCCATAGCTGCATTAATAACGATATTGTTGCTGATTTCCATACAAAATGTTTATAATTCTTTAATTTGGTTTAATCAACTTGTGTTGTTTTATATTTTTATATTATTTTTCAATTATTTATTTTTTTTTAAACCTTCTTTTCTTTTCTTAACAGTATTTAAGTTCTTAAATATAATTTAATTTTAAGTTTCTTTAAAAATGTTCTTCCACAATTTCTTTAGTTCTTAAACATTAATAATTTTTTTTTTAAACATTCTGTTCTTTTCTTAACATTATTTAGGTTCTTTTTTTTTTTTTTTTTAATTTAACTTAACTTAATATTTTTTTTTGCTCAGAACGCTTTCTTTAGCACAAACAGCAATACTATTAATTAACACAAAATTTTTATTTATTCACATGTCACATGTAAAGTTTATTTCTTTTCGAAATTTGTCACTAAAATCTAGTTTTTTTTTTCTTAAAGTTTCTAAATTAAACTACATTTTTATTTTAATTTTAAGAGGTTTTTCCTCAACCTTTCTTTTGCACTGTCCAATTTCAACTCCACGATTTAAATTTACTTTTACTACATTAACCTTCTCATCTTCATTCACTCATGTCCAGATAAAAACCTGTTTATTAAACAAACAAAATCACCAGCAATTCAATGAGAACATTCATATGCATTCATAATATTCTCTAGTATTTATAACACTCACACTCATATATGACTATGAGAGCAAGTGAGATCAATACAAGAAAATACGTGGTTTGACCAGCATGATTGCATATGAATGTGTTCATGATTTACTTCAACACAATGAAGAGAAAAAAATACGCCATAAAAAAAAAATGCCATCAACCTATTGCCATATAAGTTGTTTTTTATATGTACATACTTGAACTTGAAAATAATTTCAAGATCAAGGTTATTATTTTTTTCTTCTTTCTTATTCTGCTTGTAACAGAAATTCTTTTGTTACAGTGCAGAGCAAAAAAAGTCACCGTCACAGGTACCAGAATATATATATTTATATTATTTTGGGGACTGAAAAAATACTTAATTTTTCTTGGGAAAAATTAACGAATACGACATCCTTTTCCGATATTACCCGATAGTTCTTTAAAAATTCCACCAAATTGGTTTATGTATCAAATTAAGTATTCTGCGCATGTTTTGAAACCAGCGATATACGTTCCGCATACTTTGCGGCCATGGCCGCAAACTATCCTATACATAGAAGGAAATTATTGTTGCCACATTTTCGTGTTATTTTAAACGCGTCAAAAAGAATTTGCTATGGACTTTGGAGTTTTATTTTTTGAACAACGCAACCATGTATTGAAATGTGAACGGTAAATTGTGCAAGTAAATTTAGAAAGTGAACAACCTCACCAAAATTGTATTAATAAATAATAAACAAATCTTTGCGAAATCTTATTGAAATTTCATTATATTATCATTGTTTGCTAAAACTTTACCAAAATCAGGGTCTATAGTAAGGACTCACACTAGCGACATTCACATTTAATTGTGAACTACAGAAATGCACAACACTGAGTATACCTATTTTTCCAAACGATAATGAAAAATAAATTAGGATTTTTGAAGAACTTTTAAAATTAATTTTGCTAGGAATACAAGAAACCAACAATAACAAAAAACGTCTGTACAGTAAATTCAAACATTGAGGAAATGCCACTATTAAATTGGTAAAGAAACAAAGGAAGTAAATTATTTTTAAAGTTTGGTAGATGATTTACATACATCGTATTGCCACCTTAATGGCGGATATAATTAAGAAAAATTATCAAAAATCTACTATGAATTCTGAGATTTCAGAAAGAATTTACTTCCAATTAGTTGGACCTGAGATCCCCTCTCTAACTGCATGGTATAGTATTTGGTAAAATAGTCGATCCAGACCGACGACAGTTTACTTGTTTTAACCTTTTCTTAATCGAAACATCTTTCATTTATTAAGTTTATTCCTTGTAAATAAAAATGCATTTGTTTTAAAAAATAGTTTTAATGACATTTTTTTTTGTATAAATTTATTCTCTGGTTTTTCAAATTTAACCAAAATTATAACAAAAGGTACTTAAAAGTATATAAATAAGAGAAAAACAATATGTCAATCATCAATTTTATAATCCATTTTTAATTGAAACATCTTTTAGGTATTAAGTTCAATTTAATCAGAATTTTTTTTTAAAATAAATATGAGTTTCCAAATTTAATAATTGTATTGACAAATATATTTAGAGATCTTAATTAATAATAATTTTTTAATTTTATAAATTGAAGATCATATACATTTGTTGTATTGTTTATAACAAAAGGTACTTAAAAGAATATTAATAAAAAAATTCATATATCGAGAATAAATTTTTTAGTCTCTTGTAAATTGAAACATTTAAGTAATAATATTTTTAAAAACTATAAATTTGGGGCACTATAATATTGGGACACAACACTGAATACAACCTCTTTATGGATTGAAGTTAACAAAAATTCTATTGGCGAAAATCCATTTAAATAGTTATCAATATTTGTATTGTCTTTCTCAAAGCCAAAGTTGAACATTTGATTGGTTTAATGGCTTTAAACAAAAAATATAGATCTAGTCTAAAATAATTTTAATTAAAATTTAAAAAATATAAATCGAAACTTATATTTTGTATTAATTTTTCGATTTAAAAACCAAAGAATTTATTAATAAGTATTTAATTTTTCAATATAAAGGTAATGGAATTTGAAAAAAATGTAGCATTTTTTTTGACTCCAGTACGTTTTAGCATCTTTTTTTTTGCTTAAGTCTAGTTTAGTGGCTAGTCTACGGTAATTTTTCACACAACAATTTTTTACATAATATTTTTTCTATTTTTATGCCCAAATCAACCCTTATAGGTAATGTTATAATTCCAACAAAAAGGAAAAATGTTTTGTTAAAAACAGGCCGAATAAATAAAAGTACAATAATAGTTTTATATGTTATGGGTTAATTTCGCGAAAAAATTTAGAAAGTGTAGGTAAAATCCCTAATATATCCGGTCCTAAGAGGGCTAAGAGGTCAAAACATACATCGAAATGAAGCTAATGGACCCAGCTATCACACAGTTGATGTAAATACCAACATTGTATACATCATTTTACGAGATAATGGGACGTTTCCGAAAAAAATTTTTCCAAAAAATACAAAAAATTCAAGAGGTTCATAATGGGTTAATGGATTTTAAATTTTGAAATACCAAATGAAAGGCACTCCAGTAAGCTTTCCAATGATGTATATATTGCTGAAATCCGATAATAATTGACAAAGTTGTGTACAAATCAAGGTCAAACCTTTGTCGGTCCATAACTCCGAAAATAGGTCCGTCCGAAAAAAAAAATATTTCTCTTAAATCGCACCAAAAGCCCCTATCTCCGCCAAAAAAATCGGGGTATAGCCACTAAACTAGACTTGTTCCAAAAATGTGGGATGACCTGGCAATTTGAGTGCTTTTAAACAGCGCCATCACAATCTAAACCACAAAAAAAAAAATAATAAACAATAGAAAAAGTTAATGCTCTATACAAGTAATATTGCACACAGAAAGGTTAGAGTTTAATATGAAAAATAAGTGCCCAAACGCGAAAACTTATAGAGGTGTTGTCCAATGGCTTTGCCTCCTCGCGGGATTCTAATAAAGAAAGGGGGGTTCAATTGGTTTGGCGGCTACAAGTTTAGGTTTTGGAAAGGTAAGTAATTAATTAAATTAAAATTTCAAGTTAATTTTTGTTGTTTCTTTAGGACTCTTCAAAATATGTCAGTGAATTCGTTAATCCCATTCTAAATTGTTTAAACGATCAAGAATTACGTGTCCGGTATTCTGTGTGTGATCCTTGTATAGCGTGGTGGCACGTCGCTCCATTATACCCTTCTTTCCCGATTTATTTGCTGCTGGCGTCTTGTGGCCTATTCCTGTTGGATCGTTTACTTAAAGATGTTATAGAATCTTCACAAACTTTGAATCTAGAAGCTTTAATACCTCTTAAGGAACACATTTATGTAAAGAATTATATTGTGCGACAATATGTTATATTCTCGATTTTGAATGCTGTACCAGAAAATAATATGGTTATCTATTTGATATTATTGATGGACTTTTTATGATGCTGGAAGATAATACACAGAAATACAAATGTGTGAAATTACGCTGACAGTTTCTTAATCGAATCAATGCGCATGGAAGACACTAAATACGGGACACTAGATACGGGAGTTTTAGTTTGTGTCATTCTACCATGTCTGGAATTTAATGTTGATAATATGAAGAATATTAAGGAATACGCAGTATCCGTAAATACATCCATAATGAAATTAGTTTCTACAAAAAACAAAGATCTCAGAATATTGAACAAATTGATTTATGGAGGTATTATCACAATATCTCACACACGGTTCTGGACAAACAAAGGTAGCGGTATTTGAATGGATACATCGAAATTGTTAATTCACAACACTCAAAAGGTAAGCTTTTATACAAATTTTTGATATATACAATGTAAGTGTTATAATAAATATTTTTCTTTAAGAAACTACTGATTTCAATGAGGCCCGTTACCGGAAAATTGTATTGAGTTTAGCAATTTATTCTGCTAAGTTACGTACCACTTTGAGGGATGTTTCGAGTGAAAAGTCAGCAGAGTATAAATAAATTCAAATTCAAATTTAAAAAATGTGGGTAAAATCCCTAATATCTCCGGTCCTAAGAGGGTTAAGAGGTCAAAGCATACATCCAAATGAAGCTAGTGGATCCAGCTATCAGACAGTTGATGCAAATACCAACATTATAACGATCATTTTATGAGATAATGGGACGTTTCCGGAAAAAGAATTGCCAAAAAATTCACAAAAGTCAATAGGTTCATAATGGGTCAATGGATTTTAAATTTTGAAATACCATATTAAAGGCACTCCAGTAAGCTTTCCAATGCTATATATGTTGCTGAAATCCGATAATAATTGACAAAGTTATGTACAAATCAAGGTCAAAACTTTGTCGGTCCATAACTCCGAAAGTAGGTCCGACCGAAAAAAAAAAAGTATTTCTCCTAAATCGCACCAACAGCCCCTATCACCTCCAAAAAAAATTAAAGAAATTGGGGAGTAGCCACTAAACTAGACTTAAGCCGTTAAACAATCCAGTAGTTTTTCGAATAACAAAAGAAAAACTTGCGCAGCTACATTATTTTTGAACGGTAAAAATGTAAAAAAAATCTCACTTAGTTTTGAATGATGGGATGTTTCAATATCTAGGTATGAATTTGCAAAAGTTTACTGAAAATAATTTAAATTCCCGAATAATTTAACTATTGAAATATTAAACTGTTTTTGAAGTTGTATATTATGATCAGTGACCAGATGTTAAATATGTCATTCAGCACTAGGGCTACCAATCACACAGATTAAATATAAATTTATTTAAATATAAATTTGTTAACATCAGAAAAAATATTATTATTATAATTATATAATTATTAAATTCATTATAAAATTAAATACAATAAAATGCAACTATGTAGTATTCAAACTTTCATGATTGTATTAACTCAACAGTGTTGTCTATATATTAATATATTGATGAGACCATATTATTAAAAAAGTTGTAAATTTTAAATTATATATTTATTTTAAATTGGCGCAACTTTAATTAATTTATCGCGAATATAAGTGTTTATGTAACTACAAAAGTCAAAACTAAAAGAACGGATTTAAATTCAATTGAATATTTCTGAAAATCAATTAATGTTTTGTGAAATACAATTGATAATTTCTGAAATTCATTTGATGCTTTCTGATATACAATTGATACTTTCTGAAATACAATTGATACTTTCTGAAATTCAATTGATGTTTTCTGAAATACAATTGAATATTTCTGAAAATCAATTGATGTTTTCTGAAATACAATCGATACTTTCTGAAATACAATTGATACTTTCTGAAATTCAATTGATGTTTAATGAATGGCTTCCTGGACACAATGACATTTGATATTTTTCAAAGTCACGATAGTTCGTGGCATCATTCCTTTCTGCCACCAAATTCAAATGATTGAGTGGGAATGCAACATAGTTTTTCAGTGCAATAACAAGAGGTAATAATAAAGAAACGTTTTCCATCCATCATATTTCTTACAGATTTAATATAGAATTCTCTATTTTCTTTCCGATTTTCGGGACATAAACTAATGGCGTCATAAGTTCCTTTGTCATGTACTATACCAAAAACGTTTAATTCTTTGCAGGACATACTCATTAAATCCGCAACTTTATAGTCGATATTTAGTTCTTGATCCTTAGATATGTCTGAGCTAGTTCTACAGATTTGGGAGAATAATCTACTCCTACGAGTTTAGCAGGGTTGTCAGCTTTAAATATCAAAAAGCACCAAAACCGATCAAACCGCGTAATTTTTAAAAAAAACACTAAAATTTTCCTTTTTTTTTCTCTTTATTTATATATTTGTTCATTAAATTAAAAAAAGTAATTCACAAAAACACTTTTCAACGATGTGTTGTGTTAATGTTAATACAAAAGCACTAGAAGCACTGAGTTGACAACACTGAACATACGTCTTATTATTTATCCCTCTCACATATTGTTTTATACACATTTATACAATATTTCTGCATTTAATCAAAATAGTGAACAGAAGAAAATATGACGGAAAAAGAAGAAACAAAATAAAATGATAACACACCAATCGAATCGGAAGCAGCAATATCTGTGTCGACAATTTTGACAACAACACCAATGGACATACATAGATGTAACAAAAACAGAGGAAGCCGTAAAATCTAAAGATATAACAGCCAAGGAAGCCTATTTTGCCAGCTTAAACGAATGGGTTAAGCATGCCAGCATCTCACATAATCCTGTGGCCACAACTTTTTGCGCAGCAATCAGCTCCTGATAGCTTTATGCCAGTAATGGGACTACAAATGCCAGCAACTGGCCAAGCTACAAATACACATCTTCAACATATGAATGCTAACAATTTAAATGCTGCTCTAGCCGGTGTGGGAGGCTTTATTGATTTTGGCTCGAAATTGATCAAGCTTATATTAATCGCACAGGAGGCTATGAGTATTATGGCCCTTTCTGGAAAGCTGACGTTGCCGAGCTCATAGATATGATAAAAATTGTCACCATATATGTGGTGACTAACGTTTTTGGCTATGACTTGATGAAGGACATGGATAAGGATGTTTTAAATAAAGCCATGGATAATGAAGATTTTGCTGGAGCTTTACTTTACTCTATGTACGTTTTGGCATTGTCTTCTGATCTTTTCAAATCGCCAACAAATTGTTTGCTTATGTATATGAAGCTGTGTTAACGACTTTAATGGGGCTTCTGTGGGCAAACACCTAATGGTTTTAATCATTAAATATGTCGAAGTTTTTCCCAACAATGGTTTGCCTCCACAACCTGTGCCCCCAATACAATTGGGCTTCCAAGATTTCCGTGTAAATATTAATTTATGAAGAAAAATTTCAATTAATATATACATATACATGTATTCGTAGAGATAATAAAAATTTTCTTTAAAACAGTACAATTGGTATAAGAAATTTTATTCAAAACAGAATCTGTCAAATTTAAACTTAAAAAAGACATATTGAGTTTAGTGGCGATGCCCCGATTTTTAGGAAAATATTTAATTTTCGGCGGTCGAGCCTATTTCCCGAGTTATAGACCTCCAAAGTTTTCACATTGACTTGTATTTAACTTTAATAATTAATATCGGATTTCAGCAATATATATATATCGTTTGAGAGCTTACTTGAGCGCCTTCTATTTGAAATCCATTAACCCATTTTGAACCTATTTAAAATTTTGCATTTTTGTTTTTTTTTAATATGGAATTATCTCGAAAAATTATCGCTTAAAAGCTGGCTCCCCTAGCTTTAATTCGATGTATATTTTGACCTCTATATATTGGCGATTTTACCGACAAGTTTTTTCGAAAAATATATTCTTTTTTTTAAAGTATTTCAAATGTTTCTTTTTTATATATGAAAGTGTGGTTATTAACGGGTTAATTTCCCTAAAAAATAAGATACTTGATTTTCTATTGAAATCTTAATCATCGGAAGATTTTCTTTAGTATAAAAAATTAAGTTGCTTTTTTGTTTCTTTATTTTCTTTTTAATAAAAAAATGTAGTTATAACTTGTTATTACATAACGGTTTATACATGAAATTTTTCTTTCTGAAACTGTTTGAAATTCTCTTATAAACTTTCATCCGTGTCTACACACTGAAATTTTTGTATTGAAATTCAAGATTTGTTCATGTTCACTTTATCATTTCATCTATTTAATTTTATTTCATTAACATTAACTTTATTTCAATTTCTTATCTTTCTTAACACGAACAAAACAAAAATTAAAGAAAACTTAAAATAATAACCTGTTTCCATAACACAATTCGTCACAGAAGAACGAAAATTTGTATGAAGAACAAAAACAAAATACACACAAATTTTCGTTCGTCTGCGACGAATTGTGTTATGGAAACAGGGTATTACTTTACTTTGACAATTGTGAAGCAAGAAACAAAAGACAATTTCAGAGTACATGAAAGTATGTACCCCCTACCATTCTTCTCTCCCGTCTCACCTATAAACTCAAGACTTTCAGCAAGAAAACTGTCATGCGTAAACCGGCACTTAGTTTTAAAAATTTTCAATTTCAGGCTTAAGATTACAATAGCACTACCATACGATTATGCACATCTTCAATGGGTACATATTTGACAAGACCAGAAATCAGGATGACGACCAACTTCAATGATTTTACCCACACGCATATTTAAACGACCAACATCTATGGGCACTTCAGTGGGGGCGGCAACTTTTTTGGAATTTCAGCAACTTCAGATTTTTCTTTTTTAGGTTTCTTTTCTATATTTGGTTTTTGTTTGTTCTCTTGCTTAGCTTCAGCTGCTGGAGTAGCATCAGAGACTGGTGTTGCTGTTTTAACATTGGTACATAAAGTAACCGCTATTTGTGTTTTACCATTCTTGGTTTCCAGTGCAATTAACTGGGCTTTTACGAAATCCTCTTATTTTTGCAACTGAGCATTTTCCGCTATAAGTTATCGCTTCTTACGGTAGATAAGTTCTCCTCGTATGGCAGACAACTAACAAAACGATAATGGTTATTGCAAATTCTTGTCCAACTTTATGCTATTTTTCATGATTGACATAGAAACTTACCTATGTTCAGAGTTTATAATCTCTTGACTTTTTGATCGACATAAACATCGACACTTGAGCAAATTTGTCTCGAGCTTCGATAACCAAGAAAAAATTGGCAATTATAAAATTGTACAAAATTTTATACACAAACATGTGTAGCCATTCGCTTCTACACAATATATTTTTTTACAAAATATATCAAAGTCGGTAACATTTTGTTAATTTGACGGCGTTAAATATCAATTTTTTTTGGAAAAGTATGGCAACATTAAGTAAAACTTATTTTGCTTTTAGAGGCGAAATTGGATATTAATAACGTATATACAGCAAAAAGGACCATTTTAGGATATACAAATAATGAAGTGGAATATATTTCCATCGAAATCTCAATGTTCGGAAAAAATGTCCTCAAACTGTTCATGTCCTCAAAGTATACACAATATCAGTGAAAAGAATGAGGACTGGGCCCAAAGTATCCACAATGTCCTCAAAACATCCTGTGTATTGAAATTCGACCCCCAAAGTATGCGGCCTACATATATATATATATATATATATATATATATTAAGCCTCCGGTCAGACTTCGTAGCAAAAACTACTACCAGTACAGCTCCAAACAGCTATGGACTGGTCGCCATTCGAAGGTCTTACTCCCACACCCACAGGGTGAATGTATAGGTGCACTACTAAGCCCTTCTTGAAAGCTTCACAGGCAAACACATTCATGCAACACATTCTTTCATCAATCTCAAGCACACCACTGACATCACAACCATCATCAGTTAATACGACACCTAGAGAATCTAGGTCCCGTATGTCCGAGTAGAGCGTGCATATGCACAAAATGTTGTTGGTAACACTATGATAGATTCTTTTTTAATTGGATTAATAAAGTACAATATACTGAATATATGGACTATATAAGTTTTGTGACAATTAACTTAAAGAAGAATTATGAGAAATTAATTGTGATTCATAAAGTATATAATATACAAACATTCTGTAGTAACAATATAGTACGAAGCATAAAGTAAAACGAAACAGAATATAATATAAAACTGTCTACTGTGGTTTTTGTTGTTCATCTTGTACTAATAATAGCTGCAAATCGTCTAGTTGTTAAAATATGGCGACGGCTGTAAAATGTGGTGATTGTAGTAAGAACATGGCCAAGTCTGATTGTGGTGTAAGATGCATTTGGTGTTGGAATTGGTTTCATGCTCTTTGTGCCAATATTTCAAGTGAACTATATGCCATCTTAGAAGAAAAAAAATAGTAACCTAATTTTTACCTGCTCAAGTTGCCTAACAAATCCTACACCCGAGGAAAAATTAATCTGAAATGCGTCAATGTATTGATCTTGAAAAAAAAAATTAGTGCAAATTTTAATATATTTACTGCTGAGTTGCGTGTTGAACAACATGACTTAAGGAGTATGATTGAATCATCTGTTTCTGATATTCGCACCGATCTATCGTATTCTCGCAAAGAGTTAAAAGAAAGTATTGTTCGGTGTAATGATGCCATTAAAACCATTGAAGCCAATACTTTGGATATATTTTCTCATCTGGAATTGGAGAACAACAAACTTCATCGCAGAATGAATCGCTCTGACATAGTAATCACCGGCTTACCCACTGGTAAGCAGGATATCTGTAAACCAGTTTTGTCCATATGTTCACATTATAATATTAATGCTGATTCTAAATATATAAATCACTGCTTGTATATTCAAAATGGAATATCTTTATTGGTGAAGTTTAATAATGTTCATCTTCGGGATGAAATCATGAAGGCCTATTTCAGGACTCGACTGTTAATGGTTAGTGATGTTTTGGGAACTCAAGACAACACCAGAGTTTATATTAATGATCATCTCACCCCTGATTGTTTAAAACTTCAAATGCTGTGTCGAAGATCGCGTAAGGAGAAAAATAAAACTTCCTGCTGGTAGCATAAAGCAATATAATTTTCAACAATGTAGTGAGCTGCAGGAGGGAATGTCTTAACTATGTTTCTTTCTTTTTTACCTTTTCTAATTGCGTAAAACTGTTTGTAAGTACTAGCATAATAACTTAAACTTTGTATACTTTTGTAAATCATAAACTGTTGGTTTTTCCTATATTTTATACTTCATTTTCTTCTTTTATATTGTTAATCATTATACTTATTAAATGCCGTTCTTGAAATTTTGCTCTTAAAGTTAATTTTTAATGGTATGGATTTTATCTTCGATAAACCTATGGAAAATTTGTTTCTGTGTAAATATTGTTATGATATTAGCTATTTTACCTATTCTGTTAAGAGCATATAACTGTTTGCAAGTACCAGGCTAAAAATAAAGATATTTCTGATTGAATTATAATTTTTAATAGTATAAATTTTTGCTAGGTATTTTGTTTAGTTGACCTTACTAAATATTTTTATGAATTGTTAATAATGTATAGTTATTTTTAATTAATTGACAACTCCCCCCTTAACATAAACTTTACCTTAGTGTTGATGTACCATAATTATAACCTTGGTCCTATTGCCAGTTATATTTCAATTTTAAAATCAAATCTTTCTGCATGTACGAAAAATTTAAACCTTGGACATGTTAATGCACGAAGCTTAAACCCCTCAGTTTCTAACGTTAATTGGTATAATTAGAATAGCAGAATCTTGGCTTAAATCGGATATATATTCTCAATCAATGGATCTTCCAGATTACAATCTGGTTAGAAATGATCGTCCGGACGAAGATCGGGGAGGTGGCGTTTTTTGTACATATCTAATAAATTGCGGTATAGAACTGTGTTCCATAGTGAACGGTATAGGGTCTGTGAGTCGCTATTTGTTGAAGTCTTTGGTAATGGTGTTTTTGCTTTGGTTGCGGTGGTATATCTTCCGAAAGGTAATATTGATGCATTTGAGGAACTTCATGCTAATTTATTTGATCGCTTTTCGAATATAATTATAATGGGAAATTTTAATTGTATCTTTTCAATATTTCAGTGTCTGGAAGAGTTCGTTCTGCGAGTTCAAGATGTAGTCTTACTTGTTTACATAACTGCTTACCTACATACCTTTGTGTGAGGTACAGCAGTACCTCTTTAATCGATTATTTTTTGCTGAGTTAACCATCTTTAGTAACTTGTAAGGGGCAAATGTTATTTCCTTTTTTCTCTTCTCATCATAATCTTATTTTCTGCTGTCTACTTTTTTCACCTAAAGTTAAACAGAATGGTATAGAACTAAAGGACTAAACGGATAAATTATGATCAACTTAGTCAGTATGTTAATCAATTTGATACATCCCCCATTTTTTCTACTAATGATGTGGATATGCAGCTTTCCAAGATAGATGATCTTGTTAATGATTTAGAACTAAACCGAATCCTAGCGACACAGGTTGGATAAACTCCAGGGAAATTGTCCAAGCCAAATCGTTAAGAGATGTTGCATATGGTAACTTCATAAGAAATCGTACAGATGACAACTGGAAATCTTTTTGTAAACTTAGAAATAAAGCTAAATCTATTATTAGAAGAGTTCGTAGAAATTACGGTAGGAATTAATTTTCTTGTGTAGATAGCAGTCAGATGTGGAGAAATGTACGTAGGCTGGGGTGCATTGGACGTGAGAGTCCTGAAATAAATGAAGCTGATGTTGAGTTGATTGCATCTGAATTTTTAAATAATCTAAGTCAGAACAACCTTGGGAATTATGATTTTGAAAACTTTATTGATGGTACTAACTCTTTTTCTTTCAATACAGTTACAGAATACGATTTGTTCACTGCAATTTCATCTATTAAGTCAAATGCTTCTGGTTATGACATGATTCCAGTAAAATTTTTGAAAATTATATTCCCACTTATTTCAACACCGGTTCTTCACCTATTGAATACTATCTTTACAGTTTCTAAATTTCCAAGTGCGTGGAAGTTGGGTCGTGTAGTACCGATCACCAACCCTCGCGTTGGCAGTCACCTTGACGTAGTGCGGGGGCTTGATTTCACAATGATTCAAAAGGCTATGCTGATGGGGTCTACGAGATAGTAGTTTCCCGGCGGGGCCACCCTTGTCAGACAGGCTTTTGAGGAGTGTAGGACCAAGAACTGCCACCCCCTAATCCAGGGTGTCATGCGTCACCGTGCCCATTGGATAAGTTTTGCAGTCGGGGGGTTACGTCAGACTGTATATGAACGGCGCCTCTCCGAAACCGGGCCGAATCGGAGAGTAACTCTGGCCTTACCATAGCATGGGGCGCTGCTATGGCGTACCATTTGAATTCCCCATTAACAAGAATCTCATGGAAGATACAAGAAAAATTTTAAAACTTGCTGACCGAATGGAGCATGAGCTCTGTGACGATGGTCAGCGAAGCAAAGCTGCTGGTAACATGAGCATCTTGAAGCCGGCAACGGTGAAGAAATCTGGTGACAGTAGAAGTCAACCAGCCAGAAGTGGTGCAAAAGCACCAATTGTGAAGACCAACAAAGTATTGTTGTCACCCCCCAAAAGTTCAGAAACAATGTTGGAGATCGAAGCAACAGCTCCATCGAAAACTTGCGGAACACCTGGGTCAACAAACAATACCGATGGTGCGAAATCGCCTGTAGTAAAAACCCAGAGGGCAGAAGCGATGGCTAAGCTGGATAATGTGCCAACAACATCCAGCAATTTAGCGTGGCGACCAAAATTGGGAGAAATGGTAGCTAGAACTGAGGCTAATACTGCAGGACCAAAGCATAGACCTCGAGGCCATGAAACTCGCAGAATGCCAAAGGTACCAGCACCAGGACAACCTGGTGCATTTGACGACCCACTGAGGAAAGGTCTCAGCGGGGCAGGTTGCAGATGGTACTTAAGATACCTTGAGAAAGGCCTAGAACCTACAGAAGCTAGGAAAAAGGCTGACGAGCACAGAGCTAAGCCAGAAGAAGCAGCTCAGGCAAACCAACAAACGGGTAAGCGCGGAAATAAAACTATAACACCGCCGCAGCGTGCAGAAGGCAAAAAGCCTAGGTTTGCAGAACATTCTGCTAGAAACACCGCAGCAAATGCAGACAGACCAGCGAGCAAAAGCTACGCAAATGTCTCTAAGGCGATTAGAATGGCAGTGCTGCCGAAGGGATACCCTGAAGTCAGCCTAACCACACAGGAGCTGACGGTACTGGAAGAAGCCATACTGACAGATGCTGCCAAAGGATGGGACCACAAACTAAAGTTTGAGGGCATTCACTTCCGACCGGGGCATATATTCGTCGATTGTAAAGATGCCGAGGCGGCCAATTGGCTCAAGCAAACCGCCCCCAACTCTCGACGTGGGATAAGGCACCGCTAACTACGTGTACCGGGGATGAGGTACCCAGAGCACATACGGTCACCATCTTCCTTCCCAGATGCGCAGGCCAGACAACGGAGCAGATAATAGCTCTGATAAGTGCACAGAACGAAGGCATTAACACGCCCCTGTGGAAGGTTATAAAAACCAGGGCAGAAGGTAATGGCCAGCTGATGACGATAGGCATAGACAACCAATCGCTGGAAGCCATCAAGAAAGCAGGAAATGCAATCAGCTACAGATTTGGCGAGGTTCCGGTACATGGAATAGCGAGGGGCAAATGAAGAGAGAGCAACCCAGACCCCGCAAAACCATTAGAGGAAACAGAGATTCCAACATCAAAAGAGCCCACATCTGTACCGGAAGTATCTGTACCAATGGAGACGGAACAGCTATTATCCATTGGAAGCGATACGGAGGGCATGGATCCAGGCCACTCAGATGTTCCAATTGACGAGGAAGAAGAGGAAATGCTGCTAAGTAACAGCAGCAACAACAAGTAGCATAATGTCGAATAATGGATCACATATCAATTTCGCACAGGTTAACGTCCACCATGCAAAAGCTGCGTCCGCAGCGATCGCTAGGGCATTTTCAAAATTTAACCTGGGCATGGTACTGATCCAAGAACCCTGGCACTATAAGGGTGCAATCAGAGGTCTAAGCTGCGGTAGCGGCAAGGTAATATGGGACAGTAGAAATACGTCGCCCAGAGCATGCATACTAATTAGTAAAGATATTAACTACACTTGTCTTACAGAATTCATGACGCGGGACTTGGTCCCCATCCAAGCCCTCATCAACATCGAGGGCAGAAAAAGGGTCATATCGGCATCAGCTTACTTTCCGGGAGATGAAACTTCAACACCACCGGCAGAGGTACGGCGGCTAGTGGACTTCTGCAGAAGGCAAAACTTCCAGCTCTTACTGGGGTGCGATGCCAACGCACATAACACAATATGGGGCAGCACCAACACAAACTATCGAGGTGAGTACCTATTAGAATTTTTAATAACATCCAACCTAGAAGTACTAAATGAGGGAAATAAACCTACATTCGTTACAAGGGTAAGAGAGGAGGTCTTAGACATTACGGTTGCCAGTCCAAGCTTAGCTAGGATTACGAGAAATTGGAAGGTATCAGATGAGGAATCATTATCAGACCATAAAATAATTGAATTTTCGCTAGAGGGCCTAAGTATTCAGGCAACTTCATATAGAAATCCAAGAAAAACAAATTGGGTGAGGTACAATGAAATCCTAGGCTACAATCTACAAGGCATAACACTGAGCAAACGCATACGGAATCAGTATGAGCTCGATGACAGTGTGACCCAATTGATGCCTATCTTTGTAGCTGCCCCGAGAAACCGTTGGGCAAGGAGAAGGACGCAGTTTGGTGAAACGAAAAGCTCTCCACACTCAGAACCGAAGTTCGTAGGCTCGGCCATAAGGCAAAGCGTAACGGGCAGTGGGAGCTTTATAGGGCCAAACTTGCTGTATATAACAAAGAAATAAGGAAAGCTAAAAGAATTAGCTTTAGAAAATTTTGTGAAAATATGGAATCTCTTCCGGAAGCGGCAAGGCTTCACAGAACATTTGCGAAATGCGGACCAGAACTAACAATGTCACTTAGGAAAGAAGACGGTAGTTACACGAAAAATGGCCAAGAAAGGGCAGAGTTGTTATTAAAGACACACTTTCCAGGAAGTGTGGCAGTAGACAACGAACGGCCAAGTAACAATCCAAGAAACCCTAGTCGGGAAAATAGACAAATAGCAAACGAAATTTGTTCAAGGGCAAGACTAGAATGGGCTTTAGGCACCTTTCACCCCTACAAGTCCCCTGGAACGGATGGTATTTTTCCTGCCTTATTACAAAAGGGCTTAAAGGGAATTTTACCATTCTTAATGAATATCGGGCGGAGTAGCTTGGCCTTAGGGTACATACCAGAGGCATGGAGGAGGGCAAAAGTGGTGTTCATACCCAAAGTGGGGAAAAAGACACTGCACATCCAAAATCCTTCAGACCAATAAGCCTAACATCTTTCATGTTAAAGACACTTGAAAAAGCAGTGGACAACTATTTAAGATGAGGGATATTACAACAGATGCCTTTGCATCCAAACCAGCATGCGTATAGAGCGGGCAAATCAACAGAGACCGCTCTTACTAAACTAGTGGGCACTATTCAAAAATCACTAGATGAGAAGGAAATAGCAGTTTGTGCCTTCCTAGATATAGAAGGAGCCTTTGATAATACTTCACATGATGTAATAGAAAGGGCATTAAACCGAAAAGGAGTACATTCAGTGATATCAAGGTGGATGGTAGAAGTTCTCAACACAAGATCAGCAGAAACACTAGCAGAAGGGGAAACCTCGCCTCTAATGTGGAGTCTGGTTGTGGACGAACTACTAGTGGAACTGTCAGAAGCAGGTATAGAATGTCAAGGCTATGCGGACGATATAGTCATAATAGCAAGAGGCAAATTCGAGGAAACCCTCTGTGACATTGTCCAAAGAGGGCTGAGAAATATCAATCAATGGTGTAGGGCAACAGGACTGAACATCAATCCGACAAAGACCACTATTGTACCATTTACCAGGAAAAGAAAACTTCCAAGATGGAAGGCAATTCAAATTCTGGGAGAAGTCATCGAACCAAGGACAGAAGTGAAATATCTAGGCATAATACTAGACAGTAGGTTAACATGGAAGGCACACGTCAACCATATTACAGAGAAAGCCAAGCGTGCTACAATATGTAGAAGGGTAGCGGGTAGAACCTGGGGATGTAAACCCAGCATCCTACACTGGATGTACTCCATGATGGTCCGTCCAATCGTGACCTATGGAGCTATTGCGTGGGCCAAAAGGACGGAGCTAAATCAACTCAAATGGAGTTAAGTAGAATACAAAGACTAGCGTGTATTGGAATAACGGGTGCAATGAGGACGTGCCCAACGGCATCACTTGAAGTAATCTTGGATCAGAGCCCGCATATAGTGGTGCAAAAGAAAGCCCTGGCAACGGCAATCAGGATAAGGGGGATAAACCTATATCCAGGCTTTATGAAGGGCAATGGAACCAAATAAGTCAGGTTAAAGATTACTCCCTCCTAGATTGTCCAATGGACAGGATGGAGAAGAAATACGATTTCAGGAAAAACTTTGTTACAAAACTTAATAACAAAAAGGAATGGAGTAGTTTGAGCACAGCATATTCTCTTAAGGAGAATACGATCAAATGGTACACGGACGGGTCAAAGACCGGAAATGGAACAGGGGCGGGAGTCTTTGGGCCTAGAACCAAATACTACGAATCAATGGGAATGCACACGAGTATTTTCCAGGCGGAAATTTATGCCATCGATAGATGTGCACAGATTAACTTAAATAGAAAGTACAAAAGACAGGACATAACCATATTATCAGATAGTCAAGCTGCTATTCGAGCACTAGGCTCCTATGTAGTAAACTCTAAGTTAGTATGGGACTGTCTGCAAAGACTGAATGAGCTAGGCAGACACAATAAGGTCAGCGTCTGTTGGGTCCCAGGACATATTGGGATTCGGGGAAATGAGCAAGCGGATGAGCTTGCCAGAAAGGGAGCTACCACAAAGCTAATGGGGCCAGAACCGTTTCGTGGAATAGGAAAAGGAGTATGGGAAGGCGTATTCAAAGAATGTGAGAATCATATCAGACAGGAGCTTTTCTCGAGCCACTTGGGCTTAAGGCAATCAAAACTACTGCTAGGTAACTACAACGGTAAGAGATTTGAGTCATGTATCGGACTATCGAAGAACGGACTGAGAATATTAACCGGGATTCTAACCGGTCACTGTAGGCTCAGGGAGCATCTGAGCAGGTTAGGAATTGAAGCGAACCCCATGTGCAGATTTTGCGATGAGAAGGCAGAGTCAGCGGAACACATACTGGAGGATTGTGGAGCTTTAATGCATAAGAGGAAAAAGTACCTGGGTTCTTTCCAAATACCAGGGAGCGAAGTAAAATCACTGGAACCAACCCACATCCTCGAATTTCTGAGGGCTTCAGGATTGGGTGAGATTTTATAGGAACAGCAATTAGGAGAGGGCAGTACAATAGATCATTTGGTCGCAGTACTTTCGTCACCTCTTTTATACAATACAATACAACACCGATCACCAAAAGTAAGAACTACAATGTGGATAATTTGAGGCATATTAAGTTTTTGCCTGAAATGTCAAAAATTGTTGAAAATATAATGAAATTACAAATTTTAACCTATTGCGAACGATATTCGCTCTTCCACGCTAATAAATTTGCTTTTCGTCGTAGCCACAATACAACATCTCTACTTATTTCTCTTACTGATTCAGTAAGATATAATTTCGATAAACATGAAAACTGTATTATGGTTTCTCTTGATCTTACTAAAGCATTTGATCGTATAAACCATAATATTCTTATTAAGAAACTTAAGGTCATGTTTAATTTTTCCAAATCAGCCTGCCAGATTATATATTCCTACCTGACTGACCGGTCGCAGTATGTTTCTATTGGAGGATTAAGTTCCACTGTCGGTGCTGTTACCTCAGAGTATTAGGTACTCTTCTGTTCTTGATCTATTTAAATGATTACATTTCACTTATGGATAATAATTTTTGTAAATCATTCATCTTTGCGGATGATATATTTCTTATATATAAAGTAGATGCTATAATGTATATGGATTCCGAAATCATCCTAAATAATCATCTGAATAATGCCTTAAACTGGACACATCTTAATCATCTGGAAATTAATTCAACTAAAACTAAGCAATGTACTTTCATTTACCTACTCAACATGTTGTTTATCCCAGGGTTTGTATTAATAATGAAACAATTAGTTACGTTGACTCGCTAAAGTGCCTTGGTATTATTGTTGACTCTAGACTTCATTTTGAAAATCATATAAATTCCTTATCAAATCAAATTTCATTTAATTATATGCCTTCAAATCATATACACTAAAGCATGTTAGATACCGCTTAGCCCATGCCTTACTTATGTCAAGAATTAATTACTGTTTGGAAGTTTATACAGGAACTTTTACTGGTAACAGAGACTATCTTCGGAGTATTGTTAGAAGAATTATTCGTTGTTTTTGATATTCGTGTACCTGATCACGACCGGGTTTCTGAATTAACCCCAGACTTTTTAGGCTGTGAATTTCATAATTACTTGCATTTAAGTTCAGTGCTCTGTTTGTATAAAATTATGAAATAAGGACTTTTTTAGTTCATTATATTACATTCATTCATTCTACGCGAAATATACAACTTGAGATACCTCGAATACATCTTTCAATACTTAAATATTCATTTAAAATTAGAGTATGTCGCATATAAAGCTTTTGAGTTAGTTTTCGTTGAATGATTTATTATAATTTTTTCACTGGTTTATAATAGGATATGTGTATGTTGTTTTTTTAAGAAATAACATTTTTACTTTGGTAATGTTTGTGTGGCTGGGGAGCCACTTAGTTATTTATATTTTAAATAGTTTTAAGTTATATTTAAGATGGAAATTGAGCTACAATACATGTATAATTGGCCTTGTAGGCTTCCAATGTATTGAAATGGTTAAATAAATAAATAAAATAAAATAAATATGAAACCAGTCCTCGGTAAATGGTCCACAGCCACACTCAGACGTATTAGCCAAGGCTGTTCTCTGCAAAAATTCATTAAAAGACCCGTGGCCCGTAAGCAAAAAGCCCATACTCAGGCTGAAGCCAAAATGTGGACGTTTCGCCACGAACGTCACATCGCGAATGAAGGAGTATGTAACACGTCTATTGTCGCTACCGTCCCACCTATTTCGTCATCTGGAGAAAACACACTCGTTTAAGAGTGCCTTGCACTCCGTCCAGCTCTTCCCACTAATGACCTCATTAGTCACCCAATAGTTTTGCAACAATGGCTGTCGTTTCTTGATCCTGTAGGCAATACTTTTACGTATCACGTCCAAGTCAAAAGGTCCACACCTTCCAACACCTGTAAGGGCTCCGCGGAGACCGTACGACAACATGGCACACAAGCGAGCAAGACTACCCGTTGACACGACATGATTTTAAGCTTTCGCCTGGCAGTCGTGACCACGCTGGATCACACCGAGGAAGCATATGTTGCGCAAGCAGCAAACAGTCCGCGATAAAAGGTCTGCATAGAACGCCTGCTGACGCCCCAGTCATTCCTAAGAATACGCCGGACACCTCCCACCACACCAGTCAATGTTGCCTTAACACGCTCGAGATGAACCAAGAAGTTCATACGCTCACGCATTGTTATCCCCAAGTACTTGACCTCAGACGCATACTTAAGGCTAACGCCATTGGCCCTAACAGTTGGAGGTCCAGTCCTGTCCACGCACGTTTTAACGTGCTACCAGTCGTCCTCTACACTCCTACCACTTTTAAAGCCAAATTGCCACTCACAAGTGCCCTGGCCGATCCTCTCCTGAAGCCTTTTCACCATAATTCTTTCCAATACCGTGCCAAGTACCGGAAGCAGACTGATACCCCTATAGGAACGAGGATTGCGCCTGATCCTATCGGGTGGCTCAAGCAAAACAACGATACGGGCTATCTTCCACGGATGTGGGAAATACCCTCTGATACACACTTTTCATAGATTGCCAACAAGTAATCAGGAATGGCCTTCCGGGTGCTTTAACAGATCTCTCCGGTCATTCCGTCCATACCTGGAGACTTTCTACTCCGTGCCTGACAAATGCTTAACTCCAACTTAGTTCTGTCCAATGGAGGAGGGGGATCCTACCCCTGAAAAGGAAGATGGAAAGGACCCTCCACCCTTGGAAAGAACTCGCCCAGCAGAACGCGTATGCATGCCCACCATGATGGCAATAATTCATTACCAACACGTAGACAAGACACATCGGTCCGCCGGCCCCTACCTCTACAGAGCTTATAGACTCTACCCCATGGATCATCTCTGTTGCCCCGTACGTCTCTCCTCCAGTCATCATCCTTCACCTTCACGATACGGTCCTTATAGGCACGTATCTGCGTTGCGTAATTCGTCGCACGCAGTAGCATATCATCTGCATTGGTCCGCCTGGCTCTCTGGAATCGCTTCCTGAGCTGACGGACGGCCCTCCGCATTTATGTTTACTCCCGCGTCCTCCGTTTTACCTTTCCGGGGATCGTCTTACGACATCTCCCAAGAAGGGCGTCATTGGTGTTGTTCGTCCAATCGTTCAGCTTGCCTATCTGTCCATCTTTAGTCAGACCCCCTGAAATCCCCAATGGGGACCGCCTCCCTAATGCACAAACCGTATTAATCCCAATTGGTTGGGAGTCTACGCTGCCGCATCACATCGGAGACCTCCTTAGGGACTGGTGAGTAATTGAGTATAATCCGAATTGGATTACGATCACTCACCCTCCAATCGTCCTTAACGTCCCAGTCGCAGCGAAAACGCCGCAGTACGGCGTCATTTACGGCTGTCACATCAATATCACTCACACCATTGGGACCGGAAAAGGTATACAGATCAGAGGGCTGATTTAACGCACTTACACCCCGATTAATCATCCAGTCACTCAGCATCTCATCCCGATGGTGGTTCTGATATCCAGACGAATGCCTGGATAACTTACTGAACCACTTGGGAGAAGAGCGTTCGCGTCCATGCCTAGGATAATCGGTTTGCTACTCGCTAGTAGTAGCACCGTATCCATATACGAGATATACGCCTCCAATGGGCCGCTTAACTGTCAGTATATGCTTGCCAGGAAGATTTTTCCAAATCTTCCCTCGACCAAGACACATACTCCCAGTTTGTCAGCAGATACCTGACAAATGCTTATCGTTGACAATTACAGCGGGCTTAACTCTAGGACAGGGAAATACCCTCTTAAATGAGGGTAGACCCCTTACACAACTGCCGGTTGAGTAAGGTTCCTGAACCAGGGCAAACCCACTCTTCATGGCAACCATCCTTTCGCCCAATTCACGGAGACATCTTAATGCCTTGCCCCAGCCCTCGCGTCCAACACGCTGTACGTTGGACAGGCGTCGGTCATCATAAGATGATCCGATGGCAAGCCCTTGAACGCACAGGTCCTACCATGCGGCAGATTTTCACAACGATACGACGTGACCGGTCTGTCCGCACGACGACAGACTTCGCCTTTACTGCGACAATCCGTAACCATATGGTCAAACCCAAGACAACGATGGCAGCTAGGGATAAGCTCATGACGTCTCACGCGGAACCTAAACCACTTAACGTAGCAGCATCCGCCATTCAGAAGGGCTTCCATGGCTTTGCCATCACCCTCTAAAATAACGTCGACAGCTCCGCCTGCGCGCACGTTCCACGGTCGACACACGAGCCGTACCCCCTTCTTAGAGGCTTCTGGAGTCATACGTTCCTTCAGGTTCAGCTCGTAGAGAGCACCCATGAATTCATCAGGGGTGATCTCGGAGTGAACCTACTGGACGACCACCCTAGTACCCACCCTATCTTTGACAGTCACTTCTAGTCCATATTCTGAAAATTTAGGATTCCGGAAGATCCTTTCCCGCCCTACCACTACGAACCGCCATAACCGCATGAACTCTGACCCCGAGCGTGGCACCTACTTCGCTCACTACTTTCTTAACAATATCATTAGGTTTAGCTGCCGCCTTGCTACGCATATCTACCGACCAGGTCTCCACTGGTTTCGGTGAAGGGGCGACTGGCGCTTTCTGAGGCACGGACTGAGGCCGAACTGGCGAGGATTTATCCAGCCGAGATACTCGAACATATGGCGTAGCGCCCCCAGCAATGTCATCAACAGTTCTTCTATCCGCCCAACTTGATAGATGATCCGCCTCGCCGTTTCGACTTCTACACGACCGTCCAAAACTATACCGTCCAACTCCGACGTCATAGCCTTCATCTGCTTAATAGCAGAATGAGCACCACAGGGCCCAGAAAGGGGAACACCTGTGGAGATTGCTGGTACCGGAGTTGAACTCCTCCTTAAGCCATCGTGCAGACTACCCAAACTGCCGGCCAAACTTTCCATGCTGCTAACGTCAGTCTTAATGGCAGTCTTCCTCCTAACTCTCGTCAATACCAGCTTCGGCTCAGCGAAAACCTTTTCTCCCGATTTGGGAGATCCCGGCTTAAACCGCTTTCCGTCCTCGTTCACGGTCGACTCCCCATCCCCCTCCATGTCCGAGTCGGTGTGGCGGAGTCTACTACCACCGGTGGGTGGCACCTCCTCAGCCAAGCCGACTGTGTCCGGCTCACTTAAATCGAACATCGTACCGTGTCCGTCACTTTCCGTTCCCTCAGTTCCGTCAGCTGGTTTCAACCTAACATACCTAGGGCCCCTTTTGGGCTTAACCATCATGCACCGGCCCCTACTCAAGTACCGACCGACTGCTTAAACCGACCCTAAGCAGTAAAAACCGACCCGAGCAGTACGTACTGCCAAATAGGTAAGCTAAAAAGTCAAACTGTGTACCGACCGATAACAGTTACCCGTACCGAACAGTAATCCCGACAAACTGTTTACCGACCCAAAGAATCGCCAAAGGACAGACGGACACTTCCACGGACAGACGGACACTACCGCGGACAGACGGACACTGCCACGGACAGACGGACAACCGACGGAAGGACGGACACAACCGCGGACAGACCGACACTGCCACAGAGGGATGGACAACCGACGGAAGGACGGACACTAACACTTATAGTGAACCAACCACTTGCACTGATTGCGTATACTAAATAGTTTTTAAAAAACTAGTACTCATACGCAACCCTCTTACTAATGTTCTGCGGTAACTACAGCGGAAGTTAGCCAAGACATCAACGTCCGGATGCCGTATTACCGACCGACCAACTTAGCAAAGACACAAACCTGAACCGGAAGTGAACCATTTTACCGACAAAATCGAAATTTTGCACTACCTTATCGACCGGAAATGGACAGCGTTACCGACTCGCAGTGGCTTGTCACTGGTGTAAACACTGTTGCCACTGCCGCTGCCACTCACCACTAACTTACCAAAAAGTGTGTTTAACCTCACAATTTGCCGGAGATTATTATTGTCCAGCGGAGCACCCGATCAGCGAAGCTCACTTTAGAAAAATAAACAACTCACACACACTATCACACTTTTTGTCCACTTGAAAAATGCAACTAATTAACGCGACGTTTAAAGAAAACACAACCGTACACTTCAACAGTCAAACAGCTATACAGTAGGACCACTACGTCCATCTGGATACTAGAGATATATATTGACTATGCAATGTGAAATGGAAACTAAAGAAGCCGAATCAATAGCGAAAGCTTTGAATGAAAATTTAATATTGAAATATGGAACATTCATGACTTTGAAATCTTACAGAGGTACTGAGTTCACAAATGAACTCATGAAGGAAATTTGCGATTTGCTAAAAACAGAACAAAAATTCCCGACACCTTACCAGCACGAGACATTAGGTACTGTCGAACGAAACCATAGAGTACTAAATGAATATTTTTTTATCTTTTGTAAATAATGACAATTGGAGTGAATGGATATTTTACTATTCATTCACATAGAACATTACGCCACACATTGACACCGAATATTCACCATTTGAATTAATATTTGATAAAATACCAAGTATACCAGGTGAAGAAATTTTAAATAGCGACAAAGTATATAATCTAGAAAATTATGCAAGCGAAATGAAAATTAGATTAAGACAATCATTAAGAAATACTAGACTAATGATAGAAGATATAAAGAATAAAAGATTAGAATCTTTTAGAAAGGAGAATAGTATAAATTTAGCGATAGGATATTTAGTATTAGTTAAAATAGGAAAAAGAACGAACCACCATACAATGGTCCTTATAAAATTATTAATATCGACGATTTAATATCACAATAAAAATCAAAGATAAAGAAAAACCATCCATAAAAATTTACTTAAGAAATATAATAGTAATACACAAATATATATTTAAAAAATAGAAAACAAAAATAGCAACAAAAATACATGTATTCATTTTATATTTATTTCATTTCAACGGCGCTTGTATTTTTGTTGCCAACAACTGAAATAAGAGTGAAGTTTAAGACTACTAGTAATGACGAACGTACGATGAGCGTAGCCACATCCTAATGAAAAAAATATGAATAATTGTATTAATATTTAGACAACTCTTTTAGTTATATTGTGACGGTGATCAGATTTGCTCTTCACTGGTATATGCCGAAATAAGAATGAAAAAAAAAATAAATAACCTTGATCTTGAAATTATTTTCAAGTTCATGTATGTACATGTAAACAACACCTTATATGGTAATATGTGGATTGAAATTTTTTTTTTGGTTCTATTTTTGGCAAACTGATTTATGGCGCGAGTTTTTTTAGTCTCTTCATAGTTTTGTCTTAAATCATGATTATTCATGTATGTATGGGTCAACTACAACTTGCAATCCTTCTCGTTCTCCCACTTGGTTTTCAGCTATTGGTATTAGCTTACCCCTTCGTTCACTCAGTAATCTCACTTACTCTCTCTCCTTTTAATATGAGTTGGTATTTTTTTTTACGAAAAGAGTGAGATTATGAACGAATGTCTGTATATCTATGCGTATTATGGATAACGAGATAAAATGTTCCATAATGATATACATAGGCTATTCAATGAGTGGTTGAGCGTAGTTAATACAAAACATGTTTTAGCTGGAGATGAATGAATGAGTGATGATAGGTATAATGTTAAGAAAAGAATTTTGATTAGAGGAGTTGAATTTTGAATTTGGATTTTTGAAAAAGAAGGTTGAGGAAAAACCTCTTAAAATTAAAAGTGAAATTTAAAATTAGTGTAGAAAGTTAAAATAAATTAAAGATTAAAATTAAGATTAAAAACATTAAAGGTTTAAGAAATTTAAAATTTAAAAAAAAAAACATTAAAGTGTAAGTTTTCAGAAAAAATAAGATTAAAAAAAAATTAGTTTAAGACTTGAGAAATTAAAATAAAAGACATAAAAGAAATGTAAAAGTTAAGAAATAAAAACAAATAAAAATGAAAATAAACTTTAAGAAAAAAAAAAAACTTTAGATTTTATTGACATGTGAATAAATAAAATTTGGTGTTAATTAATAATATTTCTGTTTGTGCTAAAGAAAGCGTTCTGAGCAAAAAATTTTAAGTTAATTTAAATTAAAGAAAAAAAGACACTAATGTTAAGAAAGAAAATAATGTTTAAAAATAAATAATTGAAAAATACAATAAACATATAAGACAACACAGGTGATAAAACGAAATTAAGGAATTAAATTAAAGTTTACCTCATAAACCGATCAGGCTTATACAACAAAATCGCATAAATAGTTCTTTGGTGTTTACTATCTCCATATAAACATTTTATATTGAAATCAGCAACAATATCATTATTAATGCAGCTATGGCCAATTTTATTATGGCATATTGCGAGACAGAACCACGGCGTCTGGCGGCAGCAGCTTCATCTGTACAACTATATGGCGGTAATTAAAAGAAACTAATTAAAATGTTTTCTTAAATCTAAATTAAATAAAAAATTTCCTAAGATTTGTCTAACTATAAACTAAAATTATTTTTTAAAGATTTTTCTAATTATAAATCAAAATTTTTTCTAAATATAAATTTAAACTAAAATTTTTCTACGTTAATAAAATTTACTAAATATAAATTTTAACTAAAAACTTTCTAAATTAAGAACTGTTCTATATATAAAATTAAACAAAAAAATCTTCCTAAATGAAAATAAAATTGAGCTAAGATTAAAAATTATAATAAGAAATATAATTTAGCTAAAATTAAAATTTTGCTGTAAAGAAAATGTTTCTAAATTAAAATCAAAACTAAATTAAAATCCCCAAAATTTTAATATATTTAAAATTACTTGAAAATTTAAAATTAACCTAAATTTAAAATTATAGAAATTTAAGAGAATCTACAAAATGGTACCATATTTAAAAAAAAATTTTTTTTTTTTTGGTTAAAGTTAAAATTAAAACTAAATTTAATTTAAAATATTATTATTATTCTGTAGTGCTAAAATTCAAATTGAGTTAAAATTAATATATTATTAAAAGCAAAATTTTTCTAAATTAAATTGCGCTAAATATAAATTGTGCTAAAATAGTGCTAAATTTAAATTGATAAAGTTAAAATTTTGTTAAAAATTAAAATTTTCCTAAAAATTAAAATAATCCTAATATTAAAAATTTTCCTAAAATTAAAAATTTTCCTAAAAGAAAAAATTTTGTTAGAATTAAAAAAAAAAATTGGCTTGAAATTAAAATTTTGGGAAATAATACAATTTTGTTACAATAGAAAATGTTGCTAATATAATTTAAATTTTAAACACCTTAAAAATGTAGGTTAAATAAACTTTGGTTAAACCCATGTAGAAAACCAAACCAAACCAAATCTTTTTATTGCAGTGGGTTACCTCCAATTAAGATGGAATATCAGGTAACATGGTACGGAGGGCAAAAAGGGGCATAACAGCTAGTCCCCACCGGAAGGTAAGTATGCCGTCCATCCATCCTTTAGATTTTGACAGTGTTTTTTTGTAAATCGCATGTGAACATCTGTAGTGCGGTTTCCCTGGGCCTGAGCAAGACCCCACCCATCCGGCGAGCTAGGCCCCTTCGCAAGCACGTGCGACCAGCAAAGGGTCAGGGAAACAGGAAGCGGAAATTCCACTACCGCCGCACCATTACAGAAATGGCGCCCAACGTGGGGCCGATAAGTTGTTAATTTTCGATAACCACGAACGACAATAGCCCAGTTTTTTACTTCAATTTTTTTTGCCTAAATAGGAACTTAATAATTCATACTAATTTTTTTAACATCTGTGCACCGGGGAAGCACCAATTGTTCCTAATTCCTAATTTTTTTTATATATGTGTTCTTAAATTCATGCCTCCTTTCAATTTCTGGAATTTTGATTAAATATGCGTATATCGCTATTTATATTAACCGAAATTGGGATGGGTTTTGAATTTTAGTTCACCCTACAAACATTTAATTTATTTTTGTGATATTTTTAATTTGCTTTGGTCAGTAAAGGTTATTTCCGGAATATAAGAATTTCGTTCTAAATGAACCGGTTACTTATCCGAAATAATTTTTATAGTACGAAATTGTAGCAAAGATTCGAAAACAATTTAAAGTCTCAATTTTTAAATTTTTATTTTTTGATGGATGGTCATACTTACTTACGGATTTTTTGTAGTAATTGGTTTGGTTTTGATTACTATATTGGGGATACATTTATTGAAAAAAAAATGTAAAATATTTAAAACTTTTGCGTGGGTTCGATTTGAACCTCATATAATTTTAAAACCTAATTGAATTTTAGTATTGAGCGTAATTTAATTTTGGAACCCAATTTAATTTTCCAAAATCTTTCTTTTTTTTTTGATATGGAATTTGATTCATTATGAAATTGTTGACATTAAGCTAATATTCATTCATTCATTATCTCATAACATAGCCTAACACCATTTTAGAGCTAGTCATGTATTAAGCCCTTTGCCAACAACACCTCTGTTTAAAGTATTTTTGTTTATGATAAGAGAGTTCAAAATACCGGTTTTAATTTAGTAAGGTCCCCCTAAACCTCTGCGTCCATGTCCATTGTTTAATGAGAGAAGTTAAATCACCGAATTTTGAAAGGAACAAAAATCGCTAGTTTAAGGTCTCTGTTAGATATAAGAATCCAATACACTGAATTTTTAAAATAACCAAAAATCTCTGTGTTGGAATCTTTTCCGTTGAACGATGGATATCGAACCATGTTTTGGAAAACCCCAACAGCGTAAACTGCTGTTTTGATTTCTTTTTTATAGGCAGAAGATCTAAACTCAAGGCAAAGTTTTAAAAATGGCAAACCTTAAAAACCCATCGGACCGTTTTCAGTTGATTTTTCCTTTCATGGAAGTCAAAACCATCTGTTTTGTGACGGTGATCAGATTTGCTCTTCACTGTAGCCAAAGAATTTCTGGTATATGCCGAAATAAGAAAGAAAAAAAAAATAAATAACCTTGATCTTGAAATTATTTTCAAGTTCATGTATGTACATGTAAACAACACCTTATATGGTAATATGTGGATTGAAATTTTTTTTGGTTCTATTTTTGGCAAACTGATTTATGGCGCGAGTTTTTTTAGTCTCCTCATTGTTTTGTATTAAATCATGATTATTCATGTATGTATGGGTCAACTACAACTTGCAATCCTTCTCGTTCTCCCACTCATTCGTTGTTTGTCTGTTGAAGTGTACGGTTGTGATTTTATAAATCGTCGCGTTAATTAGTTGAATTTTTTGAATTTTCTGAGTGAATAGAAGTGATAGTGTGTGTGTGTGATTTTGTTTTTGTAAAGTTGAGACTCCGCTGATCGGGTGCTCCGCTGAACAAAATAATCTCCGGCAAATTGTGAGGTTAAAGTCACTTTTTGTGGTAAGGTAGTGGTGAGTGGCAGTGGTAAGTGTGAACGTGATTGCTATTAGTGGCTTGCCATTTCGGGTCGGCAATAGTGTTCATTTCCAGTCGGTAAGGCAGTACAAAAATCGGATTTGGTCGGTAAAACGGTTCACTTTCGGTTCCGGTTTGTGTCTGTGCTAGTCGGTCGGTAGGTAGTGCAGTACAAGTGTCTTGGCTAACTTCCGCTGAAGTTAGTGCAGTACGTAGTTGAGTGGGTGCGTATAAGTACTAGTTTTTTAAAAACTATTAAGTATACGCAACCAGTACAACTGTTTGGTTCACTAGTAGTCTTAGTGTCCGTCCTTCCGTCAGTTATAAGTTGTCCGTCCTTCCGTCGGTTGTCTGTCCTTCCGTGGCAGCGTCCGTCTGTCCGCGGTTGTGTCAGTCGGTTGTCCATCTGTCCGTGGCAGTGTCCGCCTGTCCGCGGCAGTGTCCGTCTGTCCGTGGCAGTGTCCGTCTGTCCGCGGCGTGTCCGTCTGTCCGTAATTAAAAAATTTTTTTTAATCGCGGTTCGTAGTGTGAGTGTGGTTTTTATTCGTAAATTGATACCGTCGTATCGGTTGCGGCGGCTAAGTCTGATGAAATTGTCAAAAAGGTTGTGAACGAAGTAGGTCCCACGCTCGGGGTCAGAGTTCACGCGGTTAAGGCGGTTCGTAGCGGTGGGGCGGTCATTCGCACCCCCTCAGTCGCGGAGCGGGAGAGGATCGTCCGGAATCATAAATTTTCCGAACATGGACTGGAAGTGACGGTCAACGATAGAGAGGGTACTAGGGTGGTCGTCCAGAGGGTTCACTCCGAGATCACCCCTGATGAATTCATGGGTGCTCTCCACGAGCTGAATCTAAAGGAACGAATGACCTTAGAAGCCTTTAAGAAGGGGGTACGGCTCGTGACTCGACCGTGGAGCGTGCGCGCTGGCGGAGCTGTCGACGTTACTCTGGAGGGTGATGGCAATGCCATGGAATCCCTTCTGAGTGCCGGAGGCTGTTACGTAAAGTGGTTTAGGTTCCGCGTGAGACGCCATGAGCTTATCCCTAGCTGCTATCGTTGTCTTGGGTTTGACCATATGGTTAGGGATTGCCGTAGCAAAGGTGAAGTCTGTCGTCGGTGCGGACAGACCGGTCACGTCGTACATCGCTGCGAAAATCTGCCGCACTGATGACCGACGACTGTTCCACTTACAGCGTGTTAGTCGCGAGGGCTAGGGCAAGGCATTAAGATGTATCTGACAATTATTCAATATAATTGCCAGGGCACTTATGCCAGTATGTGTGAATTGGGCGAAAGGATGGTTGCCATGAAGAGCGGGTTTGCCCTGGTTCAGGAACCTTATTCAACCGATGGTTGTGTAAGGGGTTTACCCTCATTTATGAGGGTATTTCCTTGTTCTAGGGTGAAGACCGCCGTAATTGTCAAGGATCCCGACGCAGAGTGTATTGTGTTATCTGCCAATGAACTGGGGGTATGTGTCTTGGTCGAAGGAAGATTCGGAAAAATCTTCCTGGCAAGCATATACTGTCAGTTCAGCAGCCCATTAGAGCCGTATATCTCGTATATGGATACGGTGCTACTACTAGCGAGTAGCAACCCGATTATCCTAGGTATGGACGCGAACGCATCCTCTCCCATGTGGTTCAGTAAGTTATCCCGGCATTCGTCTGGATATCAGAACCACCATCGGGGTGAGATGTTAAGTGACTGGATGGTTAATCGGGGTGTTAGTGCGTTAAATCAGCCCTCTGATTTATATACGTTTTCCGGTCCTAATGGTGTGAGTGATATTGATGCGACAGCCGTAAATGACGTCGTACTGCGGCGTTTTCGCTGCGACTGGGACGTTAAGGATGATTGGGGGCTGAGTGATCATAATCCAATACGGATTGTGCTCCATTACTCGCCCGCCCCTGTAGAGGTTTCGGATGTGATGCGGTGGCGTAGACTCCCAATTAATTGGGATTTCTACGGCTCGTGCATTGGGGAGGCGGCCTCTGAGGTCTCCATTGGGGATTTCAGGGGTCTGATTATAGATGGACAGATAGGTAAGCTGAACGATTGGACGATAAACACCAATGACGCCTTTCTTGGGAGATGGTCTAAGACAATCCCCGGAAGGGTTAAATGGTGGACGCGGGAGTTAACAGAAATGGGGCGGACCGTCCGGCAGCTCAGAAAGCGATTCAAGAGAGCCAGGCGGACCAATGCAGATCATGTGCTACTGCGTGCGACGAACTACGCAACACAGCTACGTGCCTATAAGGACCGTATCGTGAAAGTGAAGGAGGATAACTGGAGAGCATACGTACGGGACAACAGGGACGACCCATGGGGCAGAGTCTATAAGCTCTGTAGAGGTAGGGGCCAGCGGACCGATGTGTCTGGCCTACGTGTTGGTAATGAAATATTGCCATCATGGGGGGCATGCATACGCGTTCTGCTGGGCGAGATCTTTTCAAGGGTGGAGGGTCCTATCCATCTTCCTTTTCAGGGGGTGGATCCCCCTCCGTTGGACAGAACTGAGTTAGAGTTAAGCATTTGTCAGGTGCGGAGTAGAAAGTCTCCAGTTATGGATGGGATGACCGGAGAGATGTGTAAAAGCATCTGGAAGGCCATTCCTGAGTACTTGTTGGCAATCTATGAAAAGAGTGTATCAGAGGGGTATTTTCCACATCCGTGGAAGATAGCCCATGTCGTTGTTTTGCTTAAGTCACCCGATAGGATCAGGAGCAATCCTCGCTCCTATAGGGGCATCAGTCTGCTTCCGGTGCTTGGAAAAGTATTGGAAAGGATTATGGTGAAAAGGCTTCAGGAGAGGATCGACCAGGGCACATGCGAGTGGCAATTTGGCTTTAGAAGTGGTAGGAGTGTAGATGACGCCTGGCATCACGTTAAAACGTGTGTCGGTAGGACAGAGGCAGGATATGTCCTTGGAATCTTTATTGATTTCAAGGGTGCGTTCGACTTCCTGTTATGGGAAGGCGTTCTAGCGAGGCTACGCGAGGTCGGCTGCCAAGAGTTGGAGTTATGGAAAAGCTACTTCTCTGGCAGGCGGGCTTGCGTCGCTGGTGTGAACGAGTCCGTGTGCATTGAGGTGGTCAGAGGTTGTCCGCAGGGATCCATCTGCGGTCCATTTATTTGGAATCTAATGATGGATCCTCTTTTGCGGAGGCTGATGGTTGCATACAATGTGTGCGCATATGCGGATGACTTGCTCGTCCTTATCGAAGGCCAGTCTCGTGCTGAGCTGGAGAGAAAGGGGGAGGAAGCCATGCAGATTGTCTGCGATTGGAGTAGACAAGTAGGAGTAGATGTAGCAATGGACAAAACTGTGATGATGTTGCTCAAGGGCAGATTATCGCTAAATCGACCTCCAACTGTTAGGGCCAATGGCGTTAGCCTCAAGTATGCGACTGAGGTCAAGTACTTGGGGATAACAATGCGTGAGCGTATGAACTTCTTGGTTCATCTCGAGCGTGTCAAGGCGAAATTGACTGGTGTGGTGGGATGTGTCCGGCGCATTCTTAGGAATGACTGGGGCCTCAGCAGGCGTTCTATGCGGACCATTTACCGTGGACTATTTGTTGCCTGCGCAACATATGGCTCCTCGGTGTGGTCCAGCGTGGCACAGTGGGATTTCTTCATACAAGCTGCTGCAAAAAATCGAAGGAATCGAGGTAGCGCTTTGAAATTTGGCACACATCTCTCATACTGCCAAATTAGATGAAAAATAAATTTTTGTTAAAATCCGCCCACAACCACGCCTACCTCCCATATAACGTCAAACTAAAAATCGTTGTATTTTCCTTATTTTCATATCTATGTTAATAAAAATTACTACCAGTGGTTGCATTTGAGTCCTCAATTATATTACAATTTTAAAAGCCACGCCCAACGCCCATATAACAATTTTAATTTTTCAAGATTTTCGAAAACACAGATATAATCCTTTGTAGGTCGTGATCGATGTGAAGCAGCACTTACATCTATATAAATAACTAAAGACCAATATGTTAGCATAACATTTGCAAAAAATTAGGTGGCCATAGCTTACCGTTTCTCTTTAATTAACCAATCATTCAAAATAAAAGCCACATTTTTACTATAAAATTATCCATTGTTTGGGACACATAGAGCATTTCTCAGTGCATACTTTTAGGGATGTGAAAAAACACAACCAAGCCATAATGTAAATAAGCAAACAAGATTCAGTCGGCTTAACACTTGAAAATTCATATTGTGGTGTATAATGACTTTGTGCTGCTGTTTGTAACAACCAAAAATATTTGACCTAGACCCATCTTTAATTATACCGATCGAATCAGAATCACTTTCTGAGTTGATTTAACAATGTCCGTCCGTCCGTCTGTGTGTCCATGTAAAGCTTGTAATCAAACTGCAGGTCGCAAATATGAATATATTTTGATGAAATTTGGTATATAAGCTTTCATCGGCCATGGGATGAACGCTATTGAAATTGGTGAGAATCGGTCCATGTTCAGACCTAGCCCCCATACAAATTACCCATATGAAATCGACATAAATTGGCATAAGATCCAAATTGTCATATAGATCTTACTCAAATTGGGTTTGTATGCGTTCATTACATCCACTAATGAATAGTCCAAAAATGATCCCTTTGACCCCCATATAGAGCTGCTTCCCGATCTTCACTTAAATCTATTAAAAAACAAAAATATTGCACTGATTTTTCTCAAATTTTGTTTGTACATATTTTTGCAAAATACAAGAGACTTTACCAAACATGATCAGGGTCGGTCCATTTTTGGACCTAGTCTCTTTATAGATATAGCATCTGATATGAACTTTTTCATATCTGCAGCCAAAAAAATTAATAAAAATCCCACTCAAATTTGGTTTTTGCTTATTTTCAATGTCCAGTTAGTTGGGCCTAAGAGATAGGGTTTCTAAACGCATGGTATAGGGTATCGTATAGTCGGTCTAGACCGACTATAATTTTCTTACTTGTTTCTTATGTTTTTTTTAAATTGCTAAAAATAATCTTCAACCCAAAATAACCCAAAAAAAGTTTTTTATTAAAAAATTTTGTTTTTTAAACAAATTGAAATATTTTTGTAGTTCGGCTTAAAAGGTATAAGTAACAATATTTTTCCACAAACAGGACTATGTTAAACAGTGTAAACGAACGTATGCAAATATAGGCGTAAATAAACGTGTATGCAAATATAGACTTTCATTCATCTTCAATCATTTCTTTTACGACATCATCAAGTTCCAAAACATGTTTATGAGGTTGAGGTCTTATGTTAGTAATGTAAGGATCTGAGATACAAGAAGGCGCCGGAAAACATCAGTATTTGTTGCGTATCTATTGCACTTTCTGGAGAACATTAGTCTATACCTTCTATAGTCCTTATTTCGAGCTTCTTCAGCTTCTTCGGACAATAGACCTATGGGAAGTAAAGCCGCATCCATGATGTCTTTGCCATGAATAAGTATTTTGTGAACTGTAACCGGCATGTAATACCAGCTATATTGTTCTACAAACAGCTTCGCCGTATCCCAAGCGAAATTCTTGAATTTGGATGTATTTATTCGCTGGCCGCAGTATAATTAAGTTTATAATACAAGAGCTCGATTGAAATTTTTTCCGACACTTTGACACTTTTTTGTTTTGTACTTTTTTTTTTGTTTTGTTTTGTTTATGTTTATTTTTTGTTTTGTTTTTTCCTTATGCACTTCTTTTAAACAGCTAAAATAATCATTAACAAATTTTTGCTATTATTGATAGCATTCAAACACATGCGCCTTAAAGTCTACACCATTTTACATCGTGTTTCTTTGAATTACTGGAATGAAATTTGGTGTGACTTATTTTATACAATTTATAACTTTGTTCAACATTTGCAGATATTAGCAGAAAATTAGTTGTTAAATCAAAAGAATACACTCCAACCTTTAATTTTTTTGCAACCAGAACACCGAGGTAGACCGAGGCAACTTTTTTTTTGTCCAAGAAAAACAAGAAACACTAACTTTTTGAGTGCCTTCATAAAAACCTGAATATCTTTTTGACTGTTGTTGTTATCCAAGAATTTTTTTTGTAAAATTAATGATGAAATACTATATTTTGCAAATATACTTCCATCAAATAGATGCGACAAAAAGAAATTGTGTTTCCAGGCCATTGAAATGCATGAAAATCTGTGGCAGTTACTGCAGAGTTTCCTTTATATGACTTTACCGCGTTATTTTGTACAAAAAACAATATTTTAGAAAAAAAAATAATTTTCTATTTCTCTTAAGTAGACAATTCTTTACAAAACTGCATCATTACATTTTTGATATTCTACACCCGAAAAACGGTATTTTTGCCGGCAAAATCCCAGTGTGCGTGGTCACGACTGCAGGGGAAAGCTGAAAATTATGTCGTGTCAACGGGTAGTCTTGCTCGCTTGTGTGCCATGTTGTCGTACGGTCTCCACGGAGGCCTTACAGGTGTTGGTAGGTGTAGCCCGTCTTGACTTGGAGGTGATACGTAAAAGTATTGCCTACATGATCAAGAAAGGACAGCCATTGTTGCAGGACGATTGGGTGACTAATGATGACGTTAGTGGTAGGAGCTGGACGGAGTGCAGGGCACTCTTAAATGAGTGTGTTGTCTCCAGATGGCAAGATAGATGGGACAGAAGTGACAATGGACGGGTTACATACTCCTTCATTCACGATGTGACGTTCGTGGCGAAACGTCCAGACTTTGGCTTTAGCCTGAGTATGGGCTTTTTGCTTACGGGCCATGGGTCGTTTAATGCATTTTTGTATAAAAGAGCTTTGGCCTATACGCCTGAGTGTGACTGTGACCTTTTTACCGAGGACTGGTTTCATATTTTGTGCATATGCACGTTCTACTCGGACATACGGGACCTAGATTCTCTAGGTGTCGTATTGACGGACGATGGTTGTGATGTCAGTGGTGTGCTTATGAATGATGAGAGAGTGCGTTGTATGAATGAATTTGCGTGTGAAGTCTTCAAAAGAAGACGTTTAAGAAGGGTTTGATCGCACACGTGTGTTTACATCCACAGGATGTACGCATGCGTGTGTACCCAAGACCTTCTAGAAGGCCTTAGTTGTGTACCTATACACTCACCCACAGGGTGGGTGTACGGGTGTGGAACTAAGGCCTTCGAATGGTCACCAGTCCATAGCTGTTTGGAGCCATACTGGTAGTAGCTTTGCTACGAAGTCTGACCGGAGGCTATATATTTATATATATATCTGGTACCACGGGAAGTCAGATGCCCCTGGAATCTTTGATTCCAGCTGACTTGCGGGTACGGCCCCTTGGGGAGTATCGTGGTGGCTGTGGTTTATACCCAAATCGCGGGGAGAGCATAGCTCGATGTGGAGTTGCATTCAACCGGGTGCTGTGACCCTAGAACAGCAGAGGTGTGTAAGGTAGGCCTCGACTCCCCACCAAGGAGTGGGATTTCTTGCCCAAATGCACAAATCTTGAATTGGTACCGGAGTGTAGTTCACTACACAATGGGGCGGTGGTCGGCGCATATTCCGATTCAGTGTTCAGAGCACCGTAAGATTATGTCAACGAGACGGGTACTCACGTTAAACACAAGAGACTTCGTTCTCCCACTTGGTTTTCAGCTATTGGTATTAGCTTGCCCCTTCATTCACTCAGTAATCTCACTTACTCTCTCTCCTTTTAATATGAGTTGGTATTTTTTTTTTCGAAAAGAGTGAGATTATGAACGAATGTCTGTATATCTATGCGTATTATGGATAACGAGATAAAATGTTCCATAATGATATACATAGGCTATTCAATGAGTGGTTGAGCGTAGTTAATACAAAACATGTTTTAGCTGGAGATGAATGAATGAGTGATGATAGGTATAATGTTAAGAAAAGAATTTTGATTAGAGGAGTTGAATTTTGAATTTGGATTTTTGAAAAAGAAGGTTGAGGAAAAACCTCTTAAAAATAAAATGTAGAGTTAAGTGAAATTTAAAATTAGTGTAGAAAGTTAAAATAAATTAAAGATTAAAATTAAGATTGAAAACATTAAAGGTTTAAGAAATTTAAAATTTAAAAAAAAAAACATTAAAGTGTAAGTTTTCAGAAAAAATAAGATTAAAAAAAAAAAAATAGTTTAAGACTTGAGAAATTAAAATAAAAGACATAAAAGAAATGTAAAAGTTAAGAAATAAAAACAAATAAAAATTAAAATAAACTTTAAGAAAAAAAAAACTTTAGATTTTATTGACATGTGAATAAATAAAATTTGGTGTTAATTAATAATATTTCTGTTTGTGCTAAAGAAAGCGTTCTGAGCAAAAAATTTTAAGTTAATTTAAATTAAAGAAAAAAAGACACTAATGTTAAGAAAGAAAATAATGTTTAAAAATAAATAATTGAAAAATACAATAAACATATAAAACAACACAAGTGATAAAACGAAATTAAGGAATTAAATTAAAGTTTACCTCATAAACCGATCAGGCTTATACAACAAAGTCGCATAAATAGTTCTTTGGTGTTTACTATCTCCATATAAACATTTTATATTGAAATCAGCAACAATATCATTATTAATGCAGCTATGGCCAATTTTATTATGGCATATTGCGAGACAGAACCACGGCGTCTGGCGGCAGCAGCTTCATCTGTACAACTATATGGCGGTAATTAAAAGAAACTAATTAAAATGTTTTCTTAAATCTAAATTAAATAAAAAATTTCCTAAGATTTGTCTAACTATAAACTAAAATTATTTTTTAAAGATTTTTCTAATTATAAATCAAAATTTTTTCTAAATATAAATTTAAACTAAAATTTTTCTACGTTAATAAAATTTACTAAATATAAATTTTAACTAAAAACTTTCTAAATTAAGAACTTTTCTATATATAAAATTAAACAAAAAAAATCTTCCTAAATGAAAATAAAATTGAGCTAAGATTAAAAATTATAATAAGAAATATAATTTAGCTAAAATTAAAATTTTGCTGTAAAGAAAATGTTTCTAAATTAAAATCAAAACTAAATTAAAATCCCCAAAATTTTAATATATTTAAAATTACTTGAAAATTTAAAATTAACCTAAATTTAAAATTATAGAAATTTAAGAGAATCTACAAAATGGTACCATATTTAAAAAAAAAAAATTTTTTTTTTGGTTAAAGTTAAAATTAAAACAAAATTTAATTTAAAATATTATTATTATTCTGTAGTGCTAAAATTCAAATTGATCTAAAATTAATATATTATTAAAAGCAAAATTTTTCTAAATTAAATTGCGCTAAATATAAATTGTGCTAAAATAGTGCTAAATTTAAATTGATAAAGTTAAAATTTTGTTAAAAATTAAAATTTTCCTAAAAATTAAAATAATCCTAAAATTAAAAATTTTCTTAAAATTAAAAATTTTCCTAAAAGAAAAAATTTTTGAATTAAAAAAAAAAATTGGCTAGAAATTAAAATTTTGGGAAATAATACAATTTTGTTACAATAAAAGATGTTGCTAATATAATTTAAATTTTAAACACCTTAAAAATGAAGGTTAAATAAACTTTGGTTAAACCCATGTAGAAAACCAAACCAAACCAAATCTTTTTATTGCAGTGGGTTACCTCCAATTAAGATGGAATATCAGGTAACATGGTAGGGAGGGCAAAAAGGGGCATAACAGCTAGTCCCCACCGGAAGGTAAGTATGCCGTCCATCCATCCTTTAGATTTTGACAGTGTTTTTTTGTAAATCGCACGTGAACATCTGTAGTGCGGTTTCCCTGGGCCTGAGCAAGACCCCACCCATCCGGCGAGCTAGGCCCCTTCGCAAGCACGTGCGACCAGCAAAGGGTCAGGGAAACAGGAAGCGGAAATTCCACTACCGCCGCACCATTACAGAAATGGCGCCCAACGTGGGGCCGATAAGTTGTTAATTTTCGATAACCACGTTGCTAACACCAACGTGGGGCCTGAACGACAATAGCCCAGTTTTTTACTTCAATTTTTTTTGCCTAAATAGGAACTTAATAATTCATTCTAATTTTTTTAACATCTGTGCACCGGGGAAGCACCAATTGTTCCTAATTCCTAATTTTTTTTATATATGTGTTCTTAAATTCATGCCTCCTTTCAATTTCTGGAATTTTGATTAAATATGCGTATATCGCTATTTATATTAACCGAAATTGGGATGGGTTTTGAATTTTAGTTCACCCTACAAACATTTAATTTTTTTTGTGATTTTTTTAATTTGCTTTGGTCAGTAAAGGTTATTTCCGGAATATAAGAATTTCGTTCTAAATGAACCGGTTACTTATCCGAAATAATTTTTATAGTACGAAATTGTAGCAAAGATTCGAAAACAATTTAAAGTCTCAATTTTTAAATTTTTATTTTTTGATGGATGGTCATACTTACTTACGGATTTTTTGTAGTAATTGGTTTGGTTTTGATTACTATATTGGGGATACATTTATTGAAAAAAAAATGTAAAATATTTAAAACTTTTGCGTGGGTTCGATTTGAACCTCATATAATTTTAAAACCTAATTGAATTTTAGTATTGAGCGTAATTTAATTTTGGAACCCAATTTAATTTTCCAAAATCTTTCTTTTTTTTTTGATATGGAATTTGATTCATTATGAAATTGTTGACATTAAGCTAATCTTCATTCATTCATTATCTCATAACATAGCCTAACACCATTTTAGAGCTAGTCATGTATTAAGCCCTTTGCCAACAACACCTCTGTTTAAAGTATTTTTGTTTATGATAAGAGAGTTCAAAATACCGGTTTTAATTTAGTAAGGTCCCCCTAAACCTCTGCGTCCATGTCCATTGTTTAATGAGAGAAGTTAAATCACCGAATTTTGAAAGGAACAAAAATCGCTAGTTTAAGGTCTCTGTTAGATATAAGAATCCAATACACTGAATTTTTAAAATAACCAAAAATCTCTGTGTTGGAATCTTTTCCGTTGAACGATGGATATCGAACCATGTTTTGGAAAACCCCAACAGCGTAAACTGCTGTTTTGATTTCTTTTTTATAGGCAGAAGATCTAAACTCAAGGCAAAGTTTTAAAAATGGCAAACCTTAAAAACCCATCGGACCGTTGTCAGTTGATTTTTCCTTTCATGGAAATCAAAACCATCTGTTTTGTGACGGTGATCAGATTTGCTCTTCACTGTAGCCAAAGAATTTCTGGTATATGCCGAAATAAGAAAGAAAAAAAAATAAATAACCTTGATCTTGAAATTATTTTCAAGTTCATGTATGTACATGTAAACAACACCTTATATGGTAATATGTGGATTGAAATTTTTTTTGGTTCTATTTTTGGCAAACTGATTTATGGCGCGAGTTTTTTTAGTCTCCTCATTGTTTTGTATTAAATCATGATTATTCATGTATGTATGGGTCAACTACAACTTGCAATCCTTCTCGTTCTCCCACTCATTCGTTGTTTGTCTGTTGAAGTGTACGGTTGTGATTTTATAAATCGTCGCGTTAATTAGTTGAATTTTTTGAATTTTCTGAGTGAATAGAAGTGATAGTGTGTGTGTGTGATATTGTTTTTGTAAAGTTGAGACTCCGCTGATCGGGTGCTCCGCTGAACAAAATAATCTCCGGCAAATTGTGAGGTTAAAGTCACTTTTTGTGGTAAGGTAGTGGTGAGTGGCAGTGGTAAGTGTGAACGTGATTGCTATTAGTGGCTTGCCATTTCGGGTCGGCAATAGTGTTCATTTCCAGTCGGTAAGGCAGTACAAAAATCGGATTTGGTCGGTAAAACGGTTCACTTTCGGTTCCGGTTTGTGTCTGTGCTAGTCGGTCGGTAGGTAATGCAGTACAAGTGTCTTGGCTAACTTCCGCTGAAGTTAGTGCAGTACGTAGTTGAGTGGGTGCGTATAAGTACTAGTTTTTTAAAAACTATTAAGTATACGCAACCAGTACAACTGTTTGGTTCACTAGTAGTCTTAGTGTCCGTCCTTCCGTCAGTTATAAGTTGTCCGTCCTTCCGTCGGTTGTCTGTCCTTCCGTGGCAGCGTCCGTCTGTCCGCGGTTGTGTCAGTCGGTTGTCCATCTGTCCGTGGCAGTGTCCGCCTGTCCGCGGCAGTGTCCGTCTGTCCGTGGCAGTGTCCGTCTGTCCGCGGCGTGTCCGTCTGTCCGTAATTAAAAAATTTTTTTTAATCGCGGTTCGTAGTGTGAGTGTGGTTTTTATTCGTAAATTGATACCGTCGTATCGGTTGCGGCGGCTAAGTCTGATGAAATTGTCAAAAAGGTTGTGAACGAAGTAGGTCCCACGCTCGGGGTCAGAGTTCACGCGGTTAAGGCGGTTCGTAGCGGTGGGGCGGTCATTCGCACCCCCTCAGTCGCGGAGCGGGAGAGGATCGTCCGGAATCATAAATTTTCCGAACATGGACTGGAAGTGACGGTCAACGATAGAGAGGGTACTAGGGTGGTCGTCCAGAGGGTTCACTCCGAGATCACCCCTGATGAATTCATGGGTGCTCTCTACGAGCTGAATCTAAAGGAACGAATGACCTTAGAAGCCTTTAAGAAGGGGGTACGGCTCGTGAGTCGACCGTGGAGCGTGCGCGCTGGCGGAGCTGTCGACGTTTTACTCTGGAGGGTGATGGCAATGCCATGGAATCCCTTCTGAGTGCCGGAGGCTGCTACGTAAAGTGGTTTAGGTTCCGCGTGAGACGCCATGAGCTTATCCCTAGCTGCTATCGTTGTCTTGGGTTTGACCATATGGTTAGGGATTGCCGTAGCAAAGGTGAAGTCTGTCGTCGGTGCGGACAGACCGGTCACGTCGTACATCGCTGCGAAAATCTGCCGCACTGTAGGAACTGTGCGTTCAAGGGCCTGCCGTCGAATCATCTTATGATGACCGACGACTGTTCCACGTACAGCGTGTTAGTCGCGAGGGCTAGGGCAAGGCATTAAGATGTCTGTGACAATTATTCAATATAATTGCCAGGGCTCTTATGCCAGTATGTGTGAATTGGGCGAAAGGATGGTTGCCATGAAGAGCGGGTTTGCCCTGGTTCAGGAACCTTATTCAACCGATGGTTGTGTAAGGGGTTTACCCTCATTTATGAGGGTATTTCCTTGTTCTAGGGTGAAGACCGCTGTAATTGTCAAGGATCCCGACGCAGAGTGTATTGTGTTATCTACCAACGAACTGGGGGTATGTGTCTTGGTCGAAGGAAGATTCGGAAAAATCTCGTATATGGATACGGTGCTACTACTAGCGAGTAGCAACCCGATTATCCTAGGTATGGACGCGAACGCATCCTCTCCCATGTGGTTCAGTAAGTTATCCCGGCATTCGTCTGGATATCAGAACCACCATCGGGGTGAGATGTTAAGTGACTGGATGGTTAATCGGGGTGTTAGTGCGTTAAATCAGCCCTCTGATTTATATACGTTTTCCGGTCCTAATGGTGTGAGTGATATTGATGTGACAGCCGTAAATGACGTCGTACTGCGGCGTTTTCGCTGCGACTGGGACGTTAAGGACGATTGGGGGGTGAGTGATCATAATCCAATACGGATTGTGCTCCATTACTCGCCCGCCCCTGTAGAGGTCTCGGATGTGATGCGGTGGCGTAGACTCCCAATTAATTGGGATTTCTACGGCTCGTGCATTAGGGAGGCGGCCTCTGAGGTCTCCATTGGGGATTTCAGGGGTCTGACTATAGATGGACAGATATGTAAACTGAACGATTGGACGATAAACACCAATGACGCCCTTCTTGGGAGATGGCTTAAGACAATCCCCGGAAGGGTTAAATGGTGGACGCGGGAGTTAACAGAAATGGGGCGGACCGTCCGGCAGCTCAGGAAGCGATTCAAGAGAGCCAGGCGGACCAATGCAGATCATGTGCTACTACGTGCGACGAACTACGCAACACAGCTACGTGCCTTTAAGGACCGTATCGTGAAAGTGAAGGAGGATAACTGGAGAGCATACGTACGGAACAACAGGGACGACCCATGGGGCAGAGTCTATAAGCTCTGTAGAGGTAGGGGCCAGCGGACCGATGTGTCTGGCCTACGTGTTGGTAATGAAATATTGCCATCTGCTGGGCGAGTTCTTTTCAATGGTGGAGGGTCCTATCCATCTTCCTTTTAAGGGGGTGGATCCCCCTCCGTTGGACAGAACTGAGTTAGAGTTAAGCATTTGTCAGGCGCGGAGTAGAAAGTCTCCAGGTATGGATGGGATGACCGGAGAGATGTGTAAAAGCATCTGGAAGGCCATTCCTGAGTACTTGTTGGCAATCTATGAAAAGTGTGTATCAGAGGGGTATTTTCCACATCCGTGGAAGATAGCCCGTGTCGTTGTTTTGCTTAAGTCACCCGATAGGATCAGGAGCAATCCTCGCTCCTATAGGGGCATCAGTCTGCTTCCGGTGCTTGGAAAAGTATTGGAAAGGATTATGGTGAAAAGGCTTCAGGAGAGGATCGACCAGGGCACATGCGAGTGGCAATTTGGCTTTAAAAGTGGTAGGAGCGTAGATGACGCCTGGCATCACGTTAAAACGTGTGTCGGTAGGACAGAGGCAGGATATGTCCTTGGAATCTTTATTGATTTCAAGGGTGCGTTCGACTTCCTGTTATGGGAAGGCGTTCTAGCGAGGCTACGCGAGGTCGGCTGCCAAGAGTTGGAGTTATGGAAAAGCTACTTCTCTGGCAGGCGGGCTTGCGTCGCTGGTGTGAACGAGTCCGTGTGCATTGAGGTGGTCAGAGGTTGTCCGCAGGGATCCATCTGCGGTTCATTTATTTGGAATCTAATGATGGATCCTCTTTTGCGGAGGCTGATGGTTGCATACAATGTGTGCGCATATGCGGATGACTTGCTCGTCCTTATCGAAGGCCAGTCTCGTGCTGAGCTGGAGAGAAGGGGGGAGGAAGCCATGCAGATTGTCTGCGATTGGAGTAGACAAGTAGGAGTAGATGTAGCAATGGACAAAACTGTGATGATGTTGCTCAAGGGCAGATTATCGCTAAATCGACCTCCAACTGTTAGGGCCAATGGCGTTAGCCTTAAGTATGCGACTGAGGTCAAGTACTTGGGGATAACAATGCGTGAGCGTATGAACTTCTTGGTTCATCTCGAGCGTGTCAAGGCGAAATTGACTGGTGTGGTGGGATGTGTCCGGCGCATTCTTAGGAATGACTGGGGCCTCAGCAGGCGTTCTATGCGGACCATTTACCGTGGACTATTTGTTGCCTGCGCAACATATGGCTCCTCGGTGTGGTCCAGCGTGGCACAGTGGGATTTCTTCATACAAGCTGCTGCAAAAAATCGAAGGAATCGAGGTAGCGCTTTGAAATTTGGCACACATCTCTCATACTGCCAAATTAGATGAAAAATAAATTTTTGTTAAAACCCGCCCACAACCACGCCTACCTCCCATATAACGTCAAACTAAAAATCGTTGTATTTTCCTTATTTTCATATCTATGTTAATAAAAATTACTACCAGTGGTTGCATTTGAGTCCTCAATTATATTACAATTTTAATAGCCACGCCCAACGCCCATATAACAATTTTAATTTTTCAAGATTTTCGAAAACACAGATATAATCCTTTGTAGTTCGTGATCGATGTGAAGCAGCACTTACATCTATATAAATAACTAAAGACCAATATGTTAGCATAACATTTGCAAAAAATTAGGTGGCCATAACTTACCGTTTCTCTTTAATTAACCAATCATTCGAAATAAAAGCCAAATTTTTACTATAAAATTATCCATTGTTTGGGACACATAGAGCATTTCTCAGTGCATACTTTTAGGGATGTGAAAAAACACAACCAAGCCATAATGTAAATAAGCAAACAAGATTCAGTCGGCCTAACACTTGAAAATTCATATTGTGGTGTATTTTTATTTATTGTTTTATTTTTATACCCTATACCACTATGTGGTTTGGGTATAATGACTTTGTGCTGCTGTTTGTAACAACCAAAAATATTTGACCTAGACCCACCTTTAATTATACCGATCGAATCAGAATCACTTTCTGAGTTGATTTAACAATGTCTGTCCGTCCGTCCGTCCGTCCGTCCGTCCGTCTGTGTGTCCATGTAAAGCTTGTAATCAAACTGCAGGTCGCAAATATGAATATATTTTGACGAAATTTGGTATATAAGCTTCTATCGGCCATGGGATGAACGCTATTGAAATTGGTGAGAATCGGTCCATGTTCAGACCTAGCCCCCATACAAATTACCCATATGAAATCGACATAAATTGGCATAAGATCCAAATTGTCATATAGATCTTACTCAAATTGGGTTTGTATGCGTTCATTACATCCACTAATGAGTAGTCCAAAAATGATCCCTTTGACCCCATATAGAGCTGCTTCCCGATCTTCACTTAAATCTATTAAAAAACAAAAATATTGCACTGATTCTTCTCAAATTTTGTTTGTACATATTTTTGCAAAATACAAGAGACTTTACCAAACACGATCAGGGTCGGTCCATTTTTGGACCTAGTCCCTTTATAGATATAGCATCTGATATGAACTTTTTCATATCTGCAGCCAAAAAAATTAATAAAAATCCCACTCAAATTTGGTTTTTGCTTATTTTCAATGTCCAGTTAGTTGGGCCTAAGAGATAGGGTTTCTAAACGCATGGTATAGGGTATCGTATAGTCGGTCTAGACCGACTATAATTTTCTTACTTGTTTCGTATGTTTTTTTTTAAATTGCTAAAAAATAATCTTCAACCCAAAATAACCCAAAAAAGTTTTTTATTAAAAAATTTTGTTTTTTAAACAAATTGAAATATTTTTGTAGCTCGGCTTAAAAGGTATAAGTAACAATATTTTTCCATAAACAGGACTATGTTAAACAGTGTAAACGAACGTATGCAAATATAGGCGTAAATAAACGTGTATGCAAATATAGACTTTCATTCATCTTCAATCATTTCTTTTACGACATCATCAAGTTCCAAAACATGTTTATGAGGCATGTAAGACATCAGTATTTGTTGCGTGTCTATTGCACTTTCTGGAGAACATTAGTCTATACCTTCTATAGTCCTTATTTCGAGCTTCTTCAGCTTCTTCGGACAATAGACCTATGGGAAGTAAAGCCGCATCCATGATGTCTTTGCCATGAATAAGTATTTTGTGAACTGTAACCGGCATGTAATACCAGCTATATTGTTCTACAAACAGCTTCGCCGTATCCCAAGCGAAATTCTTGAATTTGGATGTATTTATTCGCTGGCCGCAGTATAATTAAGTTTATAATACAAGAGCTCGATTGAAATTTTTTCCGACACTTTGACACTTTTTTGTTTTGTACTTTTTTTTTTGTTTTGTTTTGTTTATGTTTATTTTTTGTTTTGTTTTTTCCTTATGCACTTCTTTTAAACAGCTAAAATAATCATTAACAAATTTTTGCTATTATTGATAGCATTCAAACACATGCGCCTTAAAGTCTACACCATTTTACATCGTGTTTCTTTGAATTACTGGAATGAAATTTGGTGTGACTTATTTTATACAATTTATAACTTTGTTCAACATTTGCAGATATTAGCAGAAAATTAACCTTTAATTTTTTTGCAACCAGAACACCGAGGTAGACCGAGGCAACTTTTTTTTTGTCCAAGAAAAACAAGAAACACAAACTTTTTGAGTGCCTTCATAAAAACCTGAATATCTTTTTAACTGTTGTTGTTATCCAAGAATTTTTTTTGCAAAATTAATGATGAAATACTATATTTTGCAAATATACTTCCAAGAAAAACAAGAAACACAAACTTTTTGAGTGCCTTCATAAAAACCTGAATATCTTTTTAACTGTTGTTGTTATCCAAGAATTTTTTTTGCAAAATTAATGATGAAATACTATATTTTGCAAATATACTTCCATCAAATAGATGCGACAAAAAGAAATTGTGTTTCCAGGCCATTGAAATGCATGAAAATCTGTGGCAGTTACTGCAGAGTTTCCTTTATATGACTTTACCGCGTTATTTTGTACAAAAAACAATATTTTAGAAAAAAAATAATTTTCTATTTCTCTTAAGTAGACAATTCTTTACAAAACTGCATCATTACATTTTTGATATTCTACACCCGAAAAACGGTATTTTTGCCGGCAAAATCCCAGTGTGCGTGGTCAGGACTGCCTGAGGAAAGCTGAAAATTATGTCGTGTCAACGGGTAGTCTTGCTCGCTTGTGTGCCATGTTGTCGTACGGTCTCCACGGAGGCCTTACAGGTGTTGGTAGGTGTAGCCCCTCTTGACTTGGAGGTGATACGTAAAAGTATTGCCTACATGATCAAGAAAGGACAGCCATTGTTGCAGGACGATTGGGTGACTAACGATGACGTTAGTGGTAGGAGCTGGACGGAGTGCAGGGCACTCTTAAATGAGTGTGTTGTCTCCAGATGGCAAGATAGATGGGACAGAAGTGACAATGGACGGGTTACATACTCCTTCATTCACGATGTGACGTTCGTGGCGAAACGTCCAGACTTTGGCTTTAGCCTGAGTATGGGCTTTTTGCTTACGGGCCATGGGTCGTTTAATGCATTTTTGTATAAAAGAGCTTTGGCTTATACGCCTGAGTGTGACTGTGACCTTTTTACCGAGGACTGGTTTCATATTTTGTGCATATGCACGTTCTACTCGGACATACGGGACCTAGATTCTCTAGGTGTCGTATTGACGGACGATGGTTGTGATGTCAGTGGTGTGCTTATGAATGATGAGAGAGTGCGTTGTATGAATGAATTTGCGTGTGAAGTCTTCAAAAGAAGACGTTTAAGAAGGGTTTGATCGCACACGTGTGTTTACATCCACAGGATGTACGCATGCGTGTGTACCCAAGACCTTCTAGAAGGCCTTAGTTGTGTACCTATACACTCACCCACAGGGTGGGTGTATGGGTGTGAAACTAAGGCCTTCGAATGGTCACCAGTCCATAGCTGTTTGGAGCCATACTGGTAGTAGCTTTGCTACGAAGTCTGACCGGAGGCTATATATTTATATATATATCTGGTACCACGGGAAGTCAGATGCCCCTGGAATCTTTGATTCCAGCTGACTTGCGGGTACGGCCCCTTGGGGAGTATCGTGGTGGCTGTGGTTTATACCCAAATCGCGGGGAGAGCATAGCTCGATGTGGAGTTGCATTCAACCGGGTGCTGTGACCCTAGAACAGCAGAGGTGTGTAAGGTAGGCCTCGACTCCCCACCAAGGAGTGGGATTTGTTGCCCAAATGCACAAATCTTGAATTGGTACCGGAGTGTAGTTCACTACACAATGGGGCGGTGGTCGGCGCATATTCCGATTCAGTGTTCAGAGCACCGTAAGATTATGTCAACGAGACGGGTACTCACGTTAAACACAAGAGACTTCGTTCTCCCACTTGGTTTTCAGCTATTGGTATTAGCTTACTCCTTCATTCACTCAGTAATCTCACTTACTCTCTCTCCTTTTAATATGAGTTGGTATTTTTTTTTCGAAAAGAGTGAGATTATGAACGAATGTGTGTATATCTATGCGTATTATGGATAACGAGATAAAATGTTCCATAATGATATACATAGGCTATTCAATGAGTGGTTGAGCGTAGTTAATACAAAACATGTTTTAGCTGGAGATGAATGAATGAGTGATGATAGGTATAATGTTAAGAAAAGAATTTTGATTAGAGGAGTTGAATTTTGAATTTGGATTTTTGAAAAAGAAGGTTGAGGAAAAACCTCTTAAAAATAAAATGTAGAGTTAAGTGAAATTTAAAATTAGTGTAGAAAGTTAAAATAAATTAAAGATTAAAATTAAGATTAAAAACATTAAAGGTTTAAGAAATTTAAAATTTAAAAAAAAAACATTAAAGTGTAAGTTTTCAGAAAAAATAAGATTAAAAAAAAAAATAGTTTAAGACTTGAGAAATTAAAATAAAAGACATAAAAGAAATGTAAAAGTTAAGAAATAAAAACAAATAAAAATTAAAATAAACTTTAAGAAAAAAAAAACTTTAGATTTTATTGACATGTGAATAAATAAAATTTGGTGTTAATTAATAATATTTCTGTTTGTGCTAAAGAAAGCGTTCTGAGCAAAAAATTTTAAGTTAATTTAAATTAAAGAAAAAAAGACACTAATGTTAAGAAAGAAAATAATGTTTAAAAATAAATAATTGAAAAATACAATAAACATATAAGACAACACAAGTGATAAAACGAAATTAAGGAATTAAATTAAAGTTTACCTCATAAACCGATCAGGCTTATACAACAAAGTCGCATAAATAGTTCTTTGGTGTTTACTATCTCCATATAAACATTTTATATTGAAATCAGCAATAATATCATTATTAATGCAGCTATGGCCAATTTTATTATGGCATATTGCGAGACAGAACCACGGCGTCTGGCGGCAGCAGCTTCATCTGTACAACTATATGGCGGTAATTAAAAGAAACTAATTAAAATGTTTTCTTAAATCTAAATTAAATAAAAAATTTCCTAAGATTTGTCTAACTATAAACTAAAATTATTTTTTAAAGATTTTTCTAATTATAAATCAAAATTTTTTCTAAATATAAATTTAAACTAAAATTTTTCTACGTTAATAAAATTTACTAAATATAAATTTTAACTAAAAACTTTCTAAATTAAGAACTTTGCTATATATAAAATTAAACAAAAAAAATCTTCCTAAATGAAAATAAAATTGAGCTAAGATTAAAAATTATAATAAGAAATATAATTTAGCTAAAATTAAAATTTTGCTGTAAAGAAAATGTTTCTAAATTAAAATCAAAACTAAATTAAAATCCTCAAAATTTTAATATATTTAAAATTACTTGAAAATTTAAAATTAACCTAAATTTACCATATTAAAAAAAAAATTAAAGTTAAAATTAAAACTAAATTTAATTTAAAATATTATTATTATTCTGTAGTGCTAAAATTCAAATTGAGCTAAAATTAAAATATTATTAAAAGCAAAATTTTTCTAAATTAAATTGCGCTAAATATAAATTGTGCTAAAATAGTGCTAAATTTAAATTGATAAAGTTAAAATTTTGTTAAAAATTAAAATTTTCCTAAAAATTAAAATAATCCTAAAATTAAAAATTTTCCTAAAATTAAAATTAAAATTAATTAAATTAAAAAAAAAAAAATTGGCTAGAAATTAAAATTTTGGGAAATAATACAATTTTGTTACAATAAAAAATGTTGCTAATATAATTTAAATTTTAAACACCTTAAAAATGAAGGTTAAATAAACTTTGATTAAACCCATGTAGAAAACCAAACCAAACCAAATCTTTTTATTGCAGTGGTTTACCTCCAATTAAGATGGAATATCAGGTAACATGGTAGGGAGGGCAAAAAGGGGCATAACAGCTAGTCCCCACCGGAAGGTAAGTATGCCATCCATCCATCCTTTAGATTCCGTTTTGACAGTGTTTTTTGTAAATCGCACGTGAACATCTGTAGTGCGGTTTCCCTGGGCCTGAGCAAGACCCCACCCATCCGGCGAGCTAGGCCCCTTCGCAAGCACGTGCGACCAGCAAAGGCTCAGGGAAACAGGAAGCGGAAATTCCACCACCGCCGCACCATTACAATGTATATTATTAAGAGAATTGTAGTAAATTCTCTTTCGTTCTAGACTAATATGATTCTTCTCATAAACTATTTATAAGCAGGGCCAAATTATAAAATAAGGCAATCTTAATTGAATCGTAAAACTTAAACTAACACCTTTTATTTTGCGTACGACCACCATATGGCCATCCTGCCAAATTCGGATAAAAAGCAAGATTAAAAAACAAAGCAGTATTTTGCTTATTTAATTGTTGCTTAATCTGAACGCAAGGATAAAAGACACACATAGCTTATACTTAGTCTTTATCCTTAAGGACAAGAGGTGGAAGAAAATAAATTAAATTTTCTTTTAGTAAGAAAAAAAAAAGAAATGAAAACGCCTAGATGGGACAACAGTTGCAGGAGCTAGTAAAAGAAATTCAAGATGCCGAAGTTAGATGGGCAAAGTTGCTAGAGGAAGGCATCGACAACGAAAGGAACAAACCAGAAATCCTGAACGCTGGTCCAAAACCCAGATTCATAAATAAAGCGAAAGAAGTTGAACCGGCAATAGTAATCTTTCCACTGCCGAACTATCAAAAATCCAGAGGAGGTGCCATAGCACGTATAAAGAAGCAGTTTGCAGTAAAATGACATGAGATCACCTACGAGGAATCACCAGAAAGAAGATGCAGATTAGAAACAGAAATATGCAAATTAAAAAATTAAAAAAAAAATTTAAAAAGAAATAAGAAATTGAATAAAAAACAAATTGTATAAAATTTGAAATAAAAATTTTAAAAAAGAAAGAAGGAATTGAATAATAAACAACAAAAAAAACAAATAGTACAAAATTTTTTTTTAAAGGAAATAAAAGAAAGAAAACCAAATTGTAAAAGAACATATAAACAAAGACACAGAAAACCAAATTGTAAAACTATTTTATATAAAATAATACAAGCATATAATGGGAGGAAGCCAAACAAAAATTAATGAGGTTGAAGCCGCAACCGCTAATTCTCCAACGGCTGTAAGCATTAGTATAGAGATCGTAATTTTACTTTTTACCATTGCAACAATAATAATTATTGTAAGATACCTTAAAAGATACGTAAAAAAAAAACAAATGCGCAGACAATCAGTAAGCGTAAAATTGTAAAAACATTTTTTTTTGTTTCTCTAAATAATAAAAAAAACATTTTATTAGTAAAATGTAAAAAATGTAAAATCAACAGAAAAGAACAAAAATATATGAATCTAAATGTAATATATATATTTGAAATGAAAAATATATAATTTTTTTTTAATAAAAATGTAAATGTAACTTTAAGTTAAAGAATAAATATATGTGAATAAAAAGCGAAAACTAAAATCTTTTATACAGATTATAAGAAAATTAAATATTTGTACACTTAGGTGAATTAAACTAAAAATTTATATTTTTTTCTGAATAAATAAGAATAATCCACTTGTTAAGGAAGAAGAGGAAAATAAAATTACTGACGTTATATAGGCAAGCAGTAGAAATACAATAATTAATTGCTATGGGGAGTATCGTACAAAATTTGGAAACGTTAGTTGCAAATGCCAAGAAATCTCTTAGCAGACCGTATTCCCAAGAGACCATAAATGCAAAGAGAACAGAAATAGAAAATATTCAGAAAGATTTAGAGGATGCAATAGTAGATGATAAAATCCATTATGATATTAGTAGAAAGTTATTGGAGAGATTTAGAAAATTAAAGGAGGAAGCAATTGACTTATTGGAACGACATAGTGAGAGGAAAGAAATAAATTCACAAGTTCAAGAACTTTTAGAGAATAACATAATTGAGCCATCTATCAGCCCGTACAACTCGCCACTGTTACTGGTTCCGAAAAAGGGTCATACAGTTAAAAAAAATGGAGATTGGTTGTAGATTTTAGAAAATTATATGACAAAATTGTCAACGATAAATTTCCATTAACACGTGTGGATGACATTTTGGACGGATTGGGTAGGGCCAAGTATTTTTCGACACTGGACATGACAAGTTATTTCACCAAATTGAACTTGATCATAAATCCCGACCATATACTGCGTTTTCTACACCTAGTGGTCATTATCAATATACGAGGCTACCTTTTGGGTTAAAGATATTATCGAATAGTTTCCAACGTATGTTAACTATAGCACTGTCAGGACTAGAGTCTGACGAATTTCTTTATGCTGATGACATTATAGTATTTGGTTGTAGTCTACAACACCATAATTCCAATTTGATTAAAGTTTTTAACAGACTAAGGAAACACAATTTGAAATTAAATCCAAGTAAATGTTATTTCTTGAAACCAGAAGTAATATATCTGGGTCATTTGATTACTCCTGATGGCGTCAAACCAGATCCATCAAAGTTCGATGCGATAACTATATATCCTGTTCCGAAAAATGCAGACGAAGTGAGAAGGTTCGTAGCATTTTGTAATTATTATAGGAGATTTGTTAAGGATTTCGCTAAAATAGCAAACTGTTTAAATACTCTATTAAAAAAAAGGTACAAAATTTGAATGGACTGCACAATGCCAAAGAGAATTTGAAACATTGAAGTGTAAATTAATTAGTCTGCCAATTCTACAGTATTCAAATTTTGAAAAAACATTCATACAAACAACAGACGCATCAGATTTTGCACTAGGAGTCATGCTTTCGCAGGGAGAAATTGGCGATGACAGACCAATATCCTTCGCAAGCCGCTCATTGAATAAACATGAAAGAAACAAACCCGTTATAGAAAAAGAATTGTTAGGCATATACTGGGGAATGCAATTTTTGCGTCATACCTGTATGGCAGAAAATTTACTGTGGTAACTGATCATCGTCCATTAGTCGCATTATTTTCTCACAAGAACCCAAACTCCAAGTTGACAAGAATTAGACTGGAATTATCGGATTGTGATTTCGAGATAATATTTAAAAAAGGGATAAGCAACACGAATGCAGACGCATTGTCAAGAATAGAATTAAATTCCGATTACTAAGGTCAATGATACCCAACAAAAATGATGAATTCAGTAAAAAAAAAATGCTGGTGTTTACAAGAACAATGAGGAAAAATGTGATACAAAATTAAATAAATGAAGATGAAATTGGTGATCAACTCAAGATATAAAACGCGCGAGAAAATTAAAATTTATATTAATGAAGTCGACAAGAAAATTGAAAATAGAAGATAGTCATTCTGTGAACGAAGCGGCCGTAAAATGTAGTGATAATCCTATTTATCTACATAATATGTTGGAGAAACTATCATTTGAGTTAAGCAAATTGAATTATAGTATATTCGCACTGGAAAAATGTGAAAAACACATCGGAAACTAAATGAAAAATTTAACAAAATTAAAAATAATAATGACGTCAAAATTATGTTATATACCAATTCTAAAAATATAGCAAATAATCAAGAAAAAATTAAATTAATAAAATTATATCATAATACACCAGCGGAGGCCAATTCGGAATAAGAAAGACGGTATTGAAACTTAAACGGAAATATATATGGAACAATATCTACAAAGGAAGTATGTTTCGAATTGTGATCTTTGTCAGAGAGACAAACAGATAAGGCACACAAAAGAACCTTTCAGTGTTACAGACACACCTAGGAATAGTTTTGAAACTATAGTCATTGACACAGTGCGACCACTACGTCCATTAGGTTTTTACAGATACATACTGACAATGCAGTGTGAATTGACGAAATATGTGATAGCAGTTCCTATGTAGACAAAGGAAGCCAAATCGGTGGCAAAGGCTTTAATTGAAGGTGTGCTATTGAAATACGGAACTTTTAAGACTTTAAAATCTGACAGAGGTACAGAATTCACAAACGAACTATTCAGGGAAGTATGCAATTTATTGAAGATAGAACCGAAATTCTCAACACTATACCATCACGAGACCTTAGGTACAGTCGAATCAAACCATAGAGTTTTGAATGAATACTTTTTGTCTTTCGTTGATGAAGACAATTGGCACGAATGGATTTCATACTACGCATTTGCATATAACAGCACATGTTGATACGAGTATTCTCCCTTCGAATTAGTTTTTGAAAAATTACCAAATATTCCAGCTGAAGATTTTGTACGCAATGATAAAATATACAATATAGATAACTATGCTAAAAAATTACTATGCTAAATCAAATTACACATCTTTTTTTTATTTATTTTCAAAAAGCAATTAAATGAAACTTCATAGCACACACTTAATAACACAAAAATAAACAAGAATAAAATAAAAAAGAACCAGATCAAATTACAAAATATTTGTCAAAAATTCACACACCAATTAAACAAAATTTTATAATAACCAATTAGCCATATAATACAAACGGAAATGAATCATATTGTACTTTAAAAGAAAAACAATTCAATTCAAAAACACCGCACAATGCTTTAAAAATCATACAACTCGTATTACACACAACTGTACGATTTTTTTGGGATCGGGGTGTAATGTATGCATGACGAAGAGTACAAGCGAATAACAAATGTAAACATCATGCAAGTTAAGGCATGAAGTTTTTATGCTATTACATTTCAAAAGAAATACCTTTTTGTTTCCCACATTTTTGTGTTGGAATTTAACACCGCGCGTGCAAGAAATGAAGCTAGCGAAGAGTATAATATGATTGTCGCTGGAAGGGAGAAAATCAATTTTTATGAAGGTACAAAAATACAAAAAAAAAAACAAAAATAATATGATTAAAAATAATGATTAAATAAAAATAAACTAAGTTAATAAAAACTGCAAGTTTATAATTGGGGCTCAACCGGGATGCGCTATCGAAAATAGGTTCTGAAAAGCCAAACTAAGGACTCGATAACGTATCTACCAAAAAAAAAAAAAAAAAAACAAGTATCCTAATTAAAGGAGAAGAGAGCAAAGAAAGGGAAATAAACATTTTAATAAAAAAAAACTTTATCTTTATTCTTTTAAAAGAATTTCTTAAAGAGTGTTTAAATAATGTAACGACTATAATATTTTTTATAAAACAAACCAAGTGACTCAAAATATAAAAAATAAATTCTGTGTTAAACAAATCGTTTTTAATGTTTAAATACTCTAACAACTTTAAGTACTCTAACAACTATTTCTGTTTATAAAACAAACCAAGTGACCCAAAATATAAAAAATAAACTTAATGTGAAACGAATCATTTTAGAAAAATTGTTTAACTAATCTAACAACTACAGTATTTTTATATGTAACAAAGCAAGTGATTTAAAATACACTCTGTGCGAAACAAATCATTATAAAAAACAGCAGCTAACAAACAGATACGTTTGGAATTTGGTGAAAATAAATAAGCATTAAGATTGTCAACTATTGGAATATAAAAACTGCTCACTCCAAGGCAGCAGCACCCCGGAACGATTAGGGAATCCGGGTCAGTTATAAAACAATCAACGGTGGCGAATCTAACCAACAGTGACCGACAACAGTGACTGGAGCGGCAAATATATCGTAAAGTATTGTAAGTTTAGAGAATAAGCTATTTTGGGAACCTTGAAGTTTTTTAAACTGGCTAATATAGTGGAAAGTATACTAGAGAACCTCACTGAAGAGGAGATACAATATTTGGTTAGTAATAGTGCGACAGAAACAGTTGATGAAGAATTAGAAGCATTAGAAAGAAAATACGAAAGGATTTAGACGACGCAGTTGACGGACTCTCTCGGACGACAAATAATAACAGTATGGATAGTGAACGAATAACCAGAATAGTAACGCGAACTACAGCACCACTCATGAGAGAGTTGAAGTTGCTGAAACAAAGTTTTGATAGGCTCGTCATTGCAAATGCTGTTACTCAATTCGAACAGGAAACTATTGACGAGACTATACGATGTGACGAAAGCTTGGACGTTAGAAAATCTCTCCCGGGCTTTGACGGAAGGGATAACTCATATGTTAGTTGGCGAGAGGCCGCAAACAACTCTATGAGTCTATATGCCAAAGGCAGTCGTAGGTATTTCGCGGCGCTGACCATTTTGCGCAATAAGATAATAGATGACGCAAACGACACTTTAACGAACCATGCTACTGTATTAAACCTAGACGCCATCATGGTCCGGCTCGATTTTGCTTACGAAGACAAGCGCCGTGTTCATGTCCTCGAACAGGAATTGAGTATAATGAGGCAGGGTTCCTCGACAATTTTGGATTACTATAACGAGGTTAATATAAAACTGACGCCATTAATAAACAAAACGATAATGACCCACGGATCAAGTTCTTCCTTGACAAATGAATTGAACAATAAGAATCATCAACATGCTCCCAGAGTTTTTGTCACGGGTCCAGACCCGCCACTGGCGAACATTCTTTTTTCACTCTCACCTTCTGATTTGCCTAACGCCTTGGCTAAAGCTCAGGAACTACAGGCTAACCATGTTAGGGCTAACTTCGCTGTACTGTTTGGCAAGGACCACGGCAACAAACAGAATCAGCGAAATAATCAGAATCTTCTACGATTTCTCCCTAGAAATCGCGACGATAATTTTCGGAACCGGAATAATCAGAACATACGCCAACCCAAGCCCGAACCGAAGGAAATTGGTAGCTCGGCAAATCTTCAGATCGCTGCGAACACTAACGATGTTCCACAAAATAGGCAAATACAAAATTATAGTCAGAGACCACAATATGGACAATGGCAACATCGCCCGCAGAATACAAATCAATTTGGCCCAAGACCCCAATTTGGTTATGGCCCTAAAAGGCAACGACATAGCGGACAATATAGTTCCCAACCAATTAGCAAAGCGCAAAGGATAAATAATTTGAACGAACAAGCTGTTTTAGACACGCCCCCGGACTGCCCTACATCATTAGGATAGGAGCATCCGGAAGAACTTACAGAATTTTAATTGACAGCGGAGCAACCAGTTGTTACTGCAGCCTCAATGTCCTTACATCAATATCCTTACTTTGAAGAAAATATTATAAATAAAATTATTAACTCAGGAAGTGATCCTGAGCATTATACGGAAAGCGATATAACTCTCAATTATGAGAGAACCGAAATCGATAAATTAAATCATGAAATTCGAAAGGAAATAGAAAATTTGCATTCAAGAATCGACACTGTTTTACCATTCAGAACAGACATAAAAGCTGAGATACGTACAATTGCTGAAACTCCTATATGGAGTAAGCAATATCCCTATCCCCTCTCAGTAAATTCTTTCTTAAATAGGGAAATAGATAACCTAATAATAAAACGGCATTATACGTCCCAGTAAAAGTCCTTACAACTCCCCAATATGGGTAGTGCCTAAAATGGGAACTAACGATGACGGAACGCAAAGAACGCGAATGGTAATCGACTATAAAAAAATTAAATGAGAATACTATATCATATAAATACCCGATACCGGATTGCAATGTTATCCTCTCAAATTTGGAGAAGGCAAAGTACTTTTCCACCATAGATCCTGAATCTGATTTCCATCAGATTTTGATGAAACCAGAGGATATTAAGAAAACGGCATTTTCCGTGAACAATGGAAAGTACGAATTCGTCAGATTGCCTTTCGGATTGAAAAATGCGCCGAGTATCTTCCAGAGTGCCATGGATAATATTTTGAGGGATTATAAAGGAAAATTTTGCCATGTGTATATAGATGATATAATAGTCTACTCGGAGAATCTGAAAGGACATAGAGAACATTTAAATATGGTAGTTCAAAAACTTAGGAATTCAAATATGAAAATCTCTTTAGAAAAATCTAATTTTTACAAGAAAGAAGTAGAATTGTTGGGTTATATTGCTTATGGTATAATAAAAACCGACCCGAAGAAGATAGGGACAATAAAAAGTTACCCTGAACCTAGAATTCTTAGACAATTGAGAGATTTCCTCGGCATAACAGGCTACTATAGGAAATTTATTAGAGATTATTCAAAAATTTCGAAACCACTGACAAAATATCTTACAGAAGAAAATGGCATGATTTCACAATATATGTCCAAGAAAATTACAGTGGAACTAGATTCAGAAGCGCAATCCGCTTTCAGCAAACTGAAAAATTTGTTGACTGAACTCGTACAACCTGATTTCAGTAGGAAATTTACACTGACAACGGACGCATCAAACGCAGCAGTTGGCGCTATTCTGACACAAGATCGGAAGCCCATAATTTTTATTTCAAAATCACTGACTCCCACTGAACTAAACTATACCACAGATGAGAGGGAGCTGTTTGCAATAGTTTGGTCATTGAAGACCCTAAGGAATTATTTATAAGTGGCGGATTTGGAAATCCATAGTGATCATCAGCCGCTCACTTTTGCAATATCTTCTAGGAATCCAAACCACTCAATGAATTTAAGCAGCAAAACATTCTAAGCTAAGCTGAGTTCACAAGTTATGAATCAGTTAGTGAATTTGATAGAACCAGACACATTATAGAGTTTGACACAAGAGAGAATCTCGGAAACGTGTTAAGGAAACTCATACGACCTAATTTGGTGACAGCAATACATTGCTGCCCTGAAGACCTCTATGAGTTTAGGGAAAGAGTGAAAGAGGCTTTTGCGAACAAATTTGCTTTTGCAAGAGCCTTTGCAATCGATGTTGTTAATGTCGATGACCAAAAATCCATAATCGAGGAAACTCACACTAGAGCCCTCAGGGGTTCTAGAGAAAATCGCAAACAAATTTGTGGGCGATATTATTGGGAATTTATCAGACATTGTAGTGCCTGCAGTAAAGCAAAATATGATAGGAAACAAACTAAGATTTCAATTGGAGGCTCCAATTTCTAGCAAGGAGGGGGAGTTCCTACACATTGACATTTTTTATGATCAAAATTTGAAGTTCCTAACTTGCATCGACGCCTATTAAAAATTTCTTGTGATAAAGCAAATAGAAGACAAAACAAATGTAGGTGAAAAAGTCCTGGATATACTACAAACCTTCCCCGCAGCAAGGAAATAAACTTTGGATAATGAACCAGGCTTCAAAACTCCTACCTTCCGATCATTAATGCAGAGATTGAGGGTTCAGCTTTATTTTTGTGACCCTAGACATAGCACAACCAATGGCCAGGTCGAATGAGCACACTCCACTTTGATTGAAGTCGCGAGATGCTTGAAAGAAGAATTTCACCTGTTACACACAATCGCAGTGTTCACTCCGTAACGAACGAAAGACCATTTGATGTATTTCACAATAAAATCAACCATGAAAACCTGCGCAATAAATTAAATTAAAATTGTAAAGAGAAATGTTCCAACTCAAATCAGAACCTTTGAATCAAAGCAGGAGATCTATGAGAAACTTATAGAACAAAGGGATAAATTACTTCCCCGTTATAAGAAACAGAAAAAGAAAGATTTAGGGATAAAGTCAGGGTTCATAGTAGAAATAGAATTATTCATAAGGAAAACATAAAGAACTAATCAAATTTCATCCTGCAGGAAATAATGTTGAAACTACTGGCTTTATTGGCCACATTTTCCACGCGTAAACCAGGGATTCAGATACTGGACTACTCTAACTCTCAGATGATTTCGAAGACAAAATGAATCTAACTATAAATAATCAAGACACTACGCCATCAATTCCAGATCTTGGAAGCCCATCTGCAGAAAGAATACAAGTCATTAAGACATTAAAACAAATCCTTCAAAATAATTCTGGTTTTTTTTTAATCAAATAAAATATTCTACAAATTCTGCTGACAATATCCTTTGCTAAATAAATAAGTGGTTATATTGCGACATTCACGATCAACGTTCTGTTCATTGTGCTGACGACATGTCTTTAAAAGAAATACCTTTTTGTTTCCCACATTTTTGTGTTGCAATTTAACACCGCGCGTGCAAGAAATGAAGCTAGCGACGCACAGTGGTCAATTTCGCGAGATAGCGGTCAAAACTCTATAACTTTTGACCGGATTGGTATTTTTTTACGCAATTTGTTTTGTTCAATAGGAGGGACTTTAAGCTTCAATTAGCGTGTTCAAACGTAAAAATCGACTGATAGGAACGTAAGTAATTTGGAGTTAAAAATGAATTTTAATTTTTTGTTGAGTTTCCATGTAAAAGTTGAATATTTTGACATTTTAAATAGGTTTTTTTTTTATAATTTCTTATTTTCTTCAATCGTATTTTACAACCAATACTTATTTATTATTCCTAAACTTAATTTTGGTCAGAAAATGCCAACATTTGGCACCTGACATTTATTTAGTCTCAATATTCACAGGGGCCAAAGGTTGGTTTTTTTGGAAGAAAGCTAATTCTTGTGAGGATTAAACTGAAAAATAATCGATAAAATTTTAAGTAAACTTTTACTATTGATTTAAAGTGCACATATATATTTTATTTAAATGTATTAATAAAAATTTATACTAAAATTAGAAACAAATTATAATCTTTAAACTAGTATTAATTAAACAATATTAGTAAAAATTTCTACCAAATAGCTTTGATTTTCATTTTGCAGTAGTTGTTTAGCTTCTTCATCTAACTCTAATGAGGTTGATTTCCATTTTTGTCGAATACTGGACATATATGGGTCTGATGTGCACAACAAAATATTAATAAGATCTTCATAAGTACAATATCTGGAAATTTTTCTTGTATTGTGCTCGCGAAAGAATCTGTAGTCTTTGTTCCTTTTTTCTTGGGCTTCTTCTGAGAGATCTCCAATTGGAAGCATATTGTGCTGAATTATTTGTTCCCCATGGAACAAAATTTTATGAACTGTGGTTGGCATATGTCTCCAAGAATATTTTTGGTTATAAAGGGTTGCTGTCTCATTAGCATACTGACCAAATTTTTTGCATCTATCTTTTTGCTACATGCTATAACTTGTAATATGATTTGGAATCGTCGTATTAAATCATAATCTACTCCATTGATGTTTTTTGGCATATGGTGCAGCTTGACGATGACTTTAGTAGTGTCATGGGGAGAGATCTGGAAAAAAGAGCAGGGAGCAAAAATTTTATACTAATTTTGTATGGCAAAACTAACAGTGACGTCAAAAAAATCAACCCTGTTTTGTTATTCTGTTGTGGTTTTGATTGGTATGTATGAATGTGTGCTTGAAATAGGTTGGCACTTATATACCTGTAAGTTTTTGAAATAGTGTGTGAGTAATGAGATTCGGCAACTGGCCTGGTACGACTTGGCTTGGTTTGGCTTGGCTCGTCTTGGCTTGGCTCGCTTTGGCTTGGCTCGCCTTGCCTTGCCTTGGCTTGGTTTGGCTTGCCTTGGCTTGACTTGGGGCTTGTCTTGGCTTGGCTTGACTTGGGGCTTGTCTTGGCTCGGTTTGGTTTGGCTTAGCTTGGCTTGGCTCGGCTCGGCTTGCCTCGGTTTGGCTCGAGTTGGTTAGGATTTGTATACTAATTTTGTATGTGAAAACTAACAACGACGATATAAATGTCACCCCTGTATTGTTGTTCTGTTGTTAAAAGTTCTGCTGCGGTTTTTCGTTGATATGTATGAATGTGCGTGTTTTGAAAGAGTTGATATAATTAAATTGTTTGAATACAAAGACTTGTTCCTATCAGTTCATGATGTTCATTTTGAAAATTGTCTTATCTTGAAACAAAATACGACTGATTCGCATATTGTTTGTGATTGTAAATTATTTTGTTTGCAAAATGCAAAAATTGTTTTTAATATATATATATATATAAATAAATATTGTTTTTGTAAAATAAAAACTGTTTTTTTTTTTTGTTTGTATGATTTAGACTTTATTAAAATTTCAATTGTTGTTTATTTTGAAATGTCCCCAAGCGTAGGTATTAATACCATCTTCTCTTATATAACGTTTATTATCATCATAACTTAATACAACTTTTGATATTTGTTGTGTATAAATTTCATGTAGAATAGATTTAAATATGTACATGTGATTGTAAATTATTTTGTTTGCAAAATGCAAAAATTGTTTTTAATATATATATATATATAAATAAATATTGTTTTTGTAAAATAAAAACTGTTTTTTTTTGTTTGTATGATTTAGACTTTATTAAAATTTCAATTGTTGTTTATTTTGAAATGTCCCCAAGCGTAGGTATTAATACCATCTTCTCTTATATAACGTTTATTATCATCATAACTTAATACAACTTTTGATATTTGTTGTGTATAAATTTCATGTAGAATAGATTTAAATATGTACATTTTATCATAATATATAGTTTTATCTATCAGACAGTTACGATAATCATTAATAGTTAGTTTTTTTAAAGCCGAGTTTTTACACCTTTAGCTTTTTTGATTTCTTCTTTATCAACAACAGCTGTTGAATACACTTTTGATCGAAGCCCAATAAATTCTAGCATTACATGACCATTGTTCTCATCTTTCATCATTCCCAACACCTTTTTGTTTTGCAAGGGGAAATTGAAAACATTATTAATTGAATAGTCTGATGTATCAAAGTTTAGATGAAGATCATTGTAAATATCTTTATAGAAATCGTCTGTTCTTATTGTGTAAATAAAAGAGTCAGTATCCATATAATTTAATGTTAAATTTTCATTAAATTTTGATTGCATATACTGATAGTGAAAATCATACATTTTATGTTTAGATAGTTCTAGAACTGAAAACCCTAAATATATAGGTTTATTAAACGTTACCCTATCCATACTCATTTGAATTGCAATCATATTATCGGTAAAATGTTTTAAACTATGGAAATTAGGTTTTGCTATAAGAGCTCGTGCACCCAAACGATTATGTTCATTCTCCCAAGCATGAACGATTTTCACATTTTTACGTTTTTCAACGTTTTCCATCGTTTTTCCGTATACTGCATTATTTAAAAGTTTAAAAAAATTTTTCTCAAATTCATTTTTGGCATTTGTTCGATGAAAGGTATTTAAATCGATATACTGTTTCAACCAAGCAGATTGTTTAAATCTTAATATTCTATGAATTTTAACTAATTTTAGACCATTTCTAATACACTGCTGAAGATTTCGATAGTGAATTATATATGATTTTTTGTTAGTTAAATCGGGAATTAGTTTCTTAATATTATGATGTGTTATTGGTGGACTTTTAAGTTCAGCACAAAACGGTAAATCATTGTGACTATCGTGAAGTTCTTGAGGATAGTCTAAATCAACTTCTAAAATGTAACCAAAATCAGAGTTTTCGGTTACTTTCAAAATATCGAAGCTATCTATATCTTCAATCCATTCAAATTTACCTTCTGGTAAAGATTCAGACATTGCCCAACCATATAAATTGTTGGCGTCTAAATACATAAGATATTGTGTGGGCTTAGAACAATCATATGTTTTCATATATTTATGATTTGCAACTGTCCGACGTGTTGAGCATTGAACAATACCACCTCTAATTCCTTTTTTAATGAAATTATACATATTTATATCGGTGAACAATTCCAATTTAATTTTCGTTATTTTTAGCATGGCATCCCACGACAAACCAGGTGTCGTATAGTAATGACATGGATCAAGATGATATATTGATTTACAAACAGAACGAAAATTTTCAAATACATCAGTCAAAAGAAGTACATCTGTTTTTAGATATAAAAGCATATACTCATTTAGAGATTGACAGTTAAATGTAGACCAAACACTTAACGCATGTTCATAATCAGCAATAGCACATTCTTTATTATTTAATGTAGAGAAAAACTGTTCGCGAGAAGGTAAGGAATTTTCGTTTAATTTCTCAGCTGAATCAATATACTCATAAGGAAATATACCTTTTCTTTTCAAAAGATTAAATTCTAATTGATTTGGAAATATCGATTTTAATATTTTAAAGTCATCATTATGTAAATAATTAGATAAACTATCTAAACTTGATGACATAAATTTAAAAGAATCGAGAAAACGTAATTCTAAACTATATTTATCAGTTATTTGAATTCATTTCGTAACAGATATATACAATTCTTTATTAAGAGGTATAACATTTATACCACCCGGAAAATCTGCTAGTGCCTTTACAAACAAATGACAATCATAACCAGAAAAGTTATGAAAAATTATTGGGATATAGTTAGGCAATTGATAATTAATATTACATCTCAAATGAGCTGGACCGCGATATTGACCAGTTAAATGACAATGATCAGCACATCTATCATCACCTAAAAATTGATTACATATATGACACACATTAGTATTATATTGTTTTTCAAGTTCATGGGGTAACAGAGAATTCATTGGTACTACTTTCATTAAAAAGTTTTCACACAAAAAACGTGTATCATCTATCAAATTTTGAACAAAATCTTTAACAACATCGTCACCCGTATACGTTCTAAACTTATTCAGTTTAGAATCAAAAGATGATTTTATGTAGTAGCTGTAAGCTATAGGTATATGTTTTTGAATGCTGATAACATTATTAGAATTTTTGTTGTTAATTTTACTTAATATACATTCAAAATCCGCATAGATAACAAATGGTACATCTAATTTATTTTTAAAATTTTTGAACTGCAATATATTATCATTATCAACACCCGTAGGCATTTTGGTGACAATTTTATTGCATTCTTGTTTATGTTTTAACAGCAAGAGTTCACTACTTGAATATTGTAAACAAAAATTACAAAAATATTTAGCACCATTATGTTTTGAAACCTGTGTGCTCAATAAACTACTTAAGTTTCTTATCCAAACATAATGTGATTCATCGTTTTTATCATCTTGAATGTATAATAGATTGACATGAGTAATTTTTTCACCAACTGTCTTATAATATGGTCCAACGATTTCTTTTTTTATCACATCACATCCAAAAACATTCACACTTATATTTAAATTATTTTTTTCAAATATCTTAATATCACCAACAGATAGAGGAAAGGTTAAGCTGGTGAAATCAATTGTTATTCCATTTGTTAGTGTTATTAAGCTTTGTGTGATAACATTACTAAAATGTGAATACTTTGGATTTAAACGTTTGTTTTCTAATGCAGCTATAAAACAATAATTATCATTATTTCTAATGTTGATGCACGCTTTTTTATTTCTAATAAATAGTGGTAGTTCTAAATATTTAGATCCTTTTATTGGACAATACTTGTTAACATTTATCTCAATTCTATTTATAGAGACTAGAGCCCAACCACTATCTCGCTCTTGAAATTCATCCATTTTGGTTGCTATTTCTATACTATGACTATCGTACACGTCTGATAGATCTTGATCTAATTGAACTATTATCATTTTCGTTTGAAAAGATTTCATACTAATTAGAGCACTATCATCATCATCATCATCATCATCATCATTTTCATTCTTATTAGTTTTTGAGAATTTTATATATTCTGCAAAAATTTCTATATTGAATTTTATATTTATATGTTCTAATAACATATTTTTTAAAATATTTATGATGCTTTCTTTTGCATTCGAAAATAAAATGTTTGTTGAAAGCTCACCTTCCTTTTTATTTTCGTATACAAAAGTTTGGATACGCTTATTAAATAAATTTTCGCTTATATATATATTGTTGTTTATAAACAAACGATTATTTTTTTTTTTATGTTCATTAGTTCTCAAATGATGAGACCAAGAACCTTTTCTTATATTTAATTTACAAGTTTCACATCGTGTATAGCTACACGATGGAGTTTCTTCAATATTTTCAACTTTAACAATTTTTTCATTTTTTAAATTTAATTTTGTTTTGTTTGATTTTGGATTAATATGCTTATTATTAAAATGTCTTTTAAAATTAAATTTGGATACGAAAGACGTTCCACATATCTCACAGATGTACATAATACAACAGAAATTAAAATAACGTTCTGAAAGTATTTGAAAAATTAAAGTTGAAATAAACATAAATTATAGATTTGCTGTTAATATCTCTATAACATACCTGGATTTAGTGTAGATGTTTATATTTAAATATCTCTCAATTTCGGTTTAAGAGAATACTTTTAAGAATTAAGCTTTTACGTAGTTTTTCAATTAAATCGAATCCCGTTTCCACTTTTTTTATTTTAATATAGTTTTAAACAACTTTTAAATTATACAAAAAAAATATATATAATTTTCTGTTTATGTGTGTGATACGTTTTCTCTAAATAACAAAATTCAATTGTTTCATTGAAACTCATTAACAAATGTTTTTATATACATTTTATATTCTTACTAAAATAAAGCCTTGTTCAAAAAGTTGCGATCAAGTGTATATATATATATATATATATATATATGTTCGCATGTTATGTGAACATCTGTATATACAACAAAAAAAAAAAAAGTCTTCTATATTTTTCTTATTTTAATATTTTTTTATTTATGTTAAATAAAACTTCTTAACACATCAACGTTAAAGTTTATATTAACTAGTAGTAAATGTATTTCATCATATCAGCTAATTTATAATATTTCCATATCTAAATCATGTGTATAATCTTGAATGTTGATTAATGTAACATCGGATCGGTATGTAGTATCATCCTCAGAAACCACCTCAATTTCACCATTACTTAAAATTCTCTCATATTCAACTTGACGATATTCGAAACATGAAATATTTAATCGACGTTTCAAGTAATTGCTGTCATATGTACAACGGATTCTCAATTTTATATTATCTTTATATTGGAGTTGAAAATGTCTATAAAATGGAGCCGAACTTTCAATTATTCCTGCAATATTTTTTTCTTTTTTTAATAAATCTTGCCTAAATGTTTCAATAGCTTGTTCAACAGTAAAAGATTGATTTATAGGTGGTTGAGAGTCTTCTTGTTCTTCGATTGATTTAGATTCTGCTTTTGTTGTTGACTCGATGTTTTTATTTAAATCATCGATTGATTTAGATTCTGCTTTTGTTGTTGACTCGATGTTTTTATTTAAATCATTACTAAACTTTAAAAGTTTGAAATTTAGTTGTATGCTTACAGTATCATTATTTGGTAATTTTATTGCAAATTCAGTATTTTTAAGTTCATTTTCACTCAAATCAATAGGTAATGAAGCTGAAAACACTTGTATAATATAGATATATGAAAACAATATAATAAAAATATTTTTCATTTTAGTTTTTTCTTTTTAATAGATATGTTCTTAAGTTAGCGATATATTTTTGAATGAGATGATAAGAATTGTTTCTCATATTTATATACTAATTTAATAATCTCCATATTCAAATGAGTTATCTCCACCACCACCACCACCAGCTACTTTCTTAACTTTACTATCATTAGCCATTTTTTGAGAGAGGGGAGGTTTTTGCTGATTTTTATTCAATGAGTGGATATCAGTCTTACCATTATAAAGTTTAGTTGCACCTCTAAAAACATGATCATCTATTTCACTATAAACGCATGATGGTTTGTATGAATGTACATTTATATCTTTAAAACCGCCTTCATATACTGTTCCAACTAGTGATATCATACCACCAATAACCTCAATTTTTATATGTTGATTGTGACTAAATTGAAATATTGGAATATTTGTTGGCATTTGTTGTCCTCTATTAAGAGAAAAAATTTGCGTTCTAGTCCCTCCTTCTGCGGTTAGAAACACCTGCATTATAATATCCAAAACTATTGCATTTATTATTTGAAATGTTTTCCACTGTGCATGACAAATACAATATTTATCACCAGTTTTTAAAAATTGACCCCAATACATATTTATCAAAGTTTTTAATTCAACTGAATCTCTTATTATAAATAACATATATATATATATATATATATATATATATATATATATATATATATTAACATAATAACAGAATATCAATCTTGTTTGTACAACATACAGCTTTATCAATCACCTCTATCATAAGCGTGTTGATGTCCGAGATTTGTTTGTCAGTTTCAGTTATATAGTTTTGTTATATGGTTTCAATCTATTAATCTAACAAAAAATAATAACAAATTTTTATTTATTTTTTTTTTTTAATCAATTTTTTATTTAAATTTTTTATTTATTTTTATACTTTTCTTTTTTAATTTTATATAATATATTAGAAATAAAATATATGATAACATTTAATTTTTAATTTTAATAATATTCAATTCAATTCAAAACAAATAACTCCGGCTTTCGGTTGTCGTTGTCTTTGATTACATTCAATATTCTTCAATTTACTTCTTTGGTGTATCTTGAACTAAAACAATAATAATTAATAATTAGATTTAATAATAAATAAATAAAAACTATTTACCAAAAATTACCTGTTGTTTTCGCATTTATAGTTAATTCATAATTTAATTCGCTACTACCTTTCCTTTCTTTGGAAAGATAGTAGGTGTTGTGGTCAAATTCCGCAATAATATCGTCATCAATTGTATTATTGAACATACCGGGTAGGTATATATATTGGTTGTTTTCAACCAAACATCGAATTTTCATCCCGAAGCGTGTCTGTACACGCTCCATCTTCATTATTTGGTAATTGTGATTGAAAACCATCTCATTTATAGAGAGAATTGTTTTGTTTTGACATTTTTTGAATATTTTTTTTAAATGTGCTTCCATTTTTAGCAATTTACTTAACTTGAATAATAGTTAAAGAAAACTAGAGGGGGTTTTTATACAAAATTAAGAAATGTAATTTTTTCTGTTGCGGTTTTTTGTTTTTATAAAGTTGCAAATTTATTAAATGCGTGAGAAACAAAAAAAAATTTAGTTTTAAATAGCTTCTGTTGCGGTTTTTCTATTTAATCAAAAAATTTTAGATTAATTTAATAATTTCATTAACTAATAATAATATGGAATAAAACCACATTTATATATAATTTTTTTTTTTTTTTTTTTTTTTTTTTTGATTAAATAGAAAAACCGCAACAGAAGCTATTTAAAACTAAATTTTTTTTTGTTTCTCACGCATTTAATAAATTTGCAACTTTATAAAAACAAAAAACCGCAACAGAAAAAATTACATTTCTTAATTTTGTATAAAAACCCCCTCTAGTTTTCTTTAACTATTATTCAAGTTAAGTAAATTGCTAAAAATGGAAGCACATTTAAAAAAAATATTCAAAAAATGTCAAAACAAAACAATTCTCTCTATAAATGAGATGGTTTTCAATCACAATTACCAAATAATGAAGATGGAGCGTGTACAGACACGCTTCGGGATGAAAATTCGATGTTTGGTTGAAAACAACCAATATATATACCTACCCGGTATGTTCAATAATACAATTGATGACGATATTATTGCGGAATTTGACCACAACACCTACTATCTTTCCAAAGAAAGGAAAGGTAGTAGCGAATTAAATTATGAATTAACTATAAATGCGAAAACAACAGGTAATTTTTGGTAAATAGTTTTTATTTATTTATTATTAAATCTAATTATTAATTATTATTGTTTTAGTTCAAGATACACCAAAGAAGTAAATTGAAGAATATTGAATGTAATCAAAGACAACGACAACCGAAAGCCGGAGTTATTTGTTTTGAATTGAATTGAATATTATTAAAATTAAAAATTAAATGTTATCATATATTTTATTTCTAATATATTATATAAAATTAAAAAAGAAAAGTATAAAAATAAATAAAAAATTTAAATAAAAAATTGATTAAAAAAAAAAAATAAATAAAAATTTGTTATTATTTTTTGTTAGATTAATAGATTGAAACCATATAACAAAACTATATAACTGAAACTGACAAACAAATCTCGGACATCAACACGCTTATGATAGAGGTGATTGATAAAGCTGTATGTTGTACAAACAAGATTGATATTCTGTTATTATGTTAATATATATATATATATATATATATATATATATATATATATGTTATTTATAATAAGAGATTCAGTTGAATTAAAAACTTTGATAAATATGTATTGGGGTCAATTTTTAAAAACTGGTGATAAATATTGTATTTGTCATGCACAGTGGAAAACATTTCAAATAATAAATGCAATAGTTTTGGATATTATAATGCAGGTGTTTCTAACCGCAGAAGGAGGGACTAGAACGCAAATTTTTTCTCTTAATAGAGGACAACAAATGCCAACAAATATTCCAATATTTCAATTTAGTCACAATCAACATATAAAAATTGAGGTTATTGGTGGTATGATATCACTAGTTGGAACAGTATATGAAGGCGGTTTTAAAGATATAAATGTACATTCATACAAACCATCATGCGTTTATAGTGAAATAGATGATCATGTTTTTAGAGGTGCAACTAAACTTTATAATGGTAAGACTGATATCCACTCATTGAATAAAAATCAGCAAAAACCTCCCCTCTCTCAAAAAATGGCTAATGATAGTAAAGTTAAGAAAGTAGCTGGTGGTGGTGGTGGTGGAGATAACTCATTTGAATATGGAGATTATTAAATTAGTATATAAATATGAGAAACAATTCTTATCATCTCATTCAAAAATATATCGCTAACTTAAGAACATATCTATTAAAAAGAAAAAACTAAAATGAAAAATATTTTTATTATATTGTTTTCATATATCTATATTATACAAGTGTTTTCAGCTTCATTACCTATTGATTTGAGTGAAAATGAACTTAAAAATACTGAATTTGCAATAAAATTACCAAATAATGATACTGTAAGCATACAACTAAATTTCAAACTTTTAAAGTTTAGTAATGATTTAAATAAAAACATCGAGTCAACAACAAAAGCAGAATCTAAATCAATCGATGATTTAAATAAAAACATCGAGTCAACAACAAAAGCAGAATCTAAATCAATCGAAGAACAAGAAGACTCTCAACCACCTATAAATCAATCTTTTACTGTTGAACAAGCTATTGAAACATTTAGGCAATATTTATTAAAAAAAGAAAAAAATATTGCAGGAATAATTGAAAGTTCGGCTCCATTTTATAGACATTTTCAACTCCAATATAAAGATAATATAAAATTGAGAATCCGTTGTACATATGACAGCAATTACTTGAAACGTCGATTAAATATTTCATGTTTCGAATATCGTCAAGTTGAATATGAGAGAATTTTAAGTAATGGTGAAATTGAGGTGGTTTCTGAGGATGATACTACATACCGATCCGATGTTACATTAATCAACATTCAAGATTATACACATGATTTAGATATGGAAATATTATAAATTAGCTGATATGATGAAATACATTTACTACTAGTTAATATAAACTTTAACGTTGATGTGTTAAGAAGTTTTATTTAACATAAATAAAAAAATATTAAAATAAGAAAAATATAGAAGACTTTTTTTTTTTTTGTTGTATATACAGATGTTCACATAACATGCGAACATATATATATATATATATATATATATACACTTGATCGCAACTTTTTGAACAAGGCTTTATTTTAGTAAGAATATAAAATGTATATAAAAACATTTGTTAATGAGTTTCAATGAAACAATTGAATTTTGTTATTTAGAGAAAACGTATCACACACATAAACAGAAAATTATATATATTTTTTTTGTATAATTTAAAAGTTGTTTAAAACTATATTAAAATAAAAAAAGTGGAAACGGGATTCGATTTAATTGAAAAACTACGTAAAAGCTTAATTCTTAAAAGTATTCTCTTAAACCGAAATTGAGAGATATTTAAATATAAACATCTACACTAAATCCAGGTATGTTATAGAGATATTAACAGCAAATCTATAATTTATGTTTATTTCAACTTTAATTTTTCAAATACTTTCAGAACGTTATTTTAATTTCTGTTGTATTATGTACATCTGTGAGATATGTGGAACGTCTTTCGTATCCAAATTTAATTTTAAAAGACATTTTAATAATAAGCATATTAATCCAAAATCAAACAAAACAAAATTAAATTTAAAAAATGAAAAAATTGTTAAAGTTGAAAATATTGAAGAAACTCCATCGTGTAGCTATACACGATGTGAAACTTGTAAATTAAATATAAGAAAAGGTTCTTGGTCTCATCATTTGAGAACTAATGAACATAAAAAAAAAAATAATCGTTTGTTTATAAACAACGATATATATATAAGCGAAAATTTATTTAATAAGCGTATCCAAACTTTTGTATACGAAAATAAAAAGGAAGGTGAGCTTTCAACAAACATTTTATTTTCGAATGCAAAAGAAAGCATCATAAATATTTTAAAAAATATGTTATTAGAACATATAAATATAAAATTCAATATAGAAATTTTTGCAGAATATATAAAATTCTCAAAAACTAATAAGAATGAAAATGATGATGATGATGATGATGATGATGATAGTGCTCTAATTAGTATGAAATCTTTTCAAACGAAAATGATAATAGTTCAATTAGATCAAGATCTATCAGACGTGTACGATAGTCATAGTATAGAAATAGCAACCAAAATGGATGAATTTCAAGAGCGAGATAGTGGTTGGGCTCTAGTCTCTATAAATAGAATTGAGATAAATGTTAACAAGTATTGTCCAATAAAAGGATCTAAATATTTAGAACTACCACTATTTATTAGAAATAAAAAAGCGTGCATCAACATTAGAAATAATGATAATTATTGTTTTAAATGGGCTCTTATAGCTGCATTAGAAAACAAACGTTTAAATCCAAAGTATTCACATTTTAGTAATGTTATCACACAAAGCTTAATAACACTAACAAATGGAATAACAATTGATTTCACCAGCTTAACCTTTCCTCTATCTGTTGGTGATATTAAGATATTTGAAAAAAATAATTTAAATATAAGTGTGAATGTTTTTGGATGTGATGTGATAAAAAAAGAAATCGTTGGACCATATTATAAGACAGTTGGTGAAAAAATTACTCATGTCAATCTATTATACATTCAAGATGATAAAAACGATGAATCACATTATGTTTGGATAAGAAACTTAAGTAGTTTATTGAGCACACAGGTTTCAAAACATAATGGTGCTAAATATTTTTGTAATTTTTGTTTACAATATTCAAGTAGTGAACTCTTGCTGTTAAAACATAAACAAGAATGCAATAAAATTGTCACCAAAATGCCTACGGGTGTTGATAATGATAATATATTGCAGTTCAAAAATTTTAAAAATAAATTAGATGTACCATTTGTTATCTATGCGGATTTTGAATGTATATTAAGTAAAATTAACAACAAAAATTCTAATAATGTTATCAGCATTCAAAAACATATACCTATAGCTTACAGCTACTACATAAAATCATCTTTTGATTCTAAACTGAATAAGTTTAGAACGTATACGGGTGACGATGTTGTTAAAGATTTTGTTCAAAATTTGATAGATGATACACGTTTTTTGTGTGAAAACTTTTTAATGAAAGTAGTACCAATGAATTCTCTGTTACCCCATGAACTTGAAAAACAATATAATACTAATGTGTGTCATATATGTAATCAATTTTTAGGTGATGATAGATGTGCTGATCATTGTCATTTAACTGGTCAATATCGCGGTCCAGCTCATTTGAGATGTAATATTAATTATCAATTGCCTAACTATATCCCAATAATTTTTCATAACTTTTCTGGTTATGATTGTCATTTGTTTGTAAAGGCACTAGCAGATTTTCCGGGTGGTATAAATGTTATACCTCTTAATAAAGAATTGTATATATCTGTTACGAAAAGAATTCAAATAACTGATAAATATAGTTTAGAATTACGTTTTCTCGATTCTTTTAAATTTATGTCATCAAGTTTAGATAGTTTATCTAATTATTTACATAATGATGACTTTAAAATATTAAAATCGATATTTCCAAATCAATTAGAATTTAATCTTTTGAAAAGAAAAGGTATATTTCCTTATGAGTATATTGATTCAGCTGAGAAATTAAACGAAAATTCCTTACCTTCTCGCGAACAGTTTTTCTCTACATTAAATAATAAAGAATGTGCTATTGCTGATTATGAACATGCGTTAAGTGTTTGGTCTACATTTAACTGTCAATCTCTAAATGAGTATATGCTTTTATATCTAAAAACAGATGTACTTCTTTTGACTGATGTATTTGAAAATTTTCGTTCTGTTTGTAAATCAATATATCATCTTGATCCATGTCATTACTATACGACACCTGGTTTGTCGTGGGATGCCATGCTAAAAATAACGAAAATTAAATTGGAATTGTTCACCGATATAAATATGTATAATTTCATTAAAAAAGGAATTAGAGGTGGTATTGTTCAATGCTCAACACGTCGGACAGTTGCAAATCATAAATATATGAAAACATATGATTGTTCTAAGCCCACACAATATCTTATGTATTTAGACGCCAACAATTTATATGGTTGGGCAATGTCTGAATCTTTACCAGAAGGTAAATTTGAATGGATTGAAGATATAGATAGCTTCGATATTTTGAAAGTAACCGAAAACTCTGATTTTGGTTACATTTTAGAAGTTGATTTAGACTATCCTCAAGAACTTCACGATAGTCACAATGATTTACCGTTTTGTGCTGAACTTAAAAGTCCACCAATAACACATCATAATATTAAGAAACTAATTCCCGATTTAACTAACAAAAAATCATATATAATTCACTATCGAAATCTTCAGCAGTGTATTAGAAATGGTCTAAAATTAGTTAAAATTCATAGAATATTAAGATTTAAACAATCTGCTTGGTTGAAACAGTATATCGATTTAAATACCTTTCATCGAACAAATGCCAAAAATGAATTTGAGAAAAATTTTTTTAAACTTTTAAATAATGCAGTATACGGAAAAACGATGGAAAACGTTGAAAAACGTAAAAATGTGAAAATCGTTCATGCTTGGGAGAATGAACATAATCGTTTGGGTGCACGAGCTCTTATAGCAAAACCTAATTTCCATAGTTTAAAACATTTTACCGATAATATGATTGCAATTCAAATGAGTATGGATAGGGTAACGTTTAATAAACCTATATATTTAGGGTTTTCAGTTCTAGAACTATCTAAACATAAAATGTATGATTTTCACTATCAGTATATGCAATCAAAATTTAATGAAAATTTAACATTAAATTATATGGATACTGACTCTTTTATTTACACAATAAGAACAGACGATTTCTATAAAGATATTTACAATGATCTTCATCTAAACTTTGATACATCAGACTATTCAATTAATAATGTTTTCAATTTCCCCTTGCAAAACAAAAAGGTGTTGGGAATGATGAAAGATGAGAACAATGGTCATGTAATGCTAGAATTTATTGGGCTTCGATCAAAAGTGTATTCAACAGCTGTTGTTGATAAAGAAGAAATCAAAAAAGCTAAAGGTGTAAAAACTCGGCTTTAAAAAAACTAACTATTAATGATTATCGTAACTGTCTGATAGATAAAACTATATATTATGATAAAATGTACATATTTAAATCTATTCTACATGAAATTTATACACAACAAATATCAAAAGTTGTATTAAGTTATGATGATAATAAACGTTATATAAGAGAAGATGGTATTAATACCTACGCTTGGGGACATTTCAAAATAAACAACAATTGAAATTTTAATAAAGTCTAAATCATACAAACAAAAAAAAACAGTTTTTATTTTACAAAAACAATATTTATTTATATATATATATATATTAAAAACAATTTTTGCATTTTGCAAACAAAATAATTTACAATCACATGTACATATTTAAATCTATTCTACATGAAATTTATACACAACAAATATCAAAAGTTGTATTAAGTTATGATGATAATAAACGTTATATAAGAGAAGATGGTATTAATACCTACGCTTGGGGACATTTCAAAATAAACAACAATTGAAATTTTAATAAAGTCTAAATCATACAAACAAAAAAAAAAAACAGTTTTTATTTTACAAAAACAATATTTATTTATATATATATATATATTAAAAACAATTTTTGCATTTTGCAAACAAAATAATTTACAATCACAAACAATATGCGAATCAGTCGTATTTTGTTTCAAGATAAGACAATTTTCAAAATGAACATCATGAACTGATAGGAACAAGTCTTTGTATTCAAACAATTTAATTATATCAACTCTTTCAAAACACGCACATTCATACATATCAACGAAAAACCGCAGCAGAACTTTTAACAACAGAACAACAATACAGGGGTGACATTTATATCGTCGTTGTTAGTTTTCACATACAAAATTAGTATACAAATCCTAACCAACTCGAGCCAAACCGAGGCAAGCCGAGCCGAGCCAAGCCAAGCTAAGCCAAACCAAACCGAGCCAAGACAAGCCCCAAGTCAAGCCAAGCCAAGACAAGCCCCAAGTCAAGCCAAGGCAAGCCAAACCAAGCCAAGGCAAGGCAAGGCGAGCCAAGCCAAAGCGAGCCAAGCCAAGACGAGCCAAGCCAAACCAAGCCAAGTCGTACCAGGCCAGTTGCCGAATCTCATTACTCACACACTATTTCAAAAACTTACAGGTATATAAGTGCCAACCTATTTCAAGCACACATTCATACATACCAATCAAAACCACAACAGAATAACAAAACAGGGTTGATTTTTTTGACGTCACTGTTAGTTTTGCCATACAAAATTAGTATAAAATTTTTGCTCCCTGCTCTTTTTTCCAGATCTCTCCCCATGACACTACTGACTTTGTTTTGGTTAAAGCTTGTGCAACTTTTCCATCAATCATTGTGAGACACATTTTAAAATTTACTTCAATGTCTTGGTCATCAAATTTAAATGTTACTGGTTGAAGTTCTTTAATTTGATCATTTATTTTTCGAACTTCTTCATCTATGACATCTTGAGTCTCCTTTTTGTAAGCAAACTTTATTGGTCTACAAAATTTTGTTGACGAGGGAATTTCATTCTTCCATACATCTATCTCTGCAGCTCTACTAGTTGACGGCTCTGAACCAATATAAGTTTTTGTTAAACGTAATGGAACGAAAGAAATCATGAATAAATTGGCATCTGATGAATTTTCCGCATTACATTGTTTGTATTGTTTCTGGCCAGAGGACCCATCACATCCCGATTTAGAAATTAAAGTCATGCTGCAATTTTTAAACTTCTTTAAATAGTCAGCATCAAATGTCTTTAATAATCGTTCTGCAGTGTGTTCAAAAAGATCCTGCAATTATATTTCTGCTGAACTTGAAGTTACACTAATAGCAGTTGGTGAAGGTAAGCAATCTTTTTTGGCAGAAACTATATCTCGATATGATGGAAAAATTCCACAATTTTTTTCATTGGTTCGCTTCCGCAATTCTGTATATTGGTTTTTAGTCATTTTCAAATCCAAAAATAGTGCAAATGCTTCTTCTGGAGTAAATTTATTTTCTTCAGTTGGTGTCGGCATACTTTCTAAAATCCTTTTTGTGCGTCTGGGGCTTGCTTCCACTATTTTTTCAATGATAGCAATTTTACCCTTTTTAGTTTTCGATGGTTGAATTTGATGCAGAATTGAATCCTTTATGATGCTACAAGAAACTTCTTCATTGATATGTTTAAGCTTGCATCTTCGTGATCTTTCACGACAATTATCAATTGGCTTTGCTGGTCGCCCAACTTTTCCAGTTTCCGTGGTAGTTACTGATGGCTTTTTAAAAATAAGTTTATTTCTTAGCCATTCTTGGTTGCGTGAGTAAAACAATTTCTTGTTTCTGGAACATTGATTGTACCGTTTTCTTATAGTATTTAAAAAGTTTTTTATTTTTAAGTTATGAATTTTAATTTCTTGTTTGTCGCATATTTTGAAGAATGGATTATTCATTATATGTAAAATAATGTCGTTTTCATCTTTCCGTTCAAAATATATATCAAATAGAACACTATAACTGAATTTAGCCATTGTTTAAACAATAATGAAGAAAAAAAATGAATGCATGGATTAATATACTATTGCTCGAAGTTTCAACATGATCTTTTTTACCTCTTTGAAACATAATATAACAGGTAGTTGGTTTTACCAGTTATTTCCATTGGTTTTAAATTTATTTGCAATTTTCACGTATTTAAGTTGTGTAATATTAGATGGCAATAAAATCTTTTTTACCTTTTCCAAATGAATTGCTAGATACCACATAATTTGAGAGTTAACAGGTACTGGCAATAATATAAAAGGTACTTGGTTTTACCAGTTATTTCCATTGGTTTTAAATTTATTTGCAATTTTCACGTATTTAAGTTGTGTAATATTAGATGGCAATAAAATCTTTTTTACCTTTTCCAAATGAATTGCTAGATACCACATAATTTGAGAGTTAACAGGTACTGGCAATAATATAAAAGGTACTTGGTTTTACCAGTTATTTCCATTGGTTTTAAATTTATTTGCAATTTTCACGTATTTAAGTTGTGTAATATTAGATGGCAATAAAATCTTTTTTACCTTTTCCAAATGAATTGCTAGATACCACATAATTTGAGAGTTAACAGGTACTGGCAATAATATAAAAGGTACTTGGTTTTACCAGTTATTTCCGTTGGTTTTAAATTTATTTGCAATTTTCACGTATTTAAGTTGTGTAATATTAGATGGCAATAAAATCTTTTTTACCTTTTCCAAATGAATTGCCAGATACCACATAATTTGAGAGTTCTATTGTCATTTTTGTCAAAATTTTGATACACCCTTCTATGTGGACTAGGTCCAAATATGGGCCAACTTCTCCTAATTTCAACAGAATTATTTTTTGGGTCAATAAGAACTCTTGTACAAAATTTCATCAAAATATATGCATAATAGCCACTTTCACATACAAATAACTTCTCAAAAAATATGACGCGCATTTGTACCGTATATCTTACCTTGGGTCAGAAAAATTGCTGTAGCTCAAAAAGTGCAGTCCCGATGCATGGACATGTATATATAGGAATGTAGGGGAGAGTTAGGACTACAAAATAGTAAACTTGTGTTTTGACTCAGCTTGACTCACAGGAGTTGTGCTCTATGAAGTAGGAAATTTCCGAGAAATTTGACCTTTTTTAAAAAAAAATTTAAATTGTTCTGAAAACAGTAGAGCTTCAATTTAGTTACAATTTAAGTTACAACACAAAATTTATTTCGTCCAAAAATCTTGAAAAACAAAAAAGTTATGATAATTTAAACTTTAAAATATCATAAATTTACAAAATTCTGAAAAAGCCCATTTTGGACCACCCTGTTCTCTGTGAAATAGTTGAAATAGAGTTCTAATTTTTTGGCTCCCGAGGTTTACTACTGTCTACTTTCATATGAGTCTAATAACTTTAAAATCGGAGAACAAAAACCAAAAGGAGTTTTGGCCGCTATCTCAAAATATTGACCACAGTGCGACGGTATAATATGACTGTCGCTGGAAGGGAGAAAATCAGTTATTATGAAGCTACACAGAAGGCAAGTGGTGTTTAAAAATACAAAAAAAAAAAACAAAAATAAGATTAATAGAATAAGTGATTAAATAAAAAATAAAATAAGTTAATAAAAAACTACAAGTTTATAATTTGCATACATAGTATGTATTTTTGGGGTATTGTTCAATTCAACGGCTCGAGCCATACGTACAAACTAGGCCAGTCAACGTACTTTTGGAATTCAACTGCGCTTGCATTTTTATTTGACAACAACTGAAATGAGAGTGAAGTTTAAGGCCACAAGGATTGACGAACGTATGATGAGCGAAGCCACACCCAAATGAATAATATATGAATAATGATATTAGTTATATTAATTATTAAGAGAATTTAGTTCTAGACTTCTATAGATCTTCTCATAAGTTATTTATAAGCAGGGCCATTTGAAAAATAAAGTAATCTTAATTAAATTGTAAAACATAAAGCAACTCTTTTATTTGCATACGACCACAATACAACAAATTCACACCTTTTTAATTAGTTTTTGGTAAAAACATAACACTGCCTAATGGAACAATTAACAATTTAGATCCAATTTACAATATTGATAACTACTACAAAGAAATTAAATACAGACTACAGGGAACTAATATACTCGCTAAACTATTAATCAATTAACATTACGAAAGAAACAAAGTTTTTTATAATAGACTTGCCAAACCAATTATATTACAAATTAACGATACAGTCGTTTTGCAAAAAGAACCTTATGATAAGCATAAAAGCATTTATACTGGTCCATATATCGTAAAAAAATCGATGGAACCAATGTAACAATTTATAACAAAAGAATAAAAAACTGTACATAAAAATAGGATAAGAAAATCGTAAAATAAGATTTTTCATATTTTCAACTACATTTTATTTGTATAGATTAATAAATTTAATATAATGGAAAAATATATTATATTATGTATATATAAAAAAATAAAAAAAATATTTAATTTTTAAAATTTATATAAAAAATTGTACATATAAATATATAATTAGCTAAGTAAAATTTTAAAAATTAAATATTTTTTATATAAACAATTGTACATATAAATATATAATTAGCTAAGTAAAATATAAATCGTAAAATAACCAAGATTGATCACCCTGATTATTTCATCATTTAAAAAAAAAAAACAGGAATAATACCCTGGAAAATTAAACAAATCATTTATATCAATTGACTATATGCTTAACAGAACGTTTACCAACGCACCTATAATTAAAGCAAACTCCACTTTTTATAATTTTTCCTCAGATACCTTAAATACAGATAACGGGATAATCAGCGAACATTTTCAATTTTCTTGCGTAACTCAAAATGACGTTATTTCAATGTGCTCTTTAATAAAATCAAATGCAATGGGCAGTGATAACTTACACCCAAAATTTATAAGATTACTTATACCCCTGATTTTGCCGTATGTTACTCATCTGTTTAATACTATTATAATGTCTTGTATGTACCCGCTAAACTGGACACATGCAAAAATTGTGCCATTACCTAAGTCAAATGGAGAATTCAGACCTATAGCCATATTGTGTTTTCTATCGAAAGTCTTGGAAAAACTGTTGTATAAACAAATGATTTCATATGTCAATACACATAATTTGCTTTGCAGTACGCAATCTGGTTTTCGTCAGAGACATAGCTGCGTTACGGCTCTTGTGGAAGTTAGTGAGAACATACGGCAAGGATTGGAGAATGGATATATAAACTTTTTAGTGCTTCTAGACCATTCTAAGGCCTTCGATTGGTAGACCATGGAAAACTGAAACACCTTTTTAGATTTACGGATACATCAACCTAACTTATATCATCATATCTTTCGAACCGCACACAATCAGTATTTGTAAACGGTGTATGGTCAGATAGATTATCCGTTACTAGGGGAGTGCCTCAGGGCTCTATTTTAGGTCCAATTTTGTTTTCCTTGTTCTCAAATGATTTGCCAAAACAACTCTCCAATTGTAAGATACATTTATATGCAGATGACGTGCAACTCACTTTAAGTAGCCCAGTTCAGAATATTGCTTCAGGCATAACCCTTCTAAATGACGACTTAAATAGAATCTACCTTTGGGCTAATGCTAACGGACTCTGTTTGAATGCACAGAAATCTAAATGCATTGTTATACGAAAAAAAGTTTAAATCCCACCATTTTTGACGACATTGCTTAAAATGGCCAGAAAATTGTAATTGTTAATACGGCGAAAAATCTAGGGATAACTTTCAATAGCAATTTGACATGGACTGATCATATAAATTCACTGGTTGTTCAAACTTATGCAAAACTACGAGCTGTCTGGTCCACACAGTATTTCACCCCTCTAAGAATAAGGGCCTTACTTGCCAAGACGTATCTGATTCCTTCCCTGTTGTATGGGTGTGAGCTATTTGGAAGCTGTGATGCAGTTAGTAATAGGAAACTAAATGCCTTGTTTAATAATGTTATAAGATATGTGTATGGATTGAGAAGATTTGACTGTTTCCTCTGTTTCCAGTAATCTTTACGGGGTCTCTCTTGATAATCTGTTGAAAATTCGCACTCTTACATTTTTGCATAAAATAATAAACAGACAAACAACCAAATATATATTTGACAAAATCCGTTTTTTCCAATCGCCAAGAAATCGAAATATTGTAATTCCAAGGCATCAATGCCTAGTATCTGAATGGCAGTTTGATGTACATGCCGCTCGTCTTTGGAACAATATTCCACTAAGTCAACAACAAAACAGCAATGCAAAAAGTTTCAAAACTTTTTTATTTGACTTTTTTAGTCTATTTTTATCAATATTGTCATATTATACTAAAAATGTTATGTTAATAATTAATTTTAATGTAAAATGTTTTCTTCGTAACGCAATACGTTCCTGTACTTTAAATATAAGACTCTATCTTGTTGTACAGGAAATGGAATTAAATAAATAACTAAAGAAAAGGGAGGTATAGTCCCACCCTATCAATCATATATGAATGTCAATCATATGTTATTGTAAGTTATTTCTATTCATTATATTAATCTCTTAGAAGTATTTTAATAAAAGCAGTCAGTTTGCATTTAACTCTAACGATGAGTGTTTCATTTTACGGAAACTATCATAGAAACGGTACCGTTCATATTGGTCAAGAACCAGTTGATTTAAACGGTACTTTCCTCATAAAATTCCGTAATGAAACGGTATCAGTGAACGGTAGGGTTTTCTCCATTTCAGAGATCAGCTTTGTTAGTGATCCTCATGATTATTGTCCGTCTGTCTGAGAAAATCATGCCAATCAAGGGGTTCACAATACCCAGCAAAAACAAATGTCAATACCTCATTACCATTGGGTGAAATTACCTAAAGGTACAACCAATAAAGAAGATTACATAAATCCCTACTTCTGATTTAACGATCGGGACGCTCGTTTTGTCAGGGGAAGAACAAAGAACATTTTATTATAAACCCCCCTAATTACGAGTCTTTCTGCCTACATTGCATATTCTTGCACACGCCGATTTCATATTGGTAATTTGTTTTAGTTTATTTAAAATATTTTCCCCATATTAATGTGGCCCAATTGCGACTCACATAACAACGTGTGTCGCAATAATAAATAATATTAAATAATAAATAATTGACGATATGTCAATGTGTGTCGCAATAATATATAACAATTTAAAATTTAATGCTGATGATATGTCTACCATTTGTTATTACTAAAACACCTACCTATCAATGTATTGCTTAATTAACAAAATTATAATTAAAATGTATATAAAATGTATATTAATTATAATTAATTATAATTAATCGTAGTCAATTACTCGAAACTAAAAGCGTTTTTATTAAGAAAACCTAATTTATATAAGTGTTATAAACGGAAGGGCGTTACTTAAATGTTATAATTTAGATCTGGCAATGTAACTAAAGTATTATTTAGAGTTTAAATTTGATAATAAGCATATTGTGAAGTGGTCACATTGTTTGTTTGTGAGTTTTTGCAAGTGATTTATAATTTGGGCATTTACCCAACAACAACGATATTCTTGTATTTTGTGTAACAATAACAAAATTTATTTTGTCTAGCTTTTCTCTATATTGATAAGCTTTTCAATCTAGTGCTTTTCGAATCTATAACATATTGTGAAGTGCAACTGGTTTGTGTCTATAATATCTTGCTTTGTGATAATATTGAATATCGCAATATCGAATATTTAATTTCCGTGTTGTTTAAATTGATTTATACCATAATGTACTGTTCGAGTGAAAAATGCACATTTATTGGGACTGAACGTATGGTTTCTTGCTGGCTATGCATTGAACTTTTTCGTTTGAGATGTACTGGTGGCCTTAAACCACGTGATGATGATGCTCTTGCTGATACGGGTAAACACCTTCAATGGGCATGCCCTCGTTGCAGAATGATTGGCGTTGAATTTTAAAATTTTTTAAAAATTCTCTTAACGAGTTTAAACAGATTAATAATGATATTGTTGCTTTACAAGCTAAATTTTCTAAATATGAATTATTTACTAAATTCCATAATTTAGATAAATTTGTTGGTACTCTTCATCCGTCGTCTCCTAAAAGGAAAATGTCATCGGCATTAACAACATTTATACCCCAAACTTCGCTCTCAACGATTTCTGAAGCTCTGTACTTGATTGATATGAAATCTATTTCCCCTCTACCATCTACTTCTACAAATTCAATTACGGCTCCTCCGGTTGAATCTGTCACTGCCACTCCGGTTATAAATCTTCCCCGATGCCTCTTTTAACTTTACTGCCTCAACTGATCCAAAGCGTGCTGTAAGATCTTCATCTAACGATCAGGCAAACAACGTATGAAGGTAAAACTTACTAGGGACTGAGGTGTTTTTCAGCAGAAAAATTATATTTGTATATTTGAACAATTTGTATGATAACTTTATTTTTATATTTAGTACATGTTCCTCTACGAGGATATGAACATCTATTTAAGACGTACAAAAGATATATATTTTAGTTATATAATAATATAATATACATTGTAAATTTAAAATGTTACCACAACTATTAATAGTAAAATTAATATAATTATAAAAATATATTCAAATAAAATGTATATATGTTTACAGTACGGAATATGATTGTTTTTCTTTTATTTATGCGGTTTCACAATTTCGAAAAATTGTGTAAAAATTGACTTATACAAAAAAAAAAAAAAAAAAACAAAATACATATGGGCATGTTATTGTTAATTAAAATACTTATACCCTATAATATGTGTGTAAACATGATACAAAATATTTCGATTGAATGTTAAACTCTATTTACATTACAATTCACAATCGTTGATCAGCGGCCATTTTTGATTGAGATGTATGAGATTTTCTTCTTTCTTAATACATACATCTTAGAAGCTATTGGCACTGCTAGCTCGAACTTAAAGAATAAAATAACTTAAATGTGAATTAGTTGACAACTTCAAAGTAAACATGTACTACATGATTTTAAATCTACATGATTGGTTCAAGAAACAAAAAATCAATAATCAATTAACATGTGTGTAAAAAGTATCATTGCACCCACGTACTTTTATCTCAAAACTATGTTTTTTTGGTTAGATATTTTTTATTGTAAACTTAAATTTACTGCAGCATTAATGCAGTTAAATTTCGTTGTAAAATTGTATCCTTGACAGAATTGAAGACAACATTTATGTTACGCGTATCTATGGCAGTGGTAAAATGGTGATAAGTGCGGCTTTGTTGACTCTTACGTACACTCATAAACATTTGCAATATAAAATTTTGTACATCCAATAGTGAGTGTGGATTACCGTTGAATTGTGGATAAAACCAACGTATATCAGTCTCTGGATTTTTCACTTTTTGCTCCAATAAATCCATTTTATTTAAAAACAGGATAATCGAAATGCCTTTAAATGTATTGTTGTTTACAATAGTATCGAATATATTTCTGGATTCTTCCAAACGATTCGTCATTCTGTAACAAAAATAAAATTTTATTTAACGTTACTTAGTCACAAGTAGTTACATTGCAAATATCATATACCTATCTTCAGCTAGAACTTGATCAAATTCTGATGTAGAAACTAAAAATATAATCGACGTAACGGATGAATCAAAACACCGGGTCCATTTTTGTCGTTGAGTACGCTGTCCGCCGACATCAACAAATACAAATGGAATATTCTGTCAAAGATACAAATGGAATACTCTGTCAAGATTAGTAAATTACGAGAGAGGATGGTGAATCATTTCTTTGTTTTTTTTTCTCTACATAACATATATGCATAAAAACAGGTAGTTATTAATTTGGCACAAATTCCCATTAATTCAATGTCAATAGAGATATGCCAAATTAAATAATGTTTATTATTTTAACTATCTAGTTGTGGTTCTACAATTTTTTTAAAACGATATTACTGAAAGATATAAAAAATAATTCAAATATTTTCCTGTACAATTTATAGAGAGAAAAAAGCAATGATCTAACTTATGAAGGAAAGTCCTCATCAAGCTTTCAACTATATAGAAAATTCCGTTAATGAAATGACTGAAAAGTCTTAAAATGAAATTTCGTTATTACACACAAAAATTTAAACACCTTTTTGTAAATGCAAATAATTTTTGGTTAAGATAGCACTAGCAACTGGTTTTTTGTAATATTTATATTGTAAATACAAAAAAATAATTTATTTTTTAACAATAAGTTTTATCACATCAATCTTTGTGACTACACCCACATTTTCGGAGTGGTACGTGTTTCATTTACCTATTGATATGTTTTCAATTCTAGTTTTTGGACTTTATATTTTCTACAGTCGACATGACCCGTGTGCACAGAAAAATGCTTGTTGTAGAAAAATGTTTGTTGTAGAAAATTGGAGTTAGAAATGAAGTAAATATTTTTGTTTCAATGACCATTTGTATACCCTACACGCATCGAAAAAATTATGTGCGACCCCCAGAAAGTATATATTCCTTATCCTTATAACAACTCGATATAGCGATGTCCGTCTGTCCGTTGAAATAACGCACACTAAGAAAATAAACCATTTACCTGGGTAAAGCTAGGATAATAATGGTTGTAATTATTTCGAGCAGGCTGGTATTGAATTTGGAGCCTCCAGACGTACGGAAATGTTAAGATACTCCGTTAAAATTTCATATAAAAGAAACTAAAAATACTCAAAATGTTTATACGTAACAGAACAAGTGTATATAGATATGTATCAGCGATGTATAAGCATTTATGTTTACTTGTTGTATTTGTTTTGTACATGTCAAAATTAAGTTGTTTTAAAAGTATCCTTTTTAAAAAAGATCTCCTTTAAAAAAGTACCTTTATTTCAAATACTACCTTTTCGTAAAAAATTACAGTTTCATAAATATTTACAATTTCTTAATAAAGTATATTTTATTAACAATTAATTTTATTAAAAAAGTACGGTTTTAAAAATGTACCTTTTCCTAAAATAGTATATTTTCTTAAAAAGTCCTTTACATTAAAAAAAATAACCTACTCTTAAAAAGTGTTTTTCTTAAAAAGTACATTTTTTAAAAAGTACCAGTTCTTAAAACAATACCATTTCCTAAAAAAATGTAATTGTGTGAATTTATATTTATGCTCATTGCATTTAATAACGAATATCGCCAAATAGTATCAGTGATACTAATAAAATAGTATCACTAAAACCCAACGAAATTTCGTGATACTTTTTGGTTCGTGATACTATTTGGTGCTTTAATTTTTTCGAAACAAAATATAAATAAAACAAGCTCAAAGCATAAAACAATAAATATTTATTCTGGTTCTACATACAAATATTCCATATCTTCGTAGAAATTATTTTCATCAATCGGTTGATTGTTACATTGGACTTCTGTTTCCTGACGACAAATGCAATTGTAAAAGTCCTTGTACCCATCTTCTATTCTTATTTATTTATTTTTTTTTTGTTTTGTATTTAACTTATAAATTTTAAATTTGTTCGTTTAAACATAACACTACAAAATTAAGAAACAATTATAAAGTGATGCAAAATTTCTGAATTCTATACTTTTAATAAGGTGATAGATACTATTTGGTTCGTGATATTATTTTAATAGTATCACTAAAACTCAATAACATTTCGTGATACTATTTGGTTCGTGATACTTTTTGGTGTAGTGATACTATATGGCGATATACGTTAATTGCTTTCAAAAAAGCACAAAAATACCTAAAATTTTTGTTAATTATCACATTAATTTTAAACATCATTGGTTATAATATTGTATTTAATAACATGGGTGGAGGGTATTACAGATTCGGCACAGCTGTTAAAAATTTTACTTGTTTATTTATATCATGTATAAAACTATTGGGGAATATACCTCAAATTTTTATATTTTTTTAGCGGCGGACCATATGTTCCGAGTTATGGACCTCTAAAGTTTTGACATTTATATGTATATAACTTTATTATTTATTATCTGATTTAAGAAATATACATTTCACTTGAAAATTTATTTCAGTGATTTTTATTTGGTACACAAAGACCGGAAACCATTGCTAACCTAAACATGCAAACATTATATAGATCATTTTATTAATGCCAAGTTTGCAAAAAAAAAAAAATAATAATAAAAACAACAAAAAAAATACTAATCTAAAATAGGTTCAAAATGGGTTGATCGATTTTAAATTTCGAAATAATAAATAAAAGGCACTCAAGTAAGCTTTCAAATGATATATATTGCTCAAATCCGATACTAAATAAGAAAAATAAATAAATCTCAAAAGTTTGGAGGTCCATAACTCGGAAAATGTGGTCCGTCGCCAAAAAAAAAAAATAATTTTCCTAGAATCACAATAAAATGTTTTATAAATCATGAAAATTTGGAACCGATCGGGACATAGTCCCCTAAAACAAACTTAAGCCCTATTTATTTTACACAAGAATTGTGATATTTTCTACAAAGATAATTAGATTTCTTCGTATATACAAACTGATTTCTTTAACATGTCAAAATATTTCCGTCTATCTCATGTTTACTTTCTTCATAAAAATACGTGACTTATTCCTTTTGAGATAGTAACCTACCCAGTTGTTTTTTTAATTAAAAGTTGTTCAGTCGTTAATAAGTGCAGACGGTAAAAAGTTGATAAAAAGTGTTTTTCAAGTTCTCTAAATTAAAAGTTTTGTTTAAATAAAAAAAAATATTTATGTTATTTGGCCAATTGCTGTGAATTCTTTTGTATTTCCCTTTGTAAGCTAATACGGCATAAATTTTGTATGTAAATAAAAACAAATTTAATTTACAATTTTGTCCCGTCGATTATTTGTCGACTTCTTCTGGGGGTTCGTCTATTTATTTGAAAATATATATAAACATATAATTAATATTGAACATTACACCATAAACTCACAATTATATTGTTTACATATAAAACATAATTCAATTACATTTAGCACAAAACATGAAATCACAAGTTTAACATTCAAACACATATTAATCTAATATCACAGCTTAACTAATAGGGACAATGTAGCTTGCATTTATATTGTAGCATAGTTGCATTCATAAATTGGACGATAACTTTATTGATTCACTAATAAATGTTATTGGCCAAAATATGTGCAATCACAAACATTCGCTGACACGATAAAAGTACATTAAAGTTCATTGGCCATACGCTGTACTATGAACTGTTAATGTATAAACAATTGTCGATACAGCGAAGGTATTGTGCAATGACAACTCATGCTATACCATGCAATTGTTGTTGCGTGCTTTCTTGATTTCTGCTGTGTTATGAATTCGGAGTATAACACAGAGAAATCCAATAATCATGTGTATGTATGTTTTTAGGTATTTTTATACACAATCAATAAAACTATGTAAAAAATTTGAAGAATAAAAAGAATTGAAATAATAAAGAACAATCAATTAATGATCAAAACTAAAACGTAACAAGTCGTGGCTGTAATTCAAAATTAATAAATAAAAATATAATACATCTTTTATATGGCGATCCTGCCTCCAAATCCTTAAAAAGTGAAAAAAAAAAATAATAAATGAAATATTTTTAAATTGAAAACTTTGTAACCAAAATAACAAGTGACTGAGTGAAAATTTTTTTTTGGCTTTCATAAACTCAAACTCCAATCCAAACGGACATACAAATGAATTATTGTTTGTGACATTATAGATTATTTGATTTTATTTCAAATACATCATATCTGAGAAAGTTGTTTAATGAATACGACATGCAAGAAGAATATACATCATATCTGAGTGAGCTGTTTAGTGAATACAACATACCAGAATATCTCCAAAAACACCATGTCTGAGTGAGCTGTACAATAGATGCGAAATAGATAACAGAGGAAACAGGTGTGAAAAAAAACACCTGCAACGACATCAACAGGCAGATCCATCAGCAACATCATTAGCGGTCACTATGAAAACACCCTCATAAATAAGTATTTTATATATTAATTTTAAAAACTTTATATTTCTTTAACAAGGAAGATCGCGGCCAAAGCGCTGCAATGGGGGGACACCATTCAAAGATTAACAAACCTAACGCTAACGTAATAAATGAAATAGAAATGAACCAACCCCCTTCCAACACTGACATTTATTTAATAATAATAATAATAATTACATCAGCACAGTTAGCTACAATTTTATATCAATTACACAAGAGATCACTAAGAAAGAATTATATTAGAGACGCATCAGTGGCAAATCATTTAGATAAAATTTAAATTAAAAGAAATGGATCAGACTAAAGCCGGACCAAAGAAATTGACAATACAAGAATATTGGAAAAGACAACCAAAATACAGGAAACTACGTGAAGCAGAGGAAAGACTAACAAATATCCCAAAAATAGGTTTCCCAGCAATAAAGCAAATTATAGAATCAAATAGAGAACTGGTAGACAATAGTAAAGATAGCTTTTGTGTGGATATCTCCAGGGACTTCATAGACATCGACATAAAAGGTCCGATAATTGGAATTAATGAGAACCAAGCTAAGAATGAGCATCCCCTATAGAGGAAGACACAAGAAAAAAGAAAAGGAAAAATAAAAGAGGGGGAGTTATAAAACGAATGAGGAGCGAGTCTAGGAAATTAAGACAGAAGATCGAACAACTGACAGTAGGAACTCCTGAGTATTCTAAGGTACAGGAAGAGCACCTAATATTGAATTTAGAACTTAAAAAGACTAGAGAAATAAGGAAAATTTCCGGCAATGCCTAGACATATATGGGCCGAATTGAATAAAGCCCATCCGGAATTTAAACCATTAACCAACGCAGAACATGACAACCATTCAAGAATATTAGATATAGTAGATAAACAAATATTAAGATTAGCCCAAGAGGGATATTTCACCAATGGGGTGGAAGATTTTAAACCACCGGAATATAGACCCGAAAGATATAGGTCAAAAGGAGCGGAGTCAATGGAAGACAATTAATAAATCTCTTAACACTACATTTAAATTTATGCTTTCATGTTTTATTATGAATAAAAGGCATTTTATACTTTCAACAAAAACTAACTAAATAAATAGGCCCTAGAATTTCGAGTAAAGTGTCATTAAAACCGATAATAGGGGATTATGACTGACAAATGGGAACTAATTATAGGCAACATACAATTTTTTCATGAAGACTTCAAGAAGTCATATAAATGTATCAATAATACTTATAATAAAAATACTTATATAAAGGATGATACCATAAAGAAACATTAGAAAACATTAATAGAAAATTATAATAACATAGCAAGACTAGTTTCGAAACATAAACTAGATTATATGAAAGAGCATTTGAAAATAGTAGTTGACATATATTGGGACGTAAGAGATAGATTAGTAAAAATATATGACAAATATGGTATAAGAGAGAATATACCGCACGATTATACGGAACAGATTAAATTGAATATAGATAAGATAATCGTAATAAGTACTAAACTAGGTCCCGAAACAATTGAGGAAGAAGATTCAAATGATAAGGGAGACACAGAAGTGGAAGGAGAACAAGTTAAGGATTTTATAGAAGAAGTAATCAATAAAGTAATAGCAAAAGAGGAACTAAATATGGCCCAAACAGTGGAACAATTCGTGGATACTGCGTCCAAATTCATTTCGGACTACGATGGAGACGTGAAAAACCTACAGAGCTTCATCGATGGTCTGATAATGATTGACCAACTAAAAGGAGCCCACGAAATGATAGCTATTTCACTTATTAAGACAAAGCTAAAGGGAACTGCCCGACAATTGATCATAGATGAAACAACTATAGTACAAATTAAAGAAAAATTACAAAGGTCAATAAAAGGCGAACCTGTTGGTGGACTAATTGCCAAGCTTATGAACATACAGCAAAGGAATAAAACGGCCAACGCATACACTAGTGAAGTAGAAGATTTGGCGAAAAGGATTCGTAATGCCTACATTTCGGACGGAGTACCACCAGCAGCAGCCAAAGAATATACCACAAAAGCAGCAGTAAATGCTAAAGTGGCAAATTGTAACAATGATAATGTCAAACTCATCATGAAAGCGGGTCAGTTTTCTTCATTAGACCAAGCTATTCAAAAATTTATTGAACCGAAACCGAAAAATTTATATGCACCGAAACAACGGGAAGCAAAGATACTGTGTTGTACTATAGACAACAGAACAGATCATATAATGGCAATGGCAACAAAAATTTCCGAAATAATGACAATAATTGGCACCAAAGTCGCCAAGGTACCTGTAAGGGAAATAACGATTCCAGAGGTAGAAATAGACACAACTACATGAACAATGGAAATCGAAGACAACAGGAAAATACAGAACATAACTATCAATTTACGAACCACTATAGAGGTCGGGACCGTCAAGTCCGACCAATAGAGAGTACAATCAATACGGGTTCGGAAAACCAGGAATAGCCTCTGGGGGAAAAAGAAAAATATATATGTATAAATTAAACTTAAGCTTTGGAGTGTTTGTAAAATTTTACAATCATCATACAAAACAAATTCTTGTTTTACTTGTGGATATAGGAGCAGACATATGTCTGATAAAAAAAGAAAATCTTGGAGAAAATAATTTTATCAACAAACGGGAAATAACAACGATTAGTGGCATAGGCGAAGGAACCATTAAGTCAATAGGTTCAACCGATCTGGAAATTTGCAGGGAGGATTTCATAATACCTCATGAATTTCATGTGGTACACAATGACTTCCCAATACCATGTAGCGGATTTATAGGAATGGATTATTTGAAAACTTTTAATTGTAGCATTGATTTCATGGAGAACAAAGAGTGTCTTGTCATGAGACCTACAAATTTTCGAACCCTAACAATTCCGATACACCACACATACGATAATGATTACGTCGTTATACCAGCAAGGGCTCAGGTAATACGCAAGATACAATTTAATACACAGCATGAGGAACTACTGGTGTTGAACCAAGAAATAAAACCAGGAGTATACATTGCAAATACGTGGGCGCAAGGCAATAACGCATATGTCAGAATTCTTAATACTAACAAAGAAAACATGACGATAAATATTAATAACATCCAAACGGAGAATTTAAACGAGTATGATGTTATATATCCTGTTACTGACCAAAAGAGCGACAATAGGACGGATAAAATTTTGGAAAAAGTATCGAAAAATTTCCCTAAGGAATTCGAGTGTGAACTGACAACATTATGCTCGGATTATTCTGATATATTTGCTTTAGAAACAGAAATGATAACCACAAACAATTTTTACAAACAACATTTAAGACTGGGTGATAACACACCAACATATATAAAAAATTATAGAATTCCACATTCACAAAAATTAGAAGTAGAAAAACAAGTAGGAAAGTTAATAGACGATGATATTATAGAACCATTAACGTCAGAGTACAACAGCCCATTGCTAATTGTACCAAAAAAGGCACTCCCAAATTCAACGGAGAAAAGGTGGAGATTGGTCGTAGATTACCGCCAGGTAAATAAAAAATTATTAGCTGATAAATTCCCTCTCCCAAGAATAGAGGACATTCTTGACTAATTGGGGTAGAGCAAAGTACTTTTCGTGCCTTGACTTAATGTCAGGCTTCCATCAAATTGAGTTACATGAGAATTCAAGAGACATTACATCATTTTCAACTGAAAATGGCTCTTATCGCTTCAAATGACTTCCATACGGGCTAAAGATAGCTCCAAATTCGTTTCAGCGTATGATGACTCTAGCATTCACTGGTTTAAGGCCATCCCAGGCGTTTCTATATATGGATGATTTAGTTGTGTTAGGCTGCTCTGCGAAACACATGTTGAACAACTTAACGGACGTTTTCAATCTTTGTCGAAAACACAATCTAAAGTTGCATCCTGAAAAATGTACGTTTTTCATGCAAGAGGTTACTTACCTAGGGCATAAGTGCACCAATGAGGGCATTCTACCGGATGATGGAAAGTACTCAGCAATTAAACATTACCCAGTACCATCGAATGCGGATGAAGCTAGAAGATTCATTGCTTTCTGTCACTATTACAGAAGGTTTATTAGCAATTTCGTTGATTACTCCCGTCATATAACAGGACTTACGAGAAAAGGTGCAGAATTCCGTTGGACGGCCGAATGCCAACAGGCTTTTGAATATTTGAAAACCGCTCTACTAAGTCCACAGATATTACAATATCCAGACTTCACTAAGGAATTTTGTATAACAACGGATGCCAGTAAACATGCATGCGGTGCAGTTTTGACACAAGAGTATAATGGTACACAGCTACCGATATCATATGCTTCTAAATCTTTTACAAAAGGCGAAAGCAATAAATCGACAATTGAACAGGAACTCACTGCGATTCATTGGGCAATTCAATATTTTCGATCATATATATATGGTAACCATTTTTTTGGTAAAAACAGACCATCGGCCACTAACATACTTGTTTTCTATGAAAAACCCCAGCTCAAAACTAACTAGAAGAGGCTAGATTTAGAGGAATACGACTTTACAGTCGAATACCTCAAAGCAAAGATAATTATGTAGCAGATGCACTATCACGAATAACGATAGATGATCTGAGAAATATAAATGTGAACAAAGCCGTTCTCAAAGTAACAACGAGATCGGCTACAGAAAAAATTAACTTAGACAAAATTAATAATGAAAATGGAAATAATCAGCAATTAACGTACAAGAAGCCCAATATATTTGAAGTCATAAGCCCATCTGACGTCAGGCGATACCATAAGCTCGAGATGACTTCCGACCATTGTTTATTGAAACATGGCAAAATGAAAATAGGAAAAATATTAATAAATGATTTATTTGCTAAAGAGAAAATTGACTTCGGACAATTATTCTCCAGGTTAGAATCACTAACCGGCAAATATAAAGTAAATAAAGTACGAATGGCACCTAATGAGAAAATTTTCGAATTTGTCTCAATGCAAGATTTTAAGGCCAGGGGCAATATATTTTTTGATAAATTAAGAGTAGCGCTACTCCCAAAGGTGACCAAGCTGAATGATAAAAATTAAATAAATAAGATATTGAAGCAATATCATGATGATCCCATACAAAGAGGTCATTCAGGCATAACAAGGACAATTGGAAAGATTAGACGATATTTCTACTGGCCGAAAATGATCAAGTCGGTTTCTGATTACATAAGATCTTGTAGGAAATGTCAAGAATCCAAAACTATTAGACATACAAAAATACCAATGACTATAACGGATACTCCGATCGATGCTTTCGATACGGTCTTGGTAGATACGATTGGACCACTCCCAAGGACGGAAGATGGTTTTGAATAAGCAGTCACCATTATATGTGACATGACAAAATATCTGGTAACAGTGCCAGTACGCGATAAAAGCGCGAAAACAGTATCCAAAGCTATATTTGATTCATTTATCTTGGCTTATGGCCCCATGAGGACGCTCATTACGGACATGGGTACAGAATACAAGAACAGTATTTTGAATGAGATATGCAAATATATGAAAATTAAGAAGGTAACTTCTACGGCACACCTCCTTCAAACGCTAGGAACGGTGGAAAGAAGCCATAGAACTTTCAACGAATATGTACGTTCCTACATATCTGTTGAAAGAGATGATTGGGATGAATGGCTAAAGTACTTTACGTACTGTTTCAACACAACACCTTCAGAGGCCCACGGATACTGCCCTTTTGAATTAGTGTTCGGAAGAATCCCATAACAACAAAGATAGAATAGATCCTATATATAATATAGAAGACTATAGTAGGGAAATAAAATATAGGTTAGAAGTAGCACGTAAGAGAGCTAGAGATAAACTCATTAGGAATAAGCAAAACAATAAGAATTATTATGATAAGAATATAAAGGAATTAGATATAAAAATAGGAGACAAGGTATTACTTAGAAAAGAAACAGGACATAAACTAGAAAGTAAATATATAGAACCTTATACAGTAGAAAGTTCAGAAAATAATGGAAATATAATAATATCACAAAAGGACAACAAAAAACAATTAGTACACAAAAACAGATTAAAAATATATTCCTTAAAAAAAATAAAAAAGGAAAAAGTCATGTAATATCTAATCATTTCTAACTGTCTCCAGAATCTAATTGAACACAAAATAAAATCTCCAAATAATTAATAAAATCACATATATACGTATTATTTAATAAACTATTACAATAACAATTTTTTATATATACGAGAATCTTATAAATATAAATAATAATGATGTTTAACAAAATTTATATAAAATATTTTAAATCCCCAAATAACAATAATGAAAATAAAAAAAAAAAAAAAATAAAAAAAAAAATTAATTTTTTTATTTTTTAATTAATATTAATTTTTAATTTTTTTTCTCTATCCAAAATCAATTTGATTAGAAGTAAGATAAAATTATTTTCTAAATAAAATATCTAATTATAATTAATAAACTCAAATATGTACGAGTATATACATATACATCAATTACTAAATTATTATAATTTTAATTTGACAAAAAAAAAAAATAATATGAAAAATTTAAAACTGCATAATTTTAAATAATAATATCGTAAACTATAACTTTAAACAAAACTAAATTAACTTAAATTTTTTTTAATAATGAATATTAACCATATACATGTAATTTATTAAACAGAATGACAAGATCATTCTAATTGAAAAGGGAGGTGGCATAGCCACCCCATTGAAAAATAATTAAATCATTTATTTGTAACTTTGCAATATAATATAATCAATTATTTATAGTTTAAATAATTTCAAACATATTTTAATTAAATAATCCTGAAATATACAATAACATAAATAATAATTAAAATAACAAGCATGTAAATTTATATATCATTATCAATTTTAAATTGTCGATACAGCGAAGGTATTGTGCAATGACAACTCATGCTATACCATGCAATTGTTTTTGCGTGCTTTCTTGATTTCTGCTGTGTTATGAATTCGGAGTATAACACAGAGAAATCCAATAATCATGTGTATGTATGTTTTTAGGTATTTTTATACACAATCAATAAAACTATGTAAAAAATTTGAAGAATAAAAAGAATTGAAATAATAAAAACAATCAATTAATGATCAAAACTAAAACGTAACAAGTCGTGTCTGTAATTCAAAATTAATAAATAAAAATATAATACATCTTTTATAATATTGTTGGTGTCTTCCATCAAGTTCATCGTCCGTTTTATATTCTGTTGTATATACGACATATTCTTTTGTATATTTCTTTCTTTTTCCATTTTGCTTGTCTAATATTTTTAATGTTTCAAAATCTTAGTGTTTTTTACGTGGAATTGTTGGTCGCTGAAAGAATTCTCAAAATCAGCGACCAACAATTCCACATAAAAAACGCTAAGAATATTCATCAAATATTAACAGAAAACAGTTTTCCCAAAAACCTCATAAGGTCTCTAATAGAGGAAATAAAACAGCGCTTAAAAAATAACAACCAACGTGACAACATTGAAGAAAATAATGATTGAAAATTTTACAGTGTACTATACATCCCTGGCTTAACAGACAAAAGAAACATAAGAAATACAATAAAAAACAATAACATTAACTTTGGTTACAAACCCAACTGAACATTAAGTTCAATATTTACAAATGTTAAGGCGCGTATAGTAAAACAGCAAAAACAACGTAGCGTATAAAATAGCATGTAAGGGAAATGACAATCAGAAATGTGATCTAATATAGATAGGAACAACAAAGAAAGCTTTAGCTATGAGAATGGGAGAACATCAACTAGACATCGGCAAGGGGAAAGAAACAACAGCTTTGGTGCAACGTATATTAAAAACAGGCCATATAGCTGATTTTTAAACAATAAAAATATTAGACAAGGAAAAAAGAGAAAGAGATATATAAAAGAATGTTTGTATATAAATTAATTCTTACCCAATTCCGACACGATTAATCTTTTATATTTTTATTCATTGGATTAATAAATTCAGTATTTATTTGCATTTATATTTTTTATTCATTAGATTAATAAATTCAGTATTTATTTGCATTGTCTCTTAATTTTAATTATACAAAATTACTCTATTGATAAAACCTCGCTATGCGAGTTGGATGTCGAAATTGAACTGACTAACATTAACAAAATAAAGAGGTCTACAACTTCATGAAAATTTTAGTAAAGAGAATTTTGCTTATCAGCAAAATGGATTCACATTTCATGTGAACGAAAGGTAAAAACAAAAATGCAAGGTAGCGTCTGGGGCAAGTTAAATATTTTAACTTATAATTTTTTTATTGCGCGTGCAGCGCTCATTTTTAGAGAAATATTTTGGGGTTCACATTTCAATGCAAGATAGCGTCTGCTATGAATTTATAATTTTAATTTTAATGTTTTTTGTTGCGCGTGTAGCGCTCATTTTGCAAATATTTTAATTTTGCCAGGAATTTGGCATGGTTGCACTTCCGTACCTTAACTGTTCCCCCTTTAAGCATCGAACGTCCTCGTCTGATCGTAATTTTGAAGGATATTGTTAATTTTTACTTTGTGTTGTCTTAAGGATTAGGAGAAAAAGAGAGGCAGACGCGCACAATGTTCCTCTTACTTTCAAGTGAAGGTGGGAAATATGGTCCAGATTTTTAATATTTAACTCGTGAAGGTACTGGAGTGATATATAGTGGTATGATCAGTTAAGTTTACAGTATGCGCTATTGGGATTTCAGGGCTTTTAAAAGCGATTTTTCGAAAAATTTTAAACTCTGTAAAATTAACAGTTAAAGTACTGTCAAAAGTTATGAGATATGTACCTTTTTGAAGATGTTTTGTTAGATTTTCTGAAACAACTTTGGATGGCTGGTTGTTTATACACATTCTAAAAGTTAATTTTGTTCTTGGTATTGTTCTGTATATCGTAAAAACAATTTTATTTTAACCTTTATGTTAACACAGCATGTTTATACACACGCTTGAACGTTCATTCAATTTTGTTCTTGTAAAAGCAATTTTAGTTTTTATGTTAACACAGCGTGTTTGTACACACGCTTAAACGCTCATTCAATATGTTCTTGTTATTGTAAAAACAATTTCATTTTTGCCTTTTAAAACAATTTCAATTTTGTTTTTACGTTAACACAGCATTAATCAGTTCAATTGTCGAACGTCCATGAAATATTTACTCATCACTTTGAATAAACAATTTTATGCCAATGAACTTATTAATGCTGAAAATGACAATTTTACAAAATAAATAATAATTTTATAAACACAAATATTAGTATATAAGTATGAAATTTTTAAATAAAGAAAAGATTCTTGTTTTGCAACCCAAAGCGTAGAGTTTAATTTAAACGGAAAGACACGGTTTAAGTGCCGATTGTTTTACCAAAAAAAAAAAAAAAAACTAAATTCAATTCAGTTTATGTGCTGATATTGAAAACGATTTTGTAATTTCACAACTCAGTGAATAAACATTTTTGGTGACCCCGACGTGATCCTGTAACAAGGTACAGGAACTCATAATTTTTTGGACCCGTAACAAGGAGCCAAATATCAACAGGACCTAAACCAGGATCCTATCAACAATTATCAACAACCAACAATGGCCTCGTTCAACGAATTGGTTATCAGTCAGAAGAAAATTGGCGAAAAAATTGAAGTGATCATCCGAAACTTTAAGAAGGATGCTTCTGCAAGAAAAGAATCTGAGAACTATTTTCAAGAAAGATTAAGAAGGCTAAATGATGAGTGGTCTGAATTTGAAGCCAATGACAATAAAATTCGTCTACTAGAGAACCTACCGCTCGATCACCAGTACTTCACGGATGACTACTACACCGCGATCAAGAATATCTTCCACGAATATAAAAATATATTCGAAGCAGCCATACAAAAATTTACTCAAACCTCATCTGGGAAGCAAAATCCAAATTTAAAGCCTCAGGCATCAGAAAGACAAGAGCTGACCAGCAACGTAAAGCCTCAGGTAGCAGAAAGACAAGAGCTGACAATAAAAGCATTGGAATTTGTCAAGCTTACACGACGGCAAACAGCAATGATGAATTCTCTGGATCGTTTACTTCAAGAGTCAACTAATGAGGACATAGCAACTGTCTCAAAACTATGGGAAAACATTGAAAGTTTACATTTTCAAATAGCTGAAATATGCGACGATCCCGAGGAACAAGGCTACAATATGTAGCGGTTCATCATTTTAGAGAAAAAGGTACGGAATTTCGTCAAGGCCGACACCAGAACCACAACTCAACTTAACCCTGGTTATATTAGTAGTCAGCCAGAATCATTCCCAATGCCAAAAATTACAATACCAAAATTTGATGGAAATTATCTAAAGTGGCAAGAATTTCATGATTTATTTTCATCGCTAATAGTAAACCACTCAATGTCAAAGGTGCAGAAAATCTGGTATCTGAAAACACATCTAATGGGGGAAGCAGCCAACCTAATAAAACATTTCGCCGCCACTGGAGAAAATTTTGATGCTGCATGGACTATCGTTGTAGATCGCTACAACAACAAAAGGTTGCTGGTCAGTAAACTAATTCAAGAGCTGATCGATGCACCAAACAAATAATCAAGCGACAACTATAAAACGTTGCATGACAAAACCTTGGAGTGTCTCTTAGCACTCAAAAACCTTCAAATAGACACATCAAGCTGGGACCCAATTCTACTCCATTTACTGCTGAAAAGGCTAGATCAAGCCACACGCTTGCGTTACGAACAAGCTCTACTGCAACCACGAGAAGTCCCGACAATCAAAGATTTTTTAAAATTCTTAGAAAACCACTTCCAATCTATGGAGGCGCTAGTAGAAAGGGAGAAATCAGCAGCCTCAAGGCCAAAGGTGTGCACTTCCATCACATCCAAAAACCATAGCAATTTGTTTTGTATGCTGTGCAAAAATGGCAACCACCCATTGTTTGCATGTAAAACGTTTCTTCAGTTGTCACCCTCATCACGACTTCGGTACGTTCACAATGCGAGAAATTGTATATCAAGAAGTTGTACGAAGTGCACTAACAAGCACAACACACTCCTACATCTGGGAAATCTCAACAAGAACGTGAAAACATCGACATCAAAAACCAACCTCCCACACAACCATGTGTCTGAAGAACGCTCATCAATGGTCACAAGGACCACACCAATCAACCAGGAAGCCGCATCACTAGCCGCAGCCAAACATTCCCAAACAAATAGCTACATTCTCCTCAGCACTGCAATGGTTAACATTATGGCAAACGGAAAAGAGGTACAATGCAGAGCAATTCTCGACTCTGGATCACAACTTAACCTTATCAGCGAACGCTTAATCAAACGCCTTGGAATTTCACCTAAGCCAGCTTCAATCTGTATCCCTGGGATCGGATCAAGCAGTACAAAGGTACAACATAGAGTCAACGTGATATTACAGTCTAGAATCAGCAACTTCACCACACGACTTGAAGCAGCCGTGCTCCCACACATATTTTCTCCTCAACCGTCTCAAGCCATCAACACTGATCGCTGGCCAATTCTCAAAAGTATTGTATTAGCCGATCCAGAATTCAACCGTCCTGACAAAATCGATGTCTTATTAGGTGCAGAGTTTTATCACCAGTTATTGGCGATAGGACTAATCAAACTGGCTAATAATCTACCTACACTACAAAATACTACACTTGGTTGGGTCATTGCAGGCAAGGTTGGCACAAGTCAGTCATCAACTGCAACGTGTGGAATGTGTACCGAAGACGACATGAATCTAGAAGAATCCATTACTCAACTCTGGGAGCTGGAAAACATTAAAACGGCAGACAATTCAGAAAAACAGTGCGAAAATCATTTCGCACAAAACCACACGATCGACAAAAGTGGAAGATTTTCGGTCAAAATTCCATTTTGTGACAATCCAAATGCATTAGGTGAGTCGCATGGAATCGCATTCAACAGATTCCTATCACTGGACCGCCGCTTGGCAAAGGCCCCAGAGATAAAAACCCAATACATACGCTTTATGGAAGAATATGAAGCCTTGGGTCACATGACACAAATAGATATAAACTCCACAATTGAACCAAGCTACTTCATTCCTCACCACTGCATATTGAGGCCCGAAAGCTCAACAGCTAAATTACGCGTGGTCTTCGATGCCTCCACTAAAACATCTTCAGGCTTATCACTGAACGAATTGATGCACAAAGCGAGCTTTTTCTATTCTACTTCGTTTCCGCCTACCACGCTTTGTTTTCACGACCGACATTGAAAAAATGTATCGGCAAATATTAATGCACCCAGAAGACAGAAAATTCCAAATCATTATCTGGAGAAAGGATCCAACGAAGCCAATCAAATATTATCAACTCAACACAATTACCTATGGAACACGATCCGCACCATATTTGGCTACCAAATGTTTGGAGAAGATTGCTAAAGAAAACATGGCACAGTATCCATATGGAGCTCGATTCTTACTTGAAAATTTTTACGTAGATGATGGAATCGGCGGAGATGACAGTCTGAATACAACACCTACCATCCAACAAGAGCTGAAACACATCCTAAGTCAGCACGGTCTAATCCTACAAAAATGGAGCGCAAATCATCAGCAGCTACTCCAAAACATCACAGAAGAAGAACATGAAGTCAATATTGATTTCAATAATGAAAATAATCATGCAGTGAAAACCTTAGGCTTAACATGGATGCCAAAAATTGACAAATTCTGTGTTAAGGTGTGCTTGGGGGATATCAAACATGTCACCAAGCGAACTGTTACGTCAGATTTAGCTAAACTCTTTGATCCTTTGGGAGTACTAGCACCAATTGTTGTCACTGCCAAAATGTTTATTCAAGATCTTTGGCAGATGAAACTGACATGGGATGAGGCATTGCCAGCAGAACTGCATATGAGATGGACGACCTTTCGCAATGAGTTGGAACATGCAAATAATATGAAATTTTCTCGGCATATTTTCGAAGGGCATGTATCATAAAAAATACAAATTCATGCTTTTGCAGATGCTTCAGAAAGGGCATATGGCGCAGCAATTTACATCAGATCAGTCATCAAAAACAACCAGATAATAGTGAGGTTACTATGTGCAAAGTCAAGAGTAGCACCCTTAAAACAACAAACTCTCCCTCGTCTTGAGCTCTGCGCTGCATTGTTATGCGCTCAACTAACAGCAAGGGTAAAAAGGGATCTGAAGCTTGAAAATGTATCCACGTACTTGTGGACAGATTCGGAAATTGTCTTGGCTTGGATTAACTCTCAGTCAACATGCTACCAAACATTTGTGGCCAACCGGATAGCTGCATTACAGGAATTATCCTTAGCTGAACAGTGGCGTCATGTAAAATCAAAAGACAATCCTGCCGATGTCCTATCACGTGGTATTTCTCCAAGGAAATTGGCAATATGCACCTTATGGTTCTACGGACCCATATTTCTACATGGTACGGAAGAAATTTGGCCACAAAAATACTCCAAGCTACACACAATATCTAACCACGAGACTTACATGGAACGAAAGAAAGTCACTGCAGTAACAACAGCAAGTGACACTTCATCAAGCATAATCTACAAAATACAACACAACGGATCATTTCGAACCTTACAACGAACTGTTGGTTATATCTTGAGATTCATTAACAACACAAGGAAGCATAAACAACAATCTGAGCTGGCTTTGACAGTCGATGAATTGGAACAGTCTCTTATAGTCATAATTCGTGCAATGCAACAATCAGATTTCGAAGATGACTTAAGGCATTTTAAAATACATAATGAAGTAAGCAAAAATAGTCCATACACCAATCTGACTCCATTTGTGGATACTAATGGCATCATCAGAGTGGGAGGACGGTTAGACTCATCAATGCTTCCGTACGATGCCAGGCACCCAATGTTTATTCCTTACAATGACCCAATATCAAAAATACTCATGGAAATGATACACAAAAAAATCGACATTGTGGCCCTCAAGCACTTTTGGCGCATGTAAGACAAAGATTTTGGCCAGTTAAGGGGAAGACGGCAGCACGATCAATTGTGCAACATTGCGTAAGATGCACCAGAGCCAAACCAAAATTACTTAATCAAATCATGGGTAATCTGCCACCAACACGTGTTACCCCAGCTCGACCATTCATCAATACCGGCGTTGACTTTTGTGGACCATTTTGGGTTCATTATAAAGAGAGAGGAAAGAAACCTCATAAAGCATACATTGCAGTATTTTGCTGCTTTGCTACTAAGGCAGTGCACTTGGAATTAGTTAGCGACTTGACCACTGACACATTCATCGGAGCACTAAAATGGTTCATAAGCAGGCGAGGACATTGCAAAAATTTATACTGCGACAACGCAACAAATTTCGTTGGCGCAAAAAATCAACTTCAAGAACTATCAGAAGCAATTCATGCGAATTCAGCTCAAGAGACAATCGATAAAGAATGCACATCCAGGGGCATAACATTCCAATTCATACCACCACGAGCACCTCACTTTGGAGGCTTGTGGGAAGCCGCGGTCAAATCTGCAAAGCATCATCTAGTCAGAAGCGTGGCAACAGCGTCTTTGACTTACGAAGAGCTCGACACCGTGGTAATTGAAATTGAGGGTATTCTCAATTCACGACCGATTAGCCCAACGTCAAACAACCCGAACGATTTGGCTGCTCTGACACCTAGTCACTTTCTAATTGGAGAACCACTGAACGCTCAAATCGATCTTAATTCTACAGAAACACGGCCCAGCCTCTTAACCAGATGGAAATTAGTCACTCACCTGAAGGAGCAGTTCTGGAAACGATGGTCACGGGAGTATTTATGCGAACTTCAGTATCGGCATATGTGGAAAACAGAAAAGGTCAACATCAAACCTGGAGATATGGTTATAATAAAGGAGGACAACACAACACCTTTGCGGTGGCCGTTGGGAAGAGTTGTAAAGGTACATCAAGGAGATGATGGAGCAGTTAAGAGTGGTTGACGTAAAAACATCAAACGGCACTTGGAGAAGGCCAATTGCTCGATTAGCCCCATTACCACTAACCAATACGGAATCTGGTGAAATATCTAATCAGAGTGATTCCAGTGAGACGAATAGTTCCTATCTGAATTAGTTAAATCAAGTAAACATTTGCCAAAAGGAGATTCCTGTATGTTCGAAGAAAAAAAGGCGCACTTCCATAACACAATACGTCTTCACTGCCATGATGGCCCTTATTCTACTCCCATTGGTATTAGGAGCACAACTATCTAACAAACAGTTTGGAACACAGTTGGGCATACATTTTGAAGGAATCGGAAAAGCGGTTGTTTCATCCACAGACTTAGAAGAATTTTGGTCAGAATCAACAATATTCTCACAAGGAACCAAAATACTAAACCGTTTATGCGAGAATATTCAAGAAAAGGTGGTATGTACAATCCTGGTCAAATATTTTGAACACACTGAAGCTGAACTAACTATGGATAGTACCCTCCTCTCCGGGAGAATACACAAGAGAGCCGCAATTGATTTGGTCGGAAATATTGCGCATTCACTATTTGGGGTGTTGGACTCCGAATACGCTAAAGACATGGCGCAAACAATTTCGAAAGTCAAAGAAAATGAAGCACATCTGCTCCAGCTATTGAGAAATCAAACTTCTATAATTGACTCCACAATCAACATCATGAAGTCAGACCAAGAGACAGTAAAAAAGAAATTTGACCAAATCGATCAACAAATATCTCAAATATACAACAAGATACATAACGATAGTGAAGAACAACATCAAGAAAAAATTTACCGCACCTTTTCATCACTGTGTATTCAACTCACAATAACAGCAGCAAATTTACAACGTACACAGTCTACAATACTTGATATTCTGACAAACACTCAACATGGTATTATTAGTCCATTAATTTTGACACCCAATCAGTTGCAGCAGGAAGTAGCAAAAATAAAATTCCATTTGCCTAAATCACTTGAATTACCTGTACAACAGGAAGATGTTTTACAATTGTACAAACTTATGAAAGTCAAAGGAGGACTCACGAAAAACACAGTAATTTTTAGCATCTCTCTACCATTAGTTGAACATGACCAGTTTGAACTCTTCAACCTTATTCCAGTGCCAAACTGGATCAACAACACACTGGTATCAATAAAGCCGTGTGCTGCTATTCTGGCCATCAATATCGTTCGCAACCAATATTTCACGATCAGTGATGCTGAATTTAACTTGTGCTCACTCATTAACAAAGACAGGTATCTTTGCCCCAAGGCCCAAATCCGATACGAACAAGGCTCGTCAACATGCTCCTGTGAAATTAACTTATTCCACAACCAAACTCAGTCGGACTGTCCAGTGCAGCAATTAAAAGGCACCGCCACATGGATACCTCTCCGACATCACAACAAATGGATCTACGCAATGCAATTTCCGTCTAGTGCAACCGCAGTATGTAGAAAAGGGATTACACAATTAACTCTCAAAGGATCAGGCTTACTTACCCTGGAACCAGAATGCACACTCAAACATAAGTTTATGACCGTGGAAGGACAACAAATGATCACAAGTTCCCTGCAAACATCATATACTAGCCTTTGGAAAATCATCGAACAAACCCATGTAAAACGTTTAAAACCATTGCTGAATGAAATACAAACAAACGAATACCTATCTCAAATACAAAACTTAACAACTTTACAAACGTCATTGGCAGCACAAGAAGTACTCCAACTACCAAATAGAATTGAAGCCCACAATTACCACCATATGACGGTCGGTTACTCAGCATTGATCACCACTGGCTGCATCTTGATGTATCTAATAGTCAAACGAAATTCCAAACATCATCCAACTCCAGCACCGCGTCATCAACACACAACGTCTGATTTCACAGTACATATATAACAACTATCAGCAACCACCCACAAAATGAAACTACAACTATGAACCAAAAGTCAACACAGCCTCTCCTCAGATGACCAAGAAATGCCAGCTCAGCATCTAGAAGCAACCTAAAACACATTGTTGAGCTCCACTCAACGGGGGGAGCATGTTTATACACATTCTAAAAGTTAATTTTGTTCTTGGTATTGTTCTGTATATCGTAAAAACAATTTTATTTTAACCTTTATGTTAACACAGCATGTTTATACGTTCATTCAATTTTGTTCTTGTAAAAGCAATTTTAGTTTTTATGTTAACACAGCGTGTTTGTACACACGCTTAAACGCTCATTCAATATGTTCTTGTTATTGTAAAAACAATTTCATTTTTGCCTTTTAAAACAATTTCAATTTTGTTTTTACGTTAACACAGCATTAATCAGTTCAATTGTCGAACGTCCATGAAATATTTACTCATCACTTTGAATAAACAATTTTATGCCAATGAACTTATTAATGCTGAAAATGACAATTTTACAAAATAAATAATAATTTTATAAACACAAATATTAGTATATAAGTATGAAATTTTTAAATAAAGAAAAGATTCTTGTTTTGCAACCCAAAGCGTAGAGTTTAATTTAAACGGAAAGACACGGTTTAAGTGCCGATTGTTTTACCAAAAAAAAAAAAAAACTAAATTCAATTCAGTTTATGTGCTGATATTGAAAACGATTTTGTAATTTCACAACTCAGTGAATAAACAGATTCCATCGTCAATTTCCATAAAGGGTGGCATATTGTGCGCGGAACTAGTGCCGCAAGCGGCTGTGTTATTGTTTAATAAATTGTTGAGGCACGAATTGGTTTTGTGACCCAACATTTCACAAAATGAAGTTATAGATCTCTTTTTACAATTATTCAACATAATGTATTTGTAGCCACATTTTGCTACACCATTTGCCTCGAATGATAATGTAATGTTATGGTGAACAACAGGAAATATTAGTTTTTTATTACAAAATTTTACAATTTTAGGAAATTTTATTAAAAATGTGATAATTTTGAATTCACAATTATTTCGCTTACACTTATACTGGAATCTACTTTGGATTTTAAAATAAAATCTATTTCGGAGGTGTCTAGCAAAACGGGATTCATCATTTGCATTTTTCCCAGAGTTATGGACAGAGCTATATTATCTAGTTCCCTAAGCACTTCCCTATTTCTTTCGCTTAGCAGACTATAGAGGTATCCTGAATCTATTTCCGAGGTTTTCACGGTTTTTACAAGTGTATTGACAATGTTAGTTAAGTTATTTATTCTAGACTGTATTTCAGCGTTTATAATTAATTATGTGTTACTTGCTGTAATTAATTCATTTTGTTTGTCATACACCTCAGCGATATCATCGTGATCCGGCGTGCCAGCTACGTATTTCAGGGCAGTCCCAATAATATTAATGCTACGTGCATGTCTGTGGTGTATGCGCAAGGATTCTATCGCTTTTTGCATTTGGTCAAAATCTGATTCTAGTAGTTTCCGCATGTGTGACTTTGATAATAGGTCCATTAGGTTTCTAGTCTCATCTGCTATGGTTGCAAAATTTAATAGGTCTGTTACATGGGCCAGAACTTCATAAGCGTCAAAGATCGCTACATTTCCATCTGCTATCGGGATATATTAGGGTGCTGTAATAAGGAAGCGAATGATATCCTTGTGCACTATTTTATTATCAATCTTTACGGTTGTCCCTAGATCCTGCTGTACTATTTTTTCGACAAACGTTTTACTAAATTTATTTCCGAGACGTTTATTTACTTTAACATAAACCTTCTGTCCGGGGCTGTATGTTTTAACTGCGGTTTTTTTATTACAAAATTGCTTAATCTAATGTGGATGCAACTATTTTGTTGCATCACCTCACTATGTGAGTTGTCATTTTTGTTTCTAATTTCATGCTTTCGACTTAAGTTTAAGTTTAGGTTAATTAAATGTGGTTGTTATAAATTTTCCATTTTTCTTTTTGCTTTAATTTTTGTTTTACAATTAAAAATTTTGGGTTAATTTATTTATTAAAAAAAAATAAATTTGAATAATTAATGGTGTTTATTTTATTTTAAAAAAAGGGTTCTTCGGTGTTCATGGGAATTTTTTGTTCCGTTAGCGAATTCACCGAATCCAAATTTAATTTTAAATTTTCTTTTTTTTTTTTTTTGTTTTACAATTCAGAATTTTAGGTTAATTTATTTATTTATTATTTTTGTTTTACAATTCAGAATTTTAAGTTCATTTATTAAAAACAATTTTTGAATAAGTTGTGGTATAAAAAAAATAATATAATAAAAATGATGTATTACTGTTAACGAATTTGCCTATGGAAAAGTGTTATCTTCAACGTAAATTTCGTTCTGCTATAAAAAATAGTCTTAATCAAATGCCAAAATTTTTCTTCAAAAGTTATGCTTTAATTTGCTTGTTCTTTTTTATTAACAACTTCTTGTTTTATTTTTGTAAGATAATAAAAAAAATAAAACCAAGTTTTTATACGTGGTAATCTTTTATAACACTCTTTTCCTTCTTTGCACTTTTCGTCCTTGTAATATTCATTAATATTTTTTGCTCTTTGTAAAAAAAATTTTCGTGTTAAAAATTTATTTAAAAAAAAAATTTATAAAGTTTATAAAGTTTTTTTTCTTATCTTCTTTCTTTTTCTTTGAACAGCCTGCTGAATAGCAGTATCTAAAAGTACTCTTAAATTTTCTGGGTCCATACTATCCGTATTTCTTACTGTGTTTTTCACTTGCCTGTCAGAAATTACTAACGCTCTCATCCTAGCTGAAAGTTCCTCTGTTCTTCTGACCACTTCTTCACTGTCCATAAACTTTTGATAAATTATCAAAGATCACACACAAAAGAAAAATCTTTAATTCTGTTTAAGTACAATTTAATATTTTCTTTGTACTTTTCCGCCTTTGAGTCAATTAGCCATTTTTGGGTTAATTCTGGGTTAAAATCTATGAAACTCCTTTTTTTATACATCGTTGAAAGGAGTGTTTACATAGATTTTAACTAGTAAAACCGTTAACGGTACTTAGATATTGCTCGCCACCTTCTCTCTTTTATTTTTTAACTTATAAATCAATCGTTTTGGTACCTTCGTACACATAAACACCATCCGCTGTGCATATTTAAAAAAGGTAAAACATTTTTACATACAAATAAAATAGAGATATTATTTTCTCCTTCTAAAAACCTCATACTATATTGTGTTTTTATTTTTTTATATATTTTTTGCTACATACGCAAACATTTGGTCCTGCGAACCGGATCCTGAGGAAAAATTTGTAAAATTTTTAAAAATTATTAATTTCAACATTCCCACAGCCTTCATCTTGTCAACACCAGCAAGAACCTGCAAAAACAACCCTTCGCTGCAACTACAATTTATATCAAATTTAAACTAAAGGTGCGTATAGTTCAGTTTTTGTTATGTGTGAGCAAATCAAAAAATTTAAAATTTAAAAAGTGTATAATAAAAATTAATTTAAAAATAAAAAAGTCCATTATTAAAATACTATTTTTTTTTCGTACTTTTCGTTTTACAACCCTACGCGTTACGTTACATTACGTGTATATTCTTTACGTGGACGGTGATATTAATTATATCGTGTTTGTTTTAATCGAAAATAAAAAGAAAAAGCCGTCGGGATTTTTAAAAAGTGTTTAGTGCAAGTAATAATATAAATAATCATATCGTGTTTGTTTTATTCGAAGGAAAGAGAAAAAGCCGTCGGGATTTTTAAAAAAAGTGTTTAGTGCAAATAATAATAATTTAAACAGATTTACATTTAAACATAACTAAATCGGTTTTTTTCCTTTGTGTTATACATATACGCTCACGCGAACGTTTTTTTTTTCGTGTTTAAACTGCTTAAGCTGAATAGTTTTTATTTCAACGCGTGAACGTATGCGTTGGTTTTTTTTTGTGTTTATGCTCAAGAGTGTGTTCATTTCTCTTCACACTAATATATACGCACACGCATTGTGTTGGTTTGTTTTTTCTATAACATTGTTAGTCACCCTACTGTCCGTTTTAGTCGCGACATATCCAGTGTGTTTTTTATTAATTTTTTTTTTTTTTTTTTGCAAATTTTGGTTTTGCTTCTAATTTGTTAAAATAATACCACATATTAAGAAAATAAAATTTTTTTTAATATAGTTTTATATTATTACCTTATAATATATTATTATTTTTTCGGATTTTTTTTAACGAATTTTTATATTGTTATTTAAATTAAATTAACTTATTTTAAAATAAATTCGAACCAAAATGCCGGGAACTGCACTTGATATTTTTATTCGCGATTCGGATACGCTCATTAAATTTGAGGCGAAATTCAACGATATTCGTGAGGAATTACATTCGGTATTTAATCTTGAAATTCGTGGAAAAGAATTGGACTTGCTTTGGGAACAAGTAAAATCGACATATCGTACTTGTTTATCATATTTAGAAAATTCGGATGACGCGGAACCAGCGGATTTTGACGCGGCTGAATCGAAATATGAAGCCACTTTTAACGCGTACGTTAATTGTTTATCTAGGATTAATGAACGATTACATCATTTTAAATCCAACGCGACACCGAAAGAGCAGTCTCAGTCTTCTAGCGTAAACCTCAATTCAGCTGACAACTTTTGTCATAATTTAACGCTTCCGCCATGCGATACCGACGTTTTTGAGGGCGATTACATTTCTTGGCCCACTTTTAGGGATCTTTTTACAGCGGTTTATATCAATAACTCTCGACTTAGCAATATTGAGCGGCTATGCCATCTAGTTCGGAAAACTAGTGGCGAAGCTCGGGAAATTGTTTCGAAATGCCCTCTCACTAATCAAGGTTTTGATGTTGCGTGGCGCAACTTGAGGGACGCATATGATAATCCGCGTATGCTGGTTAATAACCAGTTAAAATCGCTATTTAGCCTTCCCTTTCTTGATAAGGAAACCTCGTCGGGATTAAAAACATTACAACGCGGAATAAACGGTTGCCTTACGGCTATGCCAATTTATAATATTTCGACGCACAGCTGGGATCCTATTATTGTATTTCTTTGTATTCAACGGTTACCTTCGCAAACTGTTAGTCTGTGGGAACAGAGTATAAAGGACAAATCAGCTTTGTCACTCTGGAAGGATTTGGACCTCTTTCTGACAGAAAGAGTTCAAACTTTAGATTGTTTACGTGATCTTAGGGGTTCAGAATCTGCTAAACGGCTTTCTGAACCTAAAATCAAAGCGCATCATACCAATGCTGCTTCAACTTCAAGTGCTTCTTGTGTTCTTTGTAAGAATCAAGTTCACTTTTTACGTTCTTGTCATCGATTCAAAAGTTTATCTGTTGCGGATCGATTTTCTACGGTAAAAAAGTTTCACTGTTGTGTCAATTGTCTCGCAAGGACACATGAAGCTAAAAATTGTAGCAGTTCGTATAATTGCTCCATTTGTAACAAGAGACATCATACTATGTTACACCGTGAATTACCATCTTCTGAAGTTTCTAGGGATACTAATCGGTCGAATTCGGGTGTTAGTTCGGTTTCTGTTTCTCGGGTTTCAAACTCCGTACCTGCAATCGCATCATCTTCGAATGCCAATCATGCCACAGCTCCTACAAATCGTCAAGTATTTCATACAGCACAAAGTAGGACTGTACTTTTAGGGACGGCTATGGTGAATCTTATTCATCAGGGTACTACGTACCCAGCCCGGGCCCTTATTGACCCTGCTTCTGAAGCATCGTTCATTTCTGAACGTTTGCAAAATCGCCTGAAAATTTCGACGCATTCGACGAATGCTCAAATTTCAGGAGTTAATCAGGCAGTTACGGCAATGTCTAGAAAACTTTGTTCATTAAAAATTGGCTCCACCCTCGATTCATCCCTTGTATTGGAAACATTGGCACTTGTTTTGCCAAATATTTCGGGTAATTTACCATCATTTACAGTCCACTCGTATTTAAAGGAAAATTTGCCAAACCTTCGTTTGGCCGATATTAATTTTGATGACAGTCGACCTGTTGATCTTTTGCTTGGCGCGGATTTATATCCAAGAATTCTGTTGGGAGAAATCCGTCGCAATATTTTGGGCTCTTTACTAGCTCAGAACACTATTTTTGGCTGGATTATTACTGGTCCAGTTGTACAACCTCAAGTTCAGGTATATTCTACGAATGTCGAATTTTCAGAGGAAGATTGCCTTAACAAAAATCTTTTGAGATTCTGGGAACTTGAGGAAACTCCTAAAAGAAAAATTCTGTCTCCATTTGACAAATTTTGTGAGGAAAATTATAAAGCGACTACTCGTCGCGAATCTGATGGTCGATATGTAGTGACTCTCCCATTTAAGCCTGAATTTCCTGAAAAATTTTCTTTAGGGACTTCAAGACCTGGTGTTATGGGACAATATCTTAGGACCGAATCATCTTTACTGCGTAGACCTGAAATTAAGGAGATGTACGATGACGTCGTTAGGGAGTATTTGGACATAGGACATATGAGACCGGTATTACCAAATTTTTCATCTCCTACCTCTTTTTGTTATTTACCTCATCATCCGGTGGTAAAACTGGAACGTAAGACAACTAAATTGAGAGTTGTTTTCAACGCTTCAAATAGAACTTCTAATGGAATTAGTTTAAACGATTGCCTTTACGTAGGACCTACCTTACAAGCAGACTTAGTTCTACTTATTCTTAGGTGGCGTCTGTTTAAATTCGTCTTCAATTGTGATATCACTCAAATGTATAGACAGATTCGGGTTGATCCTTCTCATACCCCTTTTCAACGAATTTTGTTTAGGGATTCTCCGACGGAGACCGTAAGGGACTATGAATTACAGACAGTGACTTTTGGCGTTAATTGCGCTCCATACCTTGCCATTAGGACGTTATTACAACTCGCTGACGATTCTGAGGCTGAGTTCCCTCTCGCAGCACATATTCTACGAAAGTGCATGTACGTTGACGACGTTTTGACAGGGACTCATGACATTTCGACTGCATTAATGGCTCGTGATCAACTCGTCGCTGCTTTGGCCTCTGCTAAGTTTCAGCTAAGAAAATGGACTTCAAACGAACGGAGTATTTTGAAAGACATACCTTTGGACCATTTAGTTGACGCTAAATTATTGACCTTTATAGAATCGAGTACTTCAAAGACTTTAGGAATTCAGTGGAACGCTCAGTTGGACTCGTTTTATTTTAGTGTGACTCCTATTTCATTAAAATCTGGGTATACTAAGAGGGAAGTCTTATCGACTATCGCGAAATTGTTTGATCCTGTAGGTTGGTTAGGTCCTGTAATTGTGGTTGCTAAAATTATCATGCAAAAAATTTGGCTTGATAATATAAATTGGGATGATATGCTTCCAATTTCGACGGAAGTTGAATGGAAAAGATTTGTAACTTCTTATCATGAGGTAAATACTATTCGTATTCCAAGATGGGTTAATTATTCGCCGGGAAATTCTGTTGAGCTTCATGTTTTTTCTGATGCCTCGGAAAAGGCATACGCGGGGGTGATTTATATTCGAATTCAGGCCTCTAACGGCGAAATTCATACTCACCTACTTTCATCGAAAACCAAAGTAGCCCCCATCAAATCAATTTCTCTACCTCGTTTAGAACTGTGCGGGGCGGTGTTAGCCTCTGAACTTTTGAAGACGGTAATAGGTGAAATTGATATAAAAATTGATCAAATTTACTGTTGGACTGATTCGACGATAGTCCTTTCTTGGTTAAGGAAAACGCCGTGTTCCTGGACCACATTTGTAGCGAACAGAGTATGCCGCATTCAAGAAAATGTAGGAAACCATAATTGGTATCATGTACGTTCTGAGGAAAATCCTGCAGATTTAGGTAGTCGTGGTACTTCTCTGACTGAGCTGGAAAATAATGAGCTTTGGTGGCATGGTCCAAGATGGCTGGGTCAAGATAAGGTGCACTGGAATATAACGGATCTAAGTTATCTTGACACTGACATTGAGGGTCGGGTTGTCAAAACTCATGCTTCCTTCTTTACGGACGTTAAGGGAGAAGATATATATGTGGATATTTTGAATAATTACACTCGTCTTGATCGAGCTCTTCGGATAATCTCATATATTTTGAGGTTCTTTTACAATAGTCATCCAGCTCATAGGTCAAATCGTTATATGAATGTGGATAAAATCGTTGCTGGTTATGAAATCAGAAGAACAAAATTGCATTTAGCCATTGTGGCTCAGAAACATCACTATGCAGATGAATATAAGTGCCTGTTAGACAAAAAACCGTTAAGTTCAAAGAGTTGTCTTATTTCTTTGAATCCCTTTCTCGATACAGACGGTGTGATAAGATTGAATGGTCGCTTGGTTAAATCACCATCCCTTTCATATACGGAGAAATATCCTATTATTTTACCTTATTCGAGTCGATTTACTCAATTGTTAATAGAATTTGTTCATATGATTTCCATTCACGGTGGAAATCAGTTGATATTGCGAATACTGCGCATTGAATATTGGGTTCCACGCTTGAAGTCGAAAATTCGTGGAGTCATTGGTCGGTGTAAACGGTGTATTATTGACCGTAAAGTATCTTGTCGTCAAATTATGGCGGCTCTGCCCCCTGAAAGAACTACTCTTACTAGACCATTTATGACAACGGGCGTTGATTTTGCTGGTCCCTTTGACATCAAAAGTTTCACGGGCAGAGCTTGTAGGATAACGAAGGGCTACGTTTGTATTTTTGTTTGCTTTTCTACGAAAGCAATTCATTTAGAGGCAACGTCTGATTTATCGACGCCTACTTTTTTATCTGCCTTTCACAGATTTATTTCTCGACGAGGTTGCCCCTACACTTTATTTTCGGATAATGGCACAAATTTCGTAGGTGCATCGCGTGAATTAGAGAAGGATTTTAAGATGTTTCTTAAGGAAAGTCAGATTGCAGTGGGTTCTATTTATGGTATTCAGGGTTTAACTTGGCGGTTTATACCGGCCGGGGCACCTCATATGGGTGGCCTTTGGGAAGCCGGGGTCAAGAGTTTTAAACACCGTTTTCGTAAGGAAGCGCAATCTTTTAAGTATACTTTTGAAGAACTTTCTTCAGTTCTCGCAAGAATCGAAGCTTGTCTAAATTCACGTCCTCTTTGTTCTATGGCGGATAACCCTCGGGAACCAGTAGCTCTTACTCCTGGTCATTTTTTAATAAGGGGACCAATACTTGCTCCCCCGGAGCCTGAAATTAATGAATCTCCGATAAGTCTTGTTAATCGATTTCGAAAAATGAAAGCGTTGTCTCAACTTTTTTGTCGCCGATGGAAAGAAGAATATTTAATGACGTTAAATAAGCGCTATAAATTGAAATATCCGGAACGCGATCTACAGGAAAACGACTTAGTCGTTATCAAGCATGAAAATCTACCTCCAACATCGTGGCGTTTAGGCCGGGTCATAAAAGTTTATCCGGGAAGTGACGGTCGCGTAAGGGTCGCGGATATTCGTACTGCTAATGGGGTTGTAAAACGACCAATAACCAAACTGGTCATTTTGACCGAATAATTTACTTTTTCTTCGATATTTTCTTTAAATTTTTTATTGTTTCATAGAAATATGGAATCTCTCCCTAACTTTTTTGACGATGCTCTGCTCGATTATGAGGATGCTATGGAGATTTCGGAACCTAAAACTTCTCCCGCAGCCGTTCCTAGTCCAGCAGTGACACCAACAACGACAATCGTTACAGCGGTAAATCCGCCATTGGAAGCAACGCCCGCTGTTGAAACTGTCCATGCTGAGACAGTTGCATCATCGCCGGTCGTGGTGACTAAGAAAGCTATGGAAGCCTCGGGTTCGAAGCCACTGTCTACCTCGGCTCCGATTAAACCGCCATCGTCCCCTCTATGTAGACTCTGCGAACGACGTCACCCTCTGCGCTTCTGTCATTTGTTTCGGGATATGAGTTATGAGCGCCGCCTTCGTATGGTGATACTTCACCGATACTGTTCGAAGTGCTTGGCCCATTCTCATATGGCAAAATTGTGTCCTAGCACGTTAAAGTGCCGGGTCTGCCAGGGTGACCACAATACTTTGTTGCATGCGAATTCAAGGTCACGTAGTTCTGACCACCAGAATCGTGCAAAACGTGAGTCTCGTCCATTGTCGTCCGTTTCTAAAGTTCAATCCTTGCCTATACGTCATGTCCTTAATTTGTCGCCTACGCTTCAAGTTAGATTAAATATACCCGGAAAGGCCATTCCGGTACGCGCAGTGCTCGACTCTTGCTGTAGTGCAAGCTACATCTGCGAAACGTTGGTTCATCAAATACGATTGCCAGTTTCAAAGATGGACAACGATCGGTTTTGTCGGTTAACGATTACGTCGATATACGACTCGACTCAAAAAATTACGATAACCGCTAGAGTCACGAAGATGTTAGGGATTAGAACTCCTTCCGAGTCAATTCCAGACGCGATCAGGGAGCATTTCGCTGGGTTCCAACTTGCGGATCCTACCTTTAATCATTCCGGGCGGGTCGCGTTAGTTTTAGGCCCAGAAGTTAATCCACAGGTGATGAAAAATCGGATACAGGCGAGCCCGGGACTTCCAATGGCGCAATACACCATTTTTGGATGGGTCATATCTGGCCCATCTCCATTGTAGAGTCCTTACTGGCTCATATGTAGAGTCCTTACTGGCTCAAATTGTAGAGTCCCTACTGGCTCATACTTATTTATAATCAATTTTCCATTGGGGTCCCTACTGGCCTATGGAAAATTGTTACGTCGAGGTCCCTACTGGCCAATTTAAGTGTTAAAAAAAAAAAAAAAAAAAATAAATTGAATTCAAGCTCACATTTTTAAACTGAACTATGCCTTATTTTAGGATACTTAAGTTATTTGTTAAAGTATTATTGTTGCAACACACCTTGATGTTGCAAGGTGGCCGGCAATGTTTAAGTACAATTTAATATTTTCTTTGTACTTTTCCGCCTTTGAGTCAATTAGCCATTTTTGGGTTAATTCTGGGTTAAAATCTATGAAACTCCTTTTTTATACATCGTTGAAAGGAGTGTTTACATAGATTTTAACTAGTAAAACCGTTAACGGTACTTAGATATTGCTCGCCACCTTCTCTCTTTTATTTTTTAACTTATAAATCAATCGTTTTGGTACCTTCGTACACATAAACACCATCCGCTGTGCATATTTAAAAAAGGTAAAACATTTTTACATACAAATAAAATAGAGATATTATTTTCTCCTTCTAAAAACCTCATACTATATTGTGTTTTCATTTTTTTATATATTTTTTGCTACATACGCAAACAAATTCCGAAAACTATTGCTTGTTAATTTATAAAATTAAAATTTATTTTAAAATCCAAACTATGTAGGCCAATTTTTTATAAATTTTAATTCAAATTTTTTTAAAAAAATTTTAAACAAAATGGTAGGAAATATAATAATAAAATAACACAAGTTTTTAATTCTAATGCTTACAAATAATTCCTCATGTTGTTCCTCAGCTGCAGTAATATGACTTGTAGGATAAAAGTAAATTAGGCTCCTTCCTTTGGCAGTTGGGATTTACCTCGGCTTTATTTTAGCTTGTTTTTTAAACTTTTGGGTTTTTTCACAGTCTTGTGACTTTCTTTGTTTAATTTTTATTTGAGTTTTTAGCACTGTGTTCTTTTATTTTTAGTTCGAAACTTTATTTAAAATATATCCATTTGAGCACTATGTACCTTTAGTTCAAAACTTTATTATTTTTGAGCACTATGTGCTTATTTTTGTTCACAACTATATATTTTTTTTAAATATTTTTTTGAACGCTATGTTTTTTTATTTTGCTTTCAAAACCTTTTTTTTTAATTATTTAGTTGAGCACTATGTTCTTTTATTTAAAAAAAATTCATTTGAGCACAATGTGCCTTTAGTCCAAAATTTTATTATTTTTAAAAAATATTTATTTGAGCACTAATTAATTCTTACCCAATTCCGACACGATTAATCTTTTATATTTTTATTCATTGGATTAATAAATTCAGTATTTATTTGCATTTATATTTTTTATTCATTAGATTAATAAATTCAGTATTTATTTGCATTGTCTCTTAATTTTAATTATACAAAATTATTCTATTGATAAAACCTCGCTATGCGAGTTGGATGTCGTAATTGAACTGACTAACATTAACAAAATAAAGAGGTCTACAACTTCATGAAAATTTTAGTAAAGAGAATTTTGCTTATCAGCAAAATGGATTCACATTTCATGTGAACAAAGGGTAAAAACAAAAATGAAGGTAGCGTCTGGGGCATGTTAAATATTTTAACTTATAATTTTTTTATTGCGCGTGCAGCGCTCATTTTTAGAGAAATATTTTGGGGTTCACATTTCATGTGAACGGAATGTTAAACAAAATGCAAGATAGCGTCTGATATGAATTTATAATTTTAATTTTAATGTTTTTTGTTGCGCGTGTAGCGCTCATTTTGCAAATATTTTAATTTTGCCAGGAATTTAGCATGGTTGCACTTCCGTACCTTAACTTATACAACAGAATATAAAACGGACGATGAACTTGAAGGAAGACACCAGCAATTTCGAAATGTCGGGACAAAATTGTAAATTAAATTTGTTTTTATATAAATAAAAAGTTTAGGCCGAATTTGCTTACAAAGGGAAATACAAACGAAGCTAGCCGAAAAAATATTTATTTTAATTATACAAATATCAAAATACACAAAAGTAACACCAATAGAAATATGAAGGGCTATTTTAAACATATAGAACTCAAATACAACTGCGAGACCTGCAGAACGATGAAACAATATTGTAATGAAGTTAAAAAATAAGCACAACAATTTTAATGGCTTAATACTAAATCACACAAAAAACACTACGAAACAGGTAACACATCTTTTTAGATGCAGTAACATACAAGGACAACTAAGAAAAATAGAACATAATTACAAAAAAATTATCAACTTAGAAATATCACAGACTAGCACAAACATAAAACTATTGGCAAGAAAACTCTATCATTTGAATATTGGAATAAATAATATGCTAACATCAGCTGACCACATTGCTTTTATTAGTAAACAAAGACAGAGCAAATAAACAATAAAACGCGCACAAACAAATAAAATTAACACACTGAAAGAAAAACTATTTCGGATTATATTTCAACAACCATTGGTTTGAAAACAAAAACACACTTAACATCCCAATGGAGTGTAAATGTTTGCTTTCTTTGGGAAAAAATTTGCACTACCAGTAGACGACCGAAATTTTTCCCCGATAAACGTTATTGCTGACAAAGAATAATGTATACATGAAATGGAACAAAATGCGAATAGAGAGAAAGACATAGTAAGAACAAAATTAGCTAATAGAATTACAACGTTCAAAAGAAATATTAAAAACAAACCCAAACAAAAATTTATACTTACTATTTTTGAAAAAACAAAAAAGTTTTTAAGAGAACACAAAGATATAATAATTATTTAAGCAGATAAGGATAACAAGACAGTAGCAATGTACAAAAGTGAATACATACATAAATAGAAAACTTACTGGAAGACAGAAATACATATCGAACTATAAGAACGGACCCAACATCAAAACTACAAAAAACGGACAACAGAATTATATCGGACCTTTTCAAAAAAGGATACATTGATAATTGGGAAAAAAGGAAATTACCATGTTGAGGAGCTACTGCCCCACGAATCTACGAATTGCCTAAAATCCACAAAACAGGGATCCCCTGAGACCAATTGTCTCCTCAACACAGGTACCATGTTACCATCTTTCAAAATATATTGGACAAATTCTCAAACATATAATATCCAAAGAATATAATATTAAAAATTCGACGGAATTGAAAAACAACCTAAAAAGTTCGAAGTTGAAGACAATGAGATATTGGTATCATTTGACGTGGTCTCTCTATTCACCAACATTCCAGTGTGAATTTTACAAAAATTCCAAGTTCCAAATTTATGGAGATTCTTCAGTTCTGCCTAACTGATAATAATTATTTTATTTATGACAAAAAATTATACAACCAAATCTTTGGTATGCCAATGGACAACCCATTATCGTCCACAATAGCCGATATAGTTCTCGATAGCATACTTGACGACGTTATAATGGAATTAAAAGACAAAAACATCCACATCAAATACATATCTAAATATGTAGATGACATCTTAGCCATTATAAATAAAGACGACCAAGATGAAATCTTGAAGACAATAAACAACCAACATCCAAAGATAAAATTCACTATTGAAGTAGAAGAAAATAATACAATAGCATATTTAGATACAAAATTACATATGTAGATCCTCAAGTAATAATATATTTGACTTGTATTCTAAAGAAACAGCATCGGGGAGACTCATGAATTATAATGCAACCCAATCAATAAATCATGATTTTGAAACAATAAAAATATTAGACAAGGAATATAGACAAAGAAAGAGATATACAAAAGAATGCTTGTATATACAACAGAATATAAAACGGACGATAAACTTGAAGGAAGACACCAGCAATAAAATACAAGCTTCATAGTCGCTATTAGTTAAGCTGTGATATTAGATTAATATGTGTTTGAATGTTAAACTTGTGATTTTCTATTTTATGCTAAATATAATTTAATTATGTTTTATATGTAAATAATATAATCGTGATTTTAATATACATGTTATATGGAGTAATATTTAATATTAATTATATGTCTATATGAGGAGGTCCATAACAAAACGCAATAATTCCACCTTAACCCCCCGTCAAACACATATTTTGAAACCTTCGGACAAACACTTGGGCCTGGCCAGACCCCTATACGTTTACATCCGTTCGTGTGGCAAAAAGGGTACCATACCTGTGAATTTTTAAGTCATACAGGTATATTGTTTTGGTCTTGAATTTTTTTTTTGTTGATATATCTAGCTACTTGAATGCGAAAAAAATTTTCTGAAAAAGTTTTTGGATTGAAAAACCAGACAATTTTGTATATTGTTATTTCTTCATTTATTGTAGGTAAAACAATGTTGTCGAGATACCGCAAATAACATAGAAATGATTTTTATTATAAAATGAAATATAAATTTAGATTATTCATTTTGCGGAAGGCAGGAAAAACAAGTATAATTCACTTTTGAGTGCTGTTGGCATACAGGATTGGAGCATTTGATGCAGTAAAAACGCGTCTTCCCACGTAGCTTCTCTTATGTCGTGGCACAAATTCTGCAGTCTTTCCTGGAAGTGAATGTGCTACGGCCACTTTGTTGGTTAGGTATCATGTTGCAGAGTATATTTAATGGCCTTCCCAAGAATGATTCAAAGGCCAAACGCGTAGAATGCTGTCCCTTAATATGCTTGTTGATCATGCGATTTTCTGGATTAGCAAGCACCAATTGTTTGCAGAGCGTATTCAAAAATATTCGCCTCTTCTCTTTTCTGGTCCCTTCTGTATTTTCATTGCATATGATATAAGCAGCCAATCCCACGACGTCTATCATGTTGCAAAAAAATGCTAATGGCCAACGTCTGGTTGACCGTTTTGTGGAGAAATGCGTTACCATTTGGTCCATTGTATCAACGCCAGACTTTGTTGAGTTGTAAAATAATATAGCTTCCGGTTTTTGTGCTTGGCCTTCAACTTGTTTGGTGTAGTGCACAGTGGATAGCAGATTTTCTGCCTTGTTCTTTTTTTGGCACGTAGCTGCACAGTGATACAAGGTTATCATAAAAACCAAACACAAATGAAAGAACTGGCCGTGTGTTGTTTTTTTACTTCTTTGGGAAAACACATTTTGTTGGATCTAATGGTGCCAACGTATGCTAATCCAATGGACGACAAGCGTTTAGTGGTGTCTAATGTTGTAAAAAAGTTATCAGCAATGATAGTTCTGCCGCTGTTGGTGTAACGATTTGCCAAACTCATGAGCACATTTTCGCTTGATTTGTCTCTCGTTCTTCTCCCTCTCTCCCAGCGTACAGCTTTCCTTGCAACGGATATTTGGTGTTCGCATCGCATGCCCACCATACTTTTATGCCATACTTTGCGGGCTTTGATGGGATGTATTGTGTGAACTTCGTGCGACCACGGTATGGAAAAAGCTGCTCATCGATGGTTACACTTTCGCAAGGTTTAAAATAATTGGCAAGATTTTCATTCAAAAAGTTCCATATGTCGCGAATGGGAGCAGCTTTGTCGGTTTGTTGACGAAATGCGCGCGTACGACTATCGTCAAATCTAATACACCGCATCAAAGTAAGAAATCATCTATATGACATAGCTGCACGGAATATTGGAAGTGCATCAGTTTGCCACATCAATCTTGACAGCTGCATAGTATTATGACTGACACCAAAAGCCAATAGAATCCCAATAAAAGCGTCAAGCTCAACACTTGCCATATCAACCCATACTAGTAGCGTGAAGTTTGCACTGCGTTCCATTTGCGAGTAATTTCACGTCCATATCGATTTGTTTGGGTTATGATGATGAACGTAATGCTTGGTGAAAAGAAAAGCTTCAGGTTAGTTTTTGGTCCACCTCTGAATGTTGTGCTGGCGGAGTCTCGCTGCAGTTGGTTCAGTCTTAATCGTCTTGGTACCATCTTTTCCAAGCAAAAAATCACCTGAAGCTTGAGTTGATGCATTCTCACTTTCTTCTTCTTCGGATTCTTCATCGCTGTCGAATATTTCATTTCCTTCAATGTCTAATTCGTATTCAATATCCGAGGCGTCATCTTCGGGCACAAAATCTGTGTTTTCACCGCTTTGGTCTTCAAACAAATCAAGTTCTTCGTCTGGAGGGTACCTGGAAGCACAGGTCTCTACCTAAACTAGATGTATGTTTAATTAACGCTCAACAATGAAATATGCCTGGCCAGAACCATGTGTTTGTTCGAGGGTTAATAAGTTTTTAAATAAATGAATAAATGCAATTAAAGTCAGTAGGATATATATTTTTTTAAAAAAGTTGTTGTGGTATATTAGTCTTCTAAAAACAATACAAATAAAACAAAAGTTATTTATCTGGAAATTTATTTTTATGTTATTTAGATAACAAATTTGGAATTATTGCGTTTTGGTCCGTCACATAGTATTTTTTTCCTTTTGTTATGTATTTATGTATTTGTTGCGTTTGATATGAACTAGGTTTGGAATTGTGGCTTTTCGTTTTGAAAAAAAATTTCATTATAACATTTTGATTTGAATTGCATACATTACAAAGGTACATTAAAGTATTTAAGTATCACAAAAAATTAGCATTATGTTACACTTTCATTCCAGTGTCCTTCTCCAAACAATCGCAAATGGTTATATTTTCAGTTTCATTGGCACTATTTCCTTGCTATTCTGAATATATCTTTGTACAATATTCTAATTCCGAATTGTTTGACCACTGGCCATAATGTTTTTCCAATGGATTAACCGCCAATGCAAACAGCCCCCCTCTTCCAGCTTGATCTTCTATAAAACACTGGATCCTTGTATTTCATGTCAACAACGCATAGAGTATAGTAGCTTATTTGCCTTGAATAGAAAGCTTCTTGAATAGGGGTGCGTGGCAATGGTTGATCTTGTTGCATATCGAAACACAAGCTCATAGATCTAGGAGGCTCAGCTCTTGCAATTTCATAAAAACAGTTGGCACTTCGCTTGTGAATGAATTCTTTGTTGAGTAATTAGCTGTTGTTGTAAGTAAAATTTTGTTCCATTTTGATTTTGTTTTTATTTAACACGCATTGAGAACAAACATCTGTCGTAGGGAAAGAAAATCCTATATTAAGAGTATTGAAAATATTCCCAAAATATGTTTTTTTAACTTTCAGTGAATTATCTACTGAATCATTATAAATTTTTCTTAATTTTTTTATATTGAGTTCCGATGAAAGATAGCATCTTTGAGATTTGTTTCTATTGTAGTGGCTCTCATTCGCTGGTGAATTTGTGAGGAATTTTAGCACACTTTCTCCTTTCGGCTTAAACCTGTCTCTAAGCCTATCTCCACCTCTATTCTCCTTAAGAATATTGCCATGAAAAATATTTTTGCAATAGTATTTACTCTCCGACCTGCAACTGACAATGCTTTCAAAAAGAAGGCTTGACAAACCCTCTGTGATTTTTTCTTTTATTTTAGAAAATACTTCCATGAGAATTTTCTGCATTTTGCTGTATACTTTATACGCTTCGACGCATATGGAACTATCAGCCGCGTCAGATATTTATGCTGATCAATTTTAGTTTCGTTTTTATAAAATAGCTCACGATTGGTAACAATCATGTGAGTATTGAACATTCCACATTTGTAATCACTTATCTCATTGTGGCTGCACGGTTTGGGAAATAACAGACCCAACGGATCCATATCAGCGTATCTTTTTTAGATAAGAAAATATAGTAAGACATCTTTACTAAATAATAAAAACAAACAGTTGTAATTAAATTCTTACCATTTACAGTTATTGTAGAGTTACCATAACAATAAAATTATTTTTTGTTGTAGAGTTATCATAAGAATAAAATAATTTTTTTATTCTAGAGTTACCTTAAAATTAAAAATAAGTTTTATCATGGACTTTTTATTAATATCTCGAAGTTGTTTACTGCATTGATATGTAATTGTTGCATTTTGGTCTGAATCATTATTTTTGGTATTGAATTACAGTAAAAATAATTAAGTTTTATGTTTTTTTTTTTACAATGGTAACATAGATTTTAATATGTAGAATTGAATTTGGTCAAAAAATCGAAAAACTAAAAAAATGGAATTATTGCGTTTTGTTATGGACCTCCTCATATATATTTTCAAATAAATAGACGAACCCCCAGAAGAAGTCGACAAATAATCGACGAAACGTCGGGACAAAATTGTAAATTAAATTTATTATTTACATAAAAAATTTGAGCCGTATTAACTTACAAAGGGAAATATAAAAAAAATATTATTTATAATGCTATCGATTAAAGCCTTTACCTCTTAACACTACAAAACTTTTGAATTAAACCTTTTTGACTGAATTTTAAACATAATTTGAATATCTCAAATCATGCAATTTAATTTACATAAAAAATTAAATTGTATACCCGAACCTTGAACTACATTGTAAACTCTTAAATGAACCATCAATGTAAATTTTCTGTTACATCGGCTTTTAGCCAAAATAGTTAGTAAAGCAATCGTCTAACATTTTGCAAACTCATTTTTTTTATTATTCCTCGTCATCTTAACGATCAACATGGTCTTGCGCATAACCAATCCTTCTAACACTCAACCGGTTACATTAAACCTAATTCGAATTTAATTAACTTCAATAACTTAATAACAGTTTATCTTTCAAAATTAACTATTCTAATTAATACTTTTGTGAAATCCGTGTTAAATTGAAAATGAAACGATAACTCTTATCATTGGAATTTAAATCTAAGGAAAAAGGTGAGAAACATCGGAACTCTCACTCTAACTCATACAAAGAAAGGAATCTACTAATGCCCTGTATCTTCTGTTTATTTGGTCCATATTTATTATAATTACCTCTCGAGTAATTATAATAAACCATATGCCCCATAGGTACGTCCACACCCCGTTGGTCACAACTTTAGACTAATTTCTCACACCAAATTAGTACATGGTCATTCGTGAAGAGAAACAATCAGAGCCATTGGAAACAGCTACCCATTAAATTATAAAATCTACACTAAGAGGTAAATTTGCAGCATATAAAAATCCACAACCCAAATAGTGAGTACAAGCAAACAAAATTAAAACTTTTTTTTTTAACACGAATAAGAAATTTAAGAGTGAAAGTTAAAAAAAAAAAAAAGAGAAAATATACCCTTGAATTATTAACTAAATTAATAAGTGAGTGCAATTAAAAAAATTTGAACTTAACCTCACATATTTATTTTGCATTAAATGTCAACCAATTGCTGGGACTTAGTTTATTGTGGTATACGTATTGTTGTTTGCACGTAAAACATAAAAACAAAAAACAAAGTTTAAAAATTACAAAAAATTAAAATTAAAATTTAAAAATTAAAACCTCAGGGAAAATCATCAAACATATAAATAGTCCCGTTAATTTTATTTCCCCAAAAAATATAAAAATATATGTATACTAATAAACTACATAAGAACCAGTTTTTCCATTTTTTCCGTTGCTTGCATTCCCACATTTGTGCAAACAAATCATTTGTTGTTGCTCTTGAAAATCAAATCTAACTACAAAAAGACAATAATAAAGAGTAACTTGTGTGTGAGCTTTAAGAAATAAATCCATTAAAGAGAAAACTCTTCATAATCTACACAATTAAAACAACAATTAACTATGATAGGCAAAGCAGCAGATAATACTGGTTTTTGAAAGCTCTCTCTGGTAATCCTCTTTTTGCTACATATTGAACAGAAAAATAAAATTGAAAAAGCAGCAAACTTAAACGCTATACCAATCTTACATGAACAAGGGCTCCGACCAGTCAAAAAAGAAAAAATATAAAACAAAAAGCGTGATAAACTTTAAAATTTCAAGAAAACATTCATTATTATTAGGGATAAATATAAATTATTTATTAAAGCAAACATTTAATTAACTGAGTAACTAAACACTAATCAGATTTGTAGAAAATTGTGAAAGATCGAACGTAGAGAATAGTGGAAATGAGAAAATATTTTGTTAATTTTCAAGTGGGTTTTGCACAATGCGTGCAAATTTAGGGCAGTAAATTTGCAATAAGAAGAAAATAACAAAATATACATATATGAATTTATAATTTTTTATAATTTATAAGTCTGAAAACACAATAATTTTGTGAAAAACGGGCCGGCAGCGGCAATTCAACACACATACACAACACACTGTCAGTAAAAATAAGCACGATATTGAAAGGGAGGAAAACAAGAAGGAAAAAGAACATCAGGAATATAAGGAAAAAACAACCGTAAGTTTCATATATAGACATTTTTACAAAAGAACAATAACAAAACGTAAAAATTCTTATAAGAGAGTTGTTATTAAAAGGTAAAACCCAACAAAAACAACGTATTGTAAACAAGGAAAATAAAAAAATATAACACGCAGTGTTGGTAAACGTTTTTATTTCAAAGTATCTTCATACAATAACATTCACTTTTTCGTGAGACTACACAGAAATTATACAGTCAGTTCAGTTAAAAGAGCCACACAGCTGCAATAAGAGGCAAAACGAGGAACAAAACGTAAAGCAACTTGGAAAATTTTGCTTCTATGATCAAATAAATTCAAAAAACTGAAATTTTTTAATTAAATTGTAGCAAAATGTTATGTATAATGTCTTAAAAATATATTAAATTAAATAAAATAAAATATTTCGGGAAAATATATCCGAACAGAGTTTGAAAAAACTTTCCAATTTCCATTATACGTATATTGACATACATATGTGTATATATATTAATAAACATATACACATATGCTACACACATAAATAGTCACACACACATATTCATTTGATTATACACACATCATCTATTCACATACCCATATACACGTTGATGTAAAATCATTTTCGAAATAAAAGATTAAAATATATAAAATATTTGCTATTTTTTTTAAATAAATTTGATGTGCATGGAATTATTTGGTTATAGTGTAGAAGCATTCAATAAAACGCGTATTGTTTTGCAGCAAGAAAAAATTGACCGAAACTAACACTTTTCATCATTTGTGATAGAAACTTTGGTCTACGCGATGATACAAAATCACTAGTGACAGTCATATGACGGGTCAAATGATGGTCACGGTTCTTGTAGGGTTCTCACTTTATTGACGCTAACTTACTTTAATTCAGAAATTCTCCTATTACTTTCTAAATGAAAATTTGTTGGGTGTTTATATTCATTTAATTTGTACTTTTAATATGTATGAATCAGACACTAATCATTTAAAATAAAACTTAATTTACTCAGCAACAATAATTTTGAAATAAACTTGTGCATTTAATAAATGCAATATAAATGAAAGGAAACCAGGAATAAAATAAACCAGTACCTTCCTTTACCCAACCGACATTATGGCAAAATATTAATTCTACGAAAAATAATTTAGGAAGATTTGAATATTTTCAACCAATGTGTTTTGTATATGTAAGCACATTACTTAAGTTTGTAGCAAACGGCAGTTACATATCGTTTTAATTATTAATCCAAATTAATTGAAAAATATAGAGCCATTGTGCAAAATACATAATAAAATCTATTTTTACAAACAACTTTTAGGAAAATGGAACAATGTTTGTTTATTTAATGTGGTCGATAAATAATTCATTAAATAAATAAAAAAAAATTTATCTCGTCAAATCTTTAAATCAGAATTACCGGAATCTGAAACAAGATACATAATTTAATTCAACTCGAAAATTTTATAAAAATTTACCTCATACTCCATACACATAATTATAACACGGTTATCATATTACTCTGTAATCATTGAAAAATTTCAAGCAAGAATTCGGAAATTATAAATTTAAATAAAGAAGAATTTCCGCTCATATAAATTTAAATAAAGTACCTATTTATTATAAATTTCCGCTCATATAAATTTAAATAAATAACCAATTTATTAGCGTTCTAATAACTAGAAGTGTAGTTTCAGCCCTTACTTTTTTAATTGCCTATTTCCAAAATAATTCTCTTAAAAAATAATTTCTTCAATCTATTGCTAGCTTAAGCTGGCCCCGATTTTGTTTATTTGCATGTTAAAAAGAATTTATTATCACTGATCACAAACTTCATTTCGCGCTCCCTACATCTAATTCAATTTGGATAAAATTTTTTCTATTTTAACTAGATACCCATATATCTAGTGTTAGTCCCTAACACTGTTCATAACGAATAAAAGACCTAATTACCAATATTCGTTCACTTATATCCGTGTTTAATAGAAAAACTCACCAACTATACTTATACCACAATCTATTAAACTCAAGTTTAAAATATGCCCTCTATAACTGAAGCATCAGCCACAGCATTTAACCCATTGTATAAAGAACAATTTCTGTTTGATTGTGGCCTTTTACTTGAGTCCTGTGACTCATTTAATAATAATGCTTTGGAAGAGCCAAATGAATCCATCCTTGAGGTGAAACTAGGAGAGCTAGGCTCAGAATGGGAAACCTGAAAGACTCGTATCGTAAGGTAATGTTGGCCCAAGATGGGTCAATTGATAATGAATTCAGGACAAGAGCCAATGATGAATATAATGCTTGCTCAGGAGCTTATTACCAATGCCATTCTCAAATGAACGAGTTACTAAAGAGTAGCCGAATGGATACATCTCGATTCCCGGTAGGCCAGTCAACACTTCGCCATCTATCCCAAATCCAAACCTTGTCCCGGACAACTCAAGTAACTGCATAAACCTTCCTCCATGCGATACTGAGATTTTTACAGGCAGTTATGAACAATGGCCGTCGTTTCGTGACATGTTCACGGCCGTGTACATAAACTACCCAAAGCTCACACCAGTCACTAAACTCTTTCACCTCAGGAATAAAACAAGAGGTGAAGCTGGTGCAATAGTGAAAAGATACCCTCTTTCAAGTGACAATTTCAATCTAGCGTGGAATGGTCTAAAAACCCGCCATGAAAACAAGAGAGTTTTAGTTGGCAATCAAATAAAAATTTTATTTGATATACCCTCGGCAAAAACGGAAGATATCGCGCCAATCAGGAAAATTCAATATCCTTAAATGATTCCCTGGCAACTCTCAGCACGCTTGGCGTCGACGTGGAGAGCTGGGACCCTATCCTAATTCAGCTTAACTCAACCAAACTCCCAGAAGTTACACTGTCACTATGGGAGCAATCGCTCACTTCTCCACGCGAGCTTCCAAAGTGGCCCCATATGTCCCAATTCCTCGTGGACAGATATGAAGCAGTAGAACGTCTCGACGTCATAAAAACCACAAAAGAATGTTTCACGCTGTCCAATAATCGCCCCGGTAGGTGAGTAGGTAGCGTGCTCGCCTACCATGCGGGGGTCGTGGGTTCGATTCCCACCAGAGGCTTTGGTCTGTCGCTGCAAAAAAAAAATTAACACACTACTCCCTCTTTCCTCCTTCCTATATCTATATCTTTCCTGAGATCAACACAATGCACTGCATCTGTAGGGGGCATCCCCTGAGTGTTGACTAATAAAAAAAAAAAACCGTGATGTACAAACATACATTTCACAAGAAAACTTGACTTTATTGTGCAAATTGTGCAAGGAAAATCACTCTTTGAGACTGTGCCCAAAATTCGGAGCCTTCACGGTACAACAAAGAGTAGATTACGTATTTAAGAATAAATACTGCCATAATTGTTTAGCCTTGTCTCATCTCAAATCTAATTGTAAGAGCAAACATACTTGCCTTCATTGCAAAAAACCCCATCATATCCTATTGCATATGAGACAAAAATTACAGAACCCAATTCAATCGGCAGAAAGCTCGCAATATAGAGGCACCGCAACTAGTCACAATAGCCTCACCCAAAATTCTACTGCAAATAACATTCACATACCGAGAACAAACACCCAAGATGAAATTCCTAGCACCTCCAGGCAATTTCAAGCCAATTGCTCTACGAGCAATGAAAATATATTGCTTCGAACTGCATTAATGCAACTCGAACACAGAGGTGAACTTTTTTCAGTTAGAGCGCTAATTGATCCAGGTTCTCAACGAAGCTTTTTATCAGAAAAGGTTCGTAATCGTCTCCAGCTACGCTATGAAAAATCCCAATTCGAAATAATCGGTATTGGCGGGCAAAAGCAAACGGCAAACAAAGAATGCGAATTTGTTTTGTACGCAAAAAGGTATGACTTACGAGTTCCCATTAAAGCCATAGTGCTACCAAAAGTGACAAAAAGACTCAAAACTTACACTTTTGATATACCTTACTCAACCGATTTAGCTGAATTGGATCTGGCAGATCCAACATTTAATAAATCTTCGCAGATAGATCTCATTTTAGGGAATGATTATGAACACTCTCTTAATATTGAAGGTATCAAGAAAAATATTTGTGGTCAAACATTCGCCTACAATACTGTCTTTGGCTGGGTACTCAGTGGCCCAATAAAAACTCAATCAGTTCAGGCACTCACAACTACAGTTGTTAAGAATGAAACCTTGGAGCTAAACACGCTCCTAAAAAGTTTTGGGAGCAGGTAGAAATTCCAGAAGCTCGCTCAAGGTCAGCAGAAGAAAACTTTTGTGAAAAATTTTACAATCAAACAACCACTCGTAATGTAAATGGTAGATACATTGTTCGATTACCATTTAAACCTGAGTTTCCCGTAAAAATATCTCTTAGATCATCTCGATTCATAGCCTTAGCACAATATACTAGCATGGACAAATATCTAGCCAAAGATCCCGACCTTCAATCACAATATAAGGCTGTTATAAATGAGTACTCTTGGTCACATGTACGAAACGTCATCTACAGAAATTAACTTTAACGGTAAATACGGTTCATTTTATTTACCTCATCATCCCGTAGTACGCCCAGAGCACAAAACAACCAAAATCAGAGTTGTATTTAATGCCTCAAAAAAGTCAAAATCATAATTCTCAATTGGAGAAAATATCAATACGTCTTCAATGGAGACATCCAGAAAATGTATCGCCAGATACTATTACATCCCGATGACATGCTTTACCAGAGGATTCTATTTCAACCTCAAGATGACGGTCCAATTAAAGATTTTCAATTAAAAACTGTTACTTTCGGATTAAATTGTGCCCCATACCTCGCGATTCGGACCCTTTTGAGACTCTCTTCTGATTCCGAATCAGAATACCCTAAAGCAGCTTCAATTCTGCGCACAGAGACATATGTCGATGACATTCTATCTGGAGGTTACTCATTAGAAGACGCTCTTTCAGCTCAAAAACAGATTGTTCTAGCACTGCAATCTGCTGGATTTCCCCTAAAGAAAATAACCGCTAATAATCCCAAATTGCTCGGCCATATTCCAACAGAAGATTTGTATGATTCAAATTTTCTTCGCTTCCACGATGCTAGCTCTACCAAAACTCTCGGTATTAAGTGGAATGCGCTCTCAGACTCATTTACATATAATTTTGATCCAATTGACCAAACCGCAAAAATAACCAAGCGTCAGATTCTGTCGTCAGTAGCAAAGCTATTCGATCCTGCTGGATGGCTCGCACCTATCGTTATAAGGGTAAAAATTCTCATTCAACAACTCTGCCTGGAAAGCCTAGAATGCGATGAAGAGGTATCTCAAGAATCTCTACAAAATTGGAACGAGCTTGTTCAGGATTTCTCCCAAGTAGAAAAAATCACAATCACTCGCTGGATACAATATCATCCCTCAGACCAGATTCAATTGCACGGTTTCGCAGATGCCTCTAAAACTGCATATTGTGCTACAATTTATATTCGATGTCAAACAAGTTTCCATAATACGTTTGTATTATTCTTAGCGAATCTCGTTAAGTCGTCATCATTAAAATTAAATATTGAAGAGATTCATTTGTGGACTGACTCTTCCATCACACTAGGTTGTATCAGATGCAAAATGGCATCATATACCCACTCACGACAACCCAGCAGACCTTGGAACACGAGGTTGCAAGTCTCCAGATCTAGCAAACAATTCTCTCTGGTGGCATGGACCATCATGGCTCATTCAACCCCGAGCAGATAGGCCTCAAAGAAATCCCTTGAAACCATTAGAAATCTCGAAAAAAGAAACCCAAGCTTTACACACAGAAGTGCAAACCAATCAAATGCTGAGTAGATTCTCTTCTTATGGCAAAGCTTTACGCGTTGTATGCTATATATTCAGATTTTATAGAAAATGCATGAAAAAGGAAACACAAAATTCCCAACACGATACTCAATAAACCTAACGCAAGCGGAAACGAAATTCACAAAATCACGCCTTATTACTATGGATCAAGAAACATTTTATCCCGAAGAGTACAAATGCCTACAAACCTCTCAACCTTTGCCAACTAAAAGTCCCCTTAAAACGTTAAATTCATTTCTAGACCCTGACTTAGTTATTAGAGCAAACGGCAGATCAGTTCAATCAACTCTTCCATACAACGAGCGTTACCCTGTAATACTCCCAGGTAACTCACAACTCTGTCATCTGTATCTAAAATATTTGCACAAATTGTTATATCACGCTGAATGCAGCCAAATGTGCAGAATGATACAAACAGAATATTTTATCACAAGACTCAAAACACGAGTAAAAAGTGTAATTCGTAACTGCAAAATTTCCATCATACAAAGACAACAACCCTGTTCTCAAATTATGGCACCCTTGCCACCCGAACGGTGCACTCTATCGCCAGCATTTCAAACAACAGGCGCTGACTTCGCTGGGCCATTTGAGCTCAAAGTCTCTACCTTACGCAATTCAACTTACATAAAAGGGTATTCACTTAGAAGCATGCCCTGATTTAACTTCGACGGCGTTTCAAGCGGCATTTGCTCATTTCGTAGGGAGGCGGAGCCTCCCCCAAAGGGTTACCTCAGACAATTGGAAAAACTTTCTTGGAGCCAGTAGAGCTTTTAAACGCGAATTTGCTTCATTCGTACGAAACTCAGTTCAAGATATCTCTCAAAAATATTTATCTCACGGCTTTGAATGGCGATTCATACCACCCCTCGCTCCTCACATGGGCGGCTTATGGGATGCCGCCGTAAAGAGCTTCAAATTTCATTTCAAACGAATAGCAGGTGCTCTGAAATTCAATTTCGAAGAATTTTCAACAATATTAGCTCGAATTGAAGGTGTTCTCAACTCTCGTCCAATCTCCGCCCTATCAGAAGACCCATCGGACTTGACAGCACTAACCCCAGGACATTTTTTAAGAGGGGCTCATTTAATGGCTTTTCCCGAACAGCCCTGTCAAGATATCTCTGTCATAAATCGATGGGAAAAGTTGAAAGCTATCCATCACCAGTTCTCCATACGATGGAAAGAAGAGTATCTGAAGTCCCTACATAAACGCCATAAATGGAAAAACTCTGCTCCAAACCGTCAAGTTGGCGACCTTGTAGTTATTATGGACGATTTATTATCACCCCACGAGTGGCGTTTAGGCAGGATTGAGAGAGCCTTTCCTTGGCCCTATTCCACAAAAACTTATAAACTTTTCACTTTGCACTTATCAAATGGCATTTTTTGGCAAAGTGATAAGTGTTTCTGTTCCACAATATACTGTGCAAATCTCACTGTGCTCTGAGCAAAAGCTCTGTGCAAACGCTCTGAGCAAAAGCTCTCTTTGCAAATTTTTGAAAAGTTTTGCACCCTTTGCAAAGTCTTTGCGATCTCCTGCAAAGTGAGTGTGCAAAGTGTTCCTCAAAACATTTAATCATCTTTGCATTTCTGTCTTATCACTTTTCACTTTGCATTTCTAAATAGAAGTTATTAAAATGAGCCGCAAAATTAAACTTGAAAAAAAACTTGCAGTGTTACACGTTATTAAAGAAAAAAAGATATTTTATTTCCTAGTTTCCAAAACAATAAAGTATTTTTTGTACGAAATTGTTGTAAATATTTAGAACATATTTAAGTTTACATTTCATTTTGAAGGTTGTGAGGACCAAAGTCTTCCATCGTTTTGGCCCACACCTAACAAAAGATGACCAGACAACAAAACCCCATTGGTTCGTAATATACAAATATATTCATACCCTTCACTTTAGAAACTATTTTACATACACCTGTAGATTCTAAAGCATACTATATTTATAACATGATCACCCCTCTATAGTAATATAATTGAACGCCTACTAATTAGTTATATCCATCTATGGACTTTTCATATTCCATTTCTACATAATATTCCTATTAAATAACTTTATATTCATATATTCTCCCTTTGAATTAAATAATTTGATCGCGAATATTATGTTTCATTTATATGTACCTATACATATTATTGCTTATTAAGTGCCAATTAAATTGTAATACCTTTACATCCTATTAATTAATATTATATTCATATACCCTATATTTACACTAAAAATTAATTTAATTTCTAATTAGTTATATCCATCTATGGACTTTTATGTTCCATTTCTACATACTATTCCTATTAATTAACTTGCTATTCATATATTCTCCCTTTAAAATAATTAATTTTGATCGTGAATATTATGTTTCATTTATATTATATTATTTCTTAATTAAGTAAATTGTAATACATTTAAATTATTATTGTGACCACCCGATTAGATTGACTGCCGTGATGCCCTGTTGTAACGAATTTCTGTACACAAACCCTATGGTTGTATTTATACAAAAGAACAACAGCTAGCCATCAAACGACCACCAACAACACCGTCCAACCAGTCCAGACACACACTAGCGACATCTACATTTTTCTTTGTAAATTACAGAAATTTTCATAATATTTTTACAACCACTTTCAGAGGAAACAACTATATTAATATAATATGCTGTCACCCTTATACACGTTGTATATTTTTTTTATTATTTATTTCTGCTTATTCATTGTCACAAATTGAAATTTCTGTGGACAAATTAACGCGTTCTTATTTCAGTTAATTGTATTATAAATTGAAATATGTGTGTTAAATAAGATTTACGTTATAACTGATATTTGCTAACAAAATAATGTAATTAAAGTGAGTGTGTTTAACATAACACATTACAGTAAATAAATTTATAGAAAAAATATAGTATTCCAGGTAATTTCATTAAAACTCGAAATATAAATAAAATATATTGGAAATAAATAAAACTAATTTTTATTTCTCGTTTAGATAAATCTGTTGCTGATTGCGTTGAAACCTTATTTGGAGTATAGCATATGATGCTAAAGAAGCTAGTGAACCTAGTAATACTTTTCCTGACTATTGTTACTGTTTATGGCTCTTAGACTTCGTCCAAATCTCCACTGCTACACTATACACCCAATGGTGAAGAAGCGCTGGGTTATACGAAATTTGAACAAGCTTTGAAATGTAAATTCCGCGGAAGATCGTACTTGTTGCAACCCATTATTTATGCCTCATACTCCCAATAGATTGTGTTTAGAATTCTGGGTGATGCTGTATTGGATTATTTGATAAGGCTTTTGTATGAAGACCCTAGGCAGCATTCACCTGGAGCCTTAACCGATTTGAGATCTGCTTTAGTTAACAATACCGTATTTGCGTAATTAGCTGTAAGGCATGAAAACCGCAAATATTTTAGACATTTGTCTCAGGTCGTAACGAAGCTATTGATCGTTTTGTGCGTATTCATACGAAAAATGGTTATAGTGTAAACGAAGAGGTTAATATTATGAAGACGTTGAAATACCAAAGGCATCAATTAGGTGATGTTTTCGAGTCTGTTGCAGGTGCGATATTTTTAGACTCGAATATGTCTTTAGATGCTGTGTGGTTGGTTTACTATAATATGATGCGTATTGAAATTGAACAATTTAGCAATTCGGTGCCAAAATTACAAATAAGGGAACTACTTGGATAAGAACCTGAAACTGCCAAATTTATGTTATTTTTTATGCTTTAACATTTAACTTGTACATGGGATCAAATTTTTAATTTTCAGCAAACCCCAAAAATTAACTGATGGCCGACGTGTTCGTGTTACCGTATAAGTTTTTCGGTAGAAAATATCGGATTGCCAAATGTACTGCTGATAAATGTGCTTTACGTCAGTTGAAAAAATTTTTTTTTATGTTTTAATCTATGTTGTGTAGTTAGATCGAAAAATGCAAAAAAATATATACATTTCATTATGTTAAAGTATCAAAAAAGTTTTTCAAATAAACCATTTTGTTTTAGTTTTGAAATAAATGCCCGTAGTTTCGTTTTATTTTTGCATAGATGCAGAGATAATTAAAAATTTACATTAAATGCTAGTTTAAAATTAAAGCAATCAAAAGGAACTAATGGTGTAGTTAGAGGTTTAACTTTAGCCATTTGTAGTTTTGGCTTTACTTTCGACTTTTTTACGCGTTTTAAGCGATCTATATATTACTTTTCATAAATTGAGCATACATTGTCATCATTTTGGGGACATCATGTTTAAAAACGGCGGATATCTACAAATACATTTTTTATTTCATACTTCTCTTATATATTAAAATTTGTTTAAGGATTGATGGGCTTTTGTGGAATATGTAGGTTGCGCTACCATTTCTGCTAATGGTTGGTCGTTCTCTCCTACTAAGATTTATTTGCTTTCGAGCTGTTGAAAATATAATTCACATATTTTATTAAATTAAAACAATTCCACTCTGACCATACCGCCAATTGCACCAACTTACATTTTTTCTATTCGTATTGATTTTGTTGCTTCTATTGTTTACTTTTATCAAAATTAAATCCTCCATTAACTTCATTCCAAGGTGTACAAGTCCGTCTACTTACAGGAATAAAAAAGTAGAAAATTAATGTTTTATGTATGAAGCTAGTACCCAATGTGATGGGAATATTACCAGACAAATTACGATGAGAAGCATTACACGAACTCTACATGCAAGTCATAATCTAAAACAATAATACAATACCACAATTCAACTTGCAAAAAGTTTCGTCACCAGCAACTGGACCAATGGTGAGCTTAGCTATAGTAATTTGTGATTACTTCCTTTCGGCCCTGGGTTGAGTAGTATTGTATGCAATTGTCTTAAAACAAATTTTTACCAGCAAAACCCTCCAAAATGTCACTCAAAACCTTAGAACTCAGCCAACTTTTTATGTTGTTTGCGTTCCTTTTTCGATAAACTCAACAAAAGTTGACGATGAGCCTCCAACTTCTTTTGTTTCAATTCATTTTCTTTCTCTGCATCTACATAAACATTTTTTTATCTTCAAAGCCCACAAACAAGTTATACATTCCAAGTTGAAATTGTTGTTTTTGGCGTTGATTAAATGATTAACGCGACGTACATATTGTGAAAAGAGTCATGTGAAGCTTTTTATCATTGGCAAACACAAAACGGAAACAATTCTTAATATCATGTTTACTTTCATCACTAGCAGCATGTTTACGTTTCGTTGTTTTTGCCTCTTTTCAATTGCAAAAATTTCGAATCTTCACCATCCAGCATGCCGGCTACATTATCCAGCATCTTCATATTGTTCATCATCGTTGTTTTGCTTTTTCCTTCTTGGCCGCCTTTTGTTGTGCCAGCAATAGTAATATTTGCTTTTCCTTCGGCCCTGGCTTGAGTAGTCTTGAATCTAATTGTCTTACGTAAAACAAATCACAAGCTATGGGTTTTAATATACACCTTTTATATATATTTTTATATCAAAACAGATAATTCGATATTATTAATGTTTTTTAAATGTTTATCAATAGCAAATACTCACTATTTTTTCCATTATTATTGTTTTTTTATGCTGGTTACAAACATGTGTAGCTGTTCACTTGCACACATTATATTTTGTATATTTTATTTTTTAATCTCTTTCTCAAATTTGTTAGAGCAATTCTAAGAAAAAAAAAGGTAAACAAAGCCATTCGGTTCGTGTTTACTTTTTTGACAGCTGTCAAGTTGTCACGACTGTGTTAGGCTGTGACCAACAAGCAACCAACACGTCAACATCGTTTTGATTGGGTGATGGGTAAGCGTCGTTTGTGGCGTGATATTTTGTTGATGAAGCTGTCGTGTATAAAAGGGCGAACACAAGAAGAAATCAATCAGTCTTGTGGTAGCTAGCGTGTCGTACGGGTAAATTAATCACTGCGATATTCTAGTATATTAATTTTATTTATTTATTTATTTTTTATTTATTTGTTGAGGATAAATACAATACAACAAGAGCATGTCTTATATTACAGTATTGGGCAGATTAAGGCAAACATAGAATATTGTTAAACAAAATAAAATTAATACATATACAATTTTAAATATTTAAAACAATAACTTGACAATTATTTAATTATAAGTAAAACAAGTATAGTAGTTATTATAAAATATTTTAATTACGCTAAGTTGCTAAATAATAGCTGCTTTGAAGTGCCTTGCATTGCTAATAATTTGAATGTTGGGGGGTAGTTGGTTCCAAAGGCGAATAGAATTCAGGAAGAAATGGCGTTCAGATATTTGCTTTTTATATCGTACAGTGTTAATTTTTATACCTCGCATTGACCTCGAAAAAGTTATTCTGTTGTAAAGGTATTCAGGTTGACCTGTATAAATTATTTTATGTAAATACAACAATGTTCGGCATTTTAGTAAGTTTTCGAATGATATATTATAGATTTGTTGCGAGTATTCTGAGATGCTGCTGTGTCTTTTGCGGCCATATATGTATCTGGCAATGTTATTATAAGTTACATTAAGCCTTTGTTTGCTTAATGAATCGCAACTGGAGAAAAGCTCACATCCATACATTAGTGTTGGTAATAAGTAGGTCTTGGCAAGTAACATCCGAATATGCAAGGGCGTATAATACTGTGACATCCATAGATTCCTCAGCATAGCAAAAGTTTTACCGCAGACAAATTTAATGTGATCCGACCAATCAAGTTTTTTGTTGAATATAACGCCAAGGTTTTTCGAAGTTTCAGCTAGATCAATTTTTGTGTTGTTAATCAGTATAGGTTGTAGATTTGTCGGTAAGGTCTCTGCTTTACCAATGATCATACCAATAGATTTTTTAGCATTTAAGCAAAGACCATTTGCTGATGCCCATTCATAAATATAGTTGAGATCATCGTTTATCTTCCCAATGCATTCTGAAACACTCGATGGTTTACAGCTAATGTAGAGCTGGACATCGTCCGCGTACATTTGTATTCCACAGAAATGAATTCGTGAAGGCAGGTCATTTGCATATATAGCATACAATAGTGGACCAAGTATCGATCCTTGTGGCACTCCTCTAGGCATTAAACAGCTGTTAGAGTTATTCGATCCATTATATACAGACTGACTTCTATCGCAAAGATAAGAGTAAATTAACTTTACAGCTGTATTTGAAAAATGAAATAAGCCTCTCAGTTTCAGGCAGAGAATAGAATGATCTACAGTGTCAAACGCTTTTGAGTGATCGAGTAATATTAGAAATGATATCATATTATCATCTATCTGGGTCCGTAGCTTCTCCGAAACATCAATTAGAGCAGATATACAGCTGTGTTTTGGTCTAAAACTCGATTGTCTATCAGTAAGCAAACTATTTGTATATAAATAATGACTCATTTGAGTATGAATTAAACGCTCAAAAACTTTGGATATATAAGGTAATATTGCAATTGGCTATATGTCTTATCAGCTTTTGGTATGGGTATAACCTTTGCGTGTTTCCACATAGATGGATAAGTAGATGTTGTGATTATAGTATTAAACATATGTGTTATATGCGGTAAGATATAAGTCAAAATTAGTTTTATAAATTTACGATGAACCCCATCGTGTCCTATAGCATCCGATTTAATGCTGAGAAATGATTCCAAAACACCTTCCTGAGTGAAATGTATAAAATTAAAGCAAAGCGAATGTTGTTGGTTTGATATATCATTGGTGGAAATATTATTGTAAAAGTTTATATCAGCTGCAGGCATTGAAATATTGGCAAAATCGAGATTTAACTGATTGACATCTATTGTGTTCTCAGCTTTCATGTCATCATTAACAATGCCCATTTTGCGAATTTCCCTCCATTTCTTTTTCGAACAGACAGCAGATTTAAATTTTTCCTCATAAAATTTTGACTTAGCAGTTCTAATTTTTGAATATACTGTTCTTCGAGAAAGTTTGAAAGTGTTATGGAGTGTTTGAGTAGAAATATACTACGTATATTAATATTCAAATAGACTGACATTCACTGGACAGAAGACGATTTTTAACGCATGGGTTGGGCTTGCCAATGATGCGGGAAAGATTGTTGTCTGAGAGTTAATAGTCACCTACATCTGTGGTTTTGGGATATGAAATGGTTTTCAACGCATGGGTTGGGCTCGCCAACGATGCGGGGAAAACTCTTTAACCCAAAGCTAAGACACGGGGATATTAACCTCCACAGCGCCAGAAGTTCGGCAACGGGATTCCAACCGTATGGGTTGGGCTCGCCAGCGATACGTTGGGAATCTCGTGTCTAAGAATAAATATACGGGGTACATGAGTACTCCAGCAACTACCCTGGACACCTATCGTCTGTTAAATTACTTAATACGTTTTCTTTTTATTAATAAAAAAAATTTATATTGTTACACAAATTATATATTTAAACAATAAACAAAAATTGAATTCTGTTTTATAACGTGAATATCTGTGTACCAACATTTTATTTCTGTCAACGACCCGCGGAATCCCCACTGAGTCTACCCCGGCTAAAGGTGGAAAACACGTCGTTACAAGGTTAATAAATTAGATAAACAGGCTGCCTGGGAGGAAGTTCTGAAAAAAGCCCAATCCCTGCAACTGGCGTTGGCCCAGAAAACATGGACCTATGCGAGGGACGGTTTGTTTGGGCTCTGGAAGAGTCGGACATTGCTAAGTAAAACAATTTATTGCCTACACATTGCAAATAATTATATTTACACCCAATTCACGCGATGGCTTTTTACGACGTTACTTTTAAGACGTCTCTTTTTGTGGCGAACGGTGTAGAAAAGCAAGAGGGGTGTTTAAAAAGACACGATTTGCGTTTTCCGTTTTCCTTGCTTCTTTACACTGTTCGCCTACAAACAAAAAGATACTTCTTAAAAGTAACGTCGTAAAAGTCATCGTGTGAATTGGGTGAAACAAGCATCTTGTATACAACAACAACAGAAATCATTGTCATAGATTTTGTTTTGTGTTTGGTTTACGTACAATATAATTATTTCCTATTTGTACAGTCAAAACATATACAGTATGTTAATTGGAACAATTGAACCAGCTTATAACAACAATTGCAAAAAAAAATTTGTTTCAATTTCATTATTACATTTTGAACGTAACGGTTTCAATGCCTTATTCTAACATTGTTTATGCTATCTTTAATATATATAAGAATGCTTAAAACAAGTTGTATATAATGTAATATAATATAATTTGCAGCTCAAATAATTTTTTCTTTTTTGCATACATACATACAAACGCAATGTAACAATGTTATGATTATTTTTAAAAATAAGCGAAGATTTATCCGTGAATTTAATTTTGTTAATTTGCAGAGTAAAAGGGATAACGCCCGACAAACTGGGTCCGCAAGTGGGAAGGACAGCGTTATGGATGAAGCTGACTTGGTCATCCTCGATATTCTGGAGTCAGACTCAGCTGTGCTGGATGGACTGAATTTGCCAGAAAGCTATGGAAATTCGGGAAATCTACCATCAGCTGAGTGTGATTCCATAATATTGATGACAGAGGAAACACCTGTCCACCCAATTCCAAACCCAAGGAAGAGGAAGAGCTCTACCAAGTTTTCAAGCGAAACTTTGGATAGAGAGAAGAAATGTCGGCTGGAGCTCCTGCAGGTTGAAGTTTATTACAGGAAACTTCAATGCCTGAAATTGGAGAGGGAGCTCCAATTTCCACCCTCTGTCATAACTCAGGAAATTGCAGCGGCAGAAACTGTATATTACTATTCTCGTATTAAGTATTATTTGTTAATTTTATTTTGTAATTTTTTTTTCAAATAAACAATAAGTGAATTCCATATTTTTACTTCTTATATTACACTATGTCATAAAATCAAACTTTTTTTAAAATTAAAGACAAACACTATTTTTGTTGATGTATTATGGTCCTCTAACACCAAAGCAGCCGAAATTTAAAATTCGTTGGATAAGTTTTTTTATGAATTTTTTAAATAAAAATAAAAATATTCCAATTTTGCGCAAAAAAAAACTATTTTTCATCATTTCATCCTCAATACCTCCGAAACTGTCACGAATATTATATTAGTGTAACTCAGAGGTAATATAATATAGAATTTTTTATTATTTTTTCAACAAAATTGGTGTAGTTATTCTCAAGTTATGATAAAATCGGTGGACCAACCTCTTCAAAAATCCCAAATTTTAGAAACAAAATTTAAAAAAAAAAATATTCAACGAATTTTAAATTTCGACTGTTTTTGTTGTTAGAGGACCATAACACATCAAAAAAAATATTAGTTGTCTTTGTTTTTTTTTTTTTTTGTTGTATAGTGTTATTTATTCACTGAGATCTTAATCTCAAACCCCAAAAATACCGCCAAAAGAAACAACGCTTTTGCAGTTGAAAAATGTAATAACCAAAAAACCAATTTTATTTTAAAACAAATAGTTGGCATTAGGAAAAGTATTGCAGCAGAGAAGTAAGCCTTTCCATTCCACTCGCATGATCCATATTATTAAGGCATCATTTTCTTCTTCAGCATTTTCCAGATCCAATTCCTCGATTTCATTGTCAGTAACTTCAGTGGGTTGCATGTTTTCACTACTCCATCCGATGCTACAAGCAATATTGTGTAAGATGACACAAACAATAACTACCTTGCCTGCAAACTCAGGCCTCAAATAATTTAGACACGGGAATCTTTCTTTAAGAATGCCAAAACTGTTTTCAATTATGCGCCGTATTTTTTTGTGGCAACGATTGAAAACCTCTTCAGCAGGGTTATCGGGATTTCGGCGTAGTGGTGGTATCAACCACTTCTTCAGTCCGTAACCACTATCACCCAAAACAACAACATTCGGAAATGGTCTCCATCCATTGTCTTGCATTTACACTGTAAAATGTGTAAAACTAAAGTTTTGTAGTCCCGAAAAATTAATTCGGTCTCTATAATTTCTTGTTATAACTGCGTCTTCACTAACGTCGAACAAAAAGTCACGTCTTAACATTTTTAAAGCTTCACTACATAGTTATAACAATATGAATTTGTAAAGCGATCGTTTAACTTGCAAGTTTTTGACAAACTTATCAAAATTTGCTTTGCAAAACAGCTTTTGTGGAACGAAACAGCATAATTATTTGCAAAGTCTTTGCAAATTACACTTTTCAAAATTAACTTTGCACTTTGCAAAAGAGAACGTACGTGGAACAGAAATTGGAAAGAGAGTAAAAAAATTTTAAAGCTTTGAAAAATACACTTATCAATTTCAACTTATCAAATGTTATAGTTCTGTGGAACATAAAGATTTGCAAATTGACGAAAAAATTGATAAGTGCAAAGTGAAAAGTTGATAAGTTGTTTTGTGGATATACGCACATCGTCTGGGCTAGTAACCAGACCCATAGTAAAATTATGATATCTCCCTTTCTTAAATGATGAAAACTCAGTCTGAAAAGGGAATTAATAAAATTTAACGACACATGATCACATCTAATTCCCAAATTTTCTAACACATTATTCACCAATTACACTTTGTATTTATATATCCCAAAATCATATTTAAAATTTTTTAATTTGTCTTGTTTTCTTGAATCTAGGCCCAATAGACGACTTGTTCAAACTCGTCCAACCCAAAATCAAAGCGAGGTCCGGGCTAGGCGTCAAGCTCCCGACATTCATAAGTGCCTACTGTGCAAAAAATTTGAACGCACTACGCTTTTGTAGACGGTTTCTGAAGATGACGGTCGAAAGGAGAGAAGAAGCTGTGGATAAATACCGAATGTGTACGAATTGTTTGGCAAGAAGCCATGATTTAAGAGGCTGCACGTCGCTAGATACGTGCAGAACATGTGGCAGGTTTCACCACACACTATTACACCCCAACCAACAACATTTTAGAAGACCAAAGCGTACTCGATTTGTCAGGCGTACCAACATCAACAACAACAACAGCGATAGTAGCAGCCAACACAGCAGCAATAGGCACAATAAACAGAACAGCCAACGCAAAAGCAAGGGTAACCTTCCCGCAGCAGCACCAGATAAAAAGGTCCTTGTGGAAGCTATCAAATCACTGGCCAACGTACTGAGTGCCATCAGCAATTAATTATAGTGGATTATTTCGAGGCCGGAGCATGTTCAAACTACGTTTGAACACTACAAAACTTTTGAATTAAAACTTTTTGACTGAATTTTAAACATAATTTGTATATCTCAAATCATGCAATTTAATTTACATAAGAAATTAAATTGTATACCCGAACCCTGAACTATATTGTAAACTCTTAAATGAACCTTCAATGTAAATTTTCTGTTACATCGGCTTTTAGCCGAAATAGTTAGTAAAGCAAGCGTCTAACATTTTGCAAAACCATTTTTTTATTATTCCTCGTCATCTTAACGATCAACTTGGTCTTGCGCATAACCAATCCTTCTAACACTCAACCGGTTACATTAAACCTAATTCGAATTTAATTAACTTCAATAAATTAATAACAGTTTATCTTTCAAAATTAACTATTCTAATCTAATTAATACTTTTGTGAAATCCGTATTAAATTGAAATTGAATTCGTATGAATTAAGCTTGAAATTATACTTAACATAAGGCCAACAACTAAAAATTTAAATAAAAAATTATATATGTTTATGAAACGATAACTTTTTACAACAATAATTCTACATTTAATGGTCACAAAAGAAAAATTTCATAAAAGATAACTCTTATCATTGGAATTTAAATCTAAGGAAAAAGGTGAGAAACATCGGAACTTTCACTCTAACTCATACAAATAAAGGAATCTACTAATGCCCTGTATCTTCTATTTATTTGGTCCATATTTATTATAATTACCTCTCGAGTAATTATAATAAACCATATGCCCCATAGGTACCTCCATACCCTGTTCACAACTTTAGACTAATTTCTCACACCAAATTAGTACAAAAACAAGGATATTGTTGTCCAATTGGTATGTCTATCAATCTATATATATCTTTCTATCTATATCTACCTATTTATATATATATCTTTTTTCAGAAATACATTATTGGTAACGTGGGTGGCGACAGCTCCAACTCCTTTATCAGGAATACTATTAAAAAAGTCCAGAGCGATGATGTGCCTGCAAAATTGAGCAGGCATGGAACAAACAATAAGGATTGGAAAGGTATAATTTTGGATTCTTATTTTGGAACATTTGTATTAGTTTTGTACTAATATTAGGACAATCTGCAAGAATATGTAATAGATCTGTTGTATTAGATGTGCAGTTGCAATAAGGCGGAATGTTTAATTTTAAAATATGTCCATGTGTTATTTTTATATGTTCAAGTCTATTGAATTTTACAGTGTCTATTCTGTTTAAGTTGGGATAAAAGTTGTCATTTATGGTCGCTGTTAATTGTTTTGTACCAACTCGATGTCAAATTAAATGTAGAATTTCTATCAATCGAGTAATAATGGCTATGTATATACTTGTTTATGTCTTTATGGTCGAAATTAAAGTTGAGGAAAACCGGAGATATAGCTGCATTTCTAGCTGCGGTATCAGCGATTTCGTTCCCCTTAATGTTGTAGTGGCCGGGTACCCACAATAGTAATATATTTGGATAATTTTCTTTTAATAAGTTTCTGATATGTGTGGCATAAAATATTTATATTTTTATTAATATATTTATCCATAGTGAATCGGTGCATATTACAAATGTTCCTGTCTTTGATTTTATGTACAGCAGTGCTTCATAATTTGCGATTAATTCTGCGGAATATATATTAAATTTGTTTCCGTTGTGACGCTATAAGACGTTGAAAAACTTGATTTAGAGCCGTTTGTGTACAAAAAATTGTATATAGCCGCAACTGTGTTTAATTTCGCTGAAAAGTCTTTGGTATTGCAAAGGATTAGTATTTAGCTTTGAGAATTTTCAAAGTGAGATCTTGAAGGTGTCTAATGTTAGAGTTCATGGTGGGTGATTTCCTGTTTTGGGGTTAATATTTTTGAGTGGGATGTCCAATTTACGACTATTTTGTAGGCGGAGGGAATTTTGGTATTTTTTGTCTTAGTTAATTTCATTGCTATTTGTTTGAGAGGAGTGTAATTGTCATAAATAATTGTTCTAAAAAGCGTTGTTGTTACGATATCTCTTTTTATTGTTAGAGGTAGAATATTGGATTCGAATAAAAGATTTTTGATTGGTGTAGTAAGGGAAAGCTCCGAGAGCATTTCTAATTGCGGAGTTTATGATTGAATCGATTTTTCTTAGGGTAGATTTTAGTGCGTGACCGTAGATCGGCAGTAAATAATTTATCTTTGATAATATGAGAGCTCTTACGATAGATATAAGGGTGTTTGTATTACAGTTGAGTTTGAGACTAGAGAGGCATTTGACAATATTCAGTCGTTTGGATAGGGAAGATGCTAGGAAAGATATGTGATCATGCCAGTTGTATTTTTTGTTTATGTACAATCCTAGTATTGTGAGTGTGTTATTTTCTGATACTGTAAAATCACCAGATTCAATTCTACACCGACAGTTTTTCTTCTTGCATATATGTAAATATTTGTATTTGGTTGTTGAAAATTGGTTCCAGAGAACTCGCTCTGGCTCCAGTTCTTTATGTTGTTGAAAAGATTAGTAAGCCTTAATGTAGGATTTTTGTTTTTTGATGGTATAATCACATTGAGATCGTCAGCGTAAGCTGAAAGCTGTATATCAGTGCTTATGGATATTAAGCCGTACAGTCTGTTGAACGCTATGAGAAATAAAATTACCGACAGCGGTGATCCCTATGGGATTAATATTATTAATAATGGGTCTCCCCATGTCTAAGGTTAAACACTTTTATTTGAATTTATTCCAATCGGCATCTTGAGTTCGGAATTTTGGTTTAAAATCGTTGGCTTGTGGAAACAGAGATATAATTATGGGAAATTGCTCACTTCCACATGGATTGTCCTCTGTACTCCATTCAGCTGTGGTAGCTAAAGCGGGGGAGCAGAATGAAAGATCGAAAAAAGTTACGGAGGGTTTAAAATACATTTTCATTTGTAGTTGAATTTTAGTACAAAAGTGAAGTGTTAAAAGGAAAAAAAGTTTTTTTTATAATATAATGTCTTATTTTTTCAGTTAATTTTACAACTAATACTTTTTAACAATTTTTTAAGTTAATTTTTTCAGAAAATGCCAAACTTTGGCCCCCGTAAACTTTAGTCCTAATGTGCACAAGGGCCAAAGGTTGTTTTTTTTTTTTTTTTTTTTTTTTTTTTTTGAAAGATCCCGAGTTAAAATATAATTTATCAAGCAGTGAACGTAAAAGTTACCTTATATTGGTTCAAGATAGAGAAGTTTCAATGAAAAACTCGTATGTTTTTGCTTTAGTTAAATTTTTTTTATTGTCTTTTTAAATATTTCTATATCAATTTTTATGGTAAATTTATGAAATATAGCAATTTTTATTGTATATTATATTGGTTCAAGATAGAGAAGTTTCAATGAAAAACTCGTATGTTTTTGCTTTAGTTAAATTTTTTTTATTGTCTTTTTAAATATTTCTATATCAATTTTTATGGTAAATTTATGAAATATAGCAATTTTTATTGTAAATTTACAAAATATATAAATTTTTAAAACAAGAAAATTTTTTAACTATATAAAAAAAAGTGTAACTTATTGTTAGTGTAATGAAAAAGTACTTTAAATCAACCAATTTTAGTAAAAATTTCTTCTAAATAGCCTTGATTTTCATCTTCTAGAAGTTGTTAAGTTTCTTCGTCTAATTCAATAGAGGTAGTTTTCCATTTTTGACGAATGTTGGACATATATGGATCTGAAGTACACAACAAAATGGTGATAAGGTCTTCATTAGTACAACATTTGGACATTTTCCTTGTGTTGTGCTCACGAAAGAATCTGTAGTATTTGTTCCTTTTTTCTTGCGCTTCTTCAGATAGATCTCCTATTGGTAGCATATTGTTTTGAATTATTTGTTCCCCATGGTACAAAATTTTATGAACTGTGGATGGCATATATCTCCAAGAGTATTTTTCATTATAAAGTATAGCTGTTTTATTGGCGTACTCACCAAATTTTTTTGCATTTATCTTTCTGCTGCATGGAAAAAATCTCCTTGCAGTATTTCCATCATTTGTGTTTCCTTCCCCTTGTTTTGTTTGGTCGATTACGAGGCCTAGCGGTAGATATCTTTGTTGAATTTGTTTTTTTTTTTGCTTTCTTTTTTCTTCATTTTCTTTGTTTTTTTTTCACTGTTTCGCCTAACGGACCAAATTCCAAATCATAACCCAATTTAAGAATATGCTCCATGAAACGTATTCTATCATGAAGAGGGGACATTCCAAATTCGTAGGCTTCTTTAAAACTATCGTCTTCTGGTGGGGGTTGGCTTAATTGACTTGATGTCTTTTGGCATATAATGCAGCTTGACGTTGACTTTGTTCCAGTTAAAGTTTGTGCAACTTTTCCATCAATCATTGTGAGACACATTTTACAATGTACTTCAATGTCTTGGTCATCAAATTTAAATATTACTGGTTGAAGTTCCTTAATTTGATCTTTTATTTTTTGAACTTCTTCAGTTATGACATCTTAGGTTTCCTTTTTGAATGAAAATTTTATTGGTCTGCAATACTTTGTTGAAGAAGGAATTTCATTTTTCAATATATCAATTTATGTTGCTCTACTAGTTGACGGCCCTAAGACGCTATACCTTTTTGTTACGCGCAATGGAACGAAAGATACCATAAATAAATTTGCATCTGATGTATTTTCGGCATTAAATTGCTTGTTTTGTTTCTGACCAGAGGATCCATCACATCCCCATTTAGAAATTAAAGTAATGCTGCCATTACCATTTTTTTTTTAAATGATCAGTATCAAGCGTATATAGCAATCGTTCTGCAGTATGTTCAAGGAGATCTTGCAATTTTATTTCTGCTGATGTTGAAGTGACACTAATAGCAGATTGTGAAGGTAAGCTTTCTTTTCTGGCAGAAACTAAATCTCGGTACTCTGGAAAAATCCCACAATTCTTTTCATTGGTTCGCTTCCGCAATTCCTTATATTGATTTTTGGTCCATTTCAAATCCAAAAATAGGGCGAACGCTTCTTCCGGCGTAAATTTCTTATCTTCAATTGAGGTAGGAATGCTTTTCAAAATCCTCTTTGTGCGCCTTGGGCTCGCTTCTACTATTTTTTCAATTATTTCAATTTTATTTTTTTTATTTTGGGTTGGTTGAATTTGGTGCAAAAATGGATCCTTAGTAATTCTTTGAGAAATTTCTTCATTGATATTCTGCAGCGTGCGCCTTCGAGATCTTTCACTACATCCGTCAATTGGTTTTGCTGGTCGACCCTTTTTTCCACTTTCGTTGGCAGTTGTAGATGCACTCTCAAAAATAAGTTCCTTTATTAACCAGTCTTGGTAACGTTTGTACATCTTTGCCTTGCTATGAGAGCATTCAATGTACCGTCTTTTCAAATTCGATGCAAAATTAGTGCATTTCAATGTCTTCTAGGTTACAATTCTTAAAGAAGTCGTTGCTCACTATGTGCAAAATTGCATCGTCTAAATCATTTCGTTGAAAATAAATATCTGCCAGATCTCTGTAACAGTACTTAGCCATTGCACAAATTGTAATGAATAATAATTGTGGAAACATTATTATAAATACTCTTTCTTGCAATTATGTAAAATAAAAATTTTTATCTTTTATTACCTTTAGAAGCATAAAAAACCCACACCCTAACCCCTTTTAAAAGGTGAAGCATACCTGCTATATCTTAAAGGGCCATGTCGCAATAGTTTTTTTTTTTTTAGTTTAGTTTACCTGTTATTTAAATTGTTTCCCATTTTGTCAGGTATTTAAACTATATAACTCTAATTCAGACTATTAATGTTTTTGAAAGATACCTATGTAAATGTACCTGTAACAATTAAGCGCATTATAACTCAACCCTTTTTTATAAGTATATAACAACTCCTGACAACTCTACCGACACGCAAAAAAATACACCGCGGTGCACCGGTACGACCAACTTTTGTATTCATAACACCCAGACGGACGGACGAACATCGTTTAATCGACTCAGAAAGTGTTTTTGAGCCGATCCGTATAATAAAAGATGGATAAAGGTCCAATATTTTTGGCAGTTACAAACATCACCTCAAACTTAAGATATCCTAACCACATAGTGGACAAATTTTGTATTCATAAATTTTGCAGAAAATATCTAACCTTGGGTCAGAAAAATTATTCTGGCGGGTGTATAATGGGATATAGGCGTATAGGGGAGGGTTCGGACTATAGAAGAGTGCAAGATTTTTTCTGACTGCTTTTGACTGGCAGGAGTTATGCTCTATTGAGTAGGAGATTTTCGGAAAATTTGGACCTTTTTTAAAAATTTTCGAAGACCCTGTTTGCTGTGATATAGTTGAAATAGAGTCGCAATTTTTTGGCTCCCGAAGTTTACTAGTATTTACTATCAAATGAATAACATAACTTTAAAATCGGTAACAAAAAAAAATGGTTTTTGGCCGCCTTCTCAAAATATGGTCCACTGTGCGGCGGTGGTGGGACTTCCGCTTCCGTTTCCCTGAGCCTTAACGGGTCGCACGGAGGGGTGGGATCTTGTTAAGACCCAGGGAAACCGCACTACAGTATTTCACGTGCGATTTAAAAAAACTGAAAAAAGACAGTCGCTATAGGAGGGATGGCCATACTTACTCGGGGATTGGGGACGAGGTGTTATGCCCCTTTTGTCCTCCCTACCATGTTACCTCTACTCCATCTAAATTGGAGGTAACCCACATTAAAAAGAATTGGTTGGGTTTTGGTTTTCTACATTGGGTATATAAGAAGTTTTATTTACCCTTCATTTTAAGCGTTTTAAATTTTTGTATCATAATTAGCAAAATTCAGGAAAAGTTTAATTTTAGCATATTTTATTTATAGCAAAATTTTATTCATAGCTAAATTTTATTTATAGCAAAATTTCATTCATAGCTAAATTTTATTTATAGCAAAATTTTATTCATAGCTAAATTTTATTTATAGCCATATTTTAATCTTAGGAAATATTTTTATTTATAGCCCAATTTTAATTTTAGGAAAAATTTTAATTATAGCAAAAATATTACATCTAACCCATTTTACATATTTAGTTTAATTTTAGAATTAGAAAACTTTTAGTTTAAATTTCATAGAATATTTTATGTACATTTTATAGTTAGAAAAGTTTATTCAAATTCAAAATTTCTCCACTGTACTTTTTTTCGGGACTGTACTCGAATGATATAATTGGTTAGTTCTTTCTACAGGAGTACAGTTATCCCATGAACCGTTGCTGATGTCACTTTATATTTGTATAAATTGGTAATTTTAAGTTAATTAGTAATTTCGTTGGTAGAAATAATTAATTTTAATATAAATTTGTGGAAGTTTTTTTTGTTTTTTTTTTTTTTATTATTATAAAATAAGCTTAGAAAATTTTTATATATTTTCAAAATTTTGTATTTAAATTTAGAAAAAAATTTAATTTATGTATAATTAGAAAACTTTTAGTAAAACCTTTTAATTTCAATGTAGGAAATGTTCATAATTTATTAATAATAGTTTTTTGATTACTTGGGCATTAAGGAATTAAAGAGAAATTTAATACAATTATAAATTGGTTGATTTACCGCCTTCAGCCGCTGGTGTTGCATCCCGATGAGGTACCGATGAAGCTGCTGCCGCCGGACGCCGTGGTTGTGTCTCGCAACATGCTTGCTTATTTTTTTATGGCATATTTAATGTATAGAAATAAATGATGAAAACTTTTTTTTTGTTTTTTTTTTTTTAGTTCTTATTCACAGTCAGAATAGCAAACCTCCTTTTTTTTCTTAACACAATCATAAATTATAAAACTTTATTACTTATACTATTTTAGTTTTGTCACTTATTAGTAAAATTATGATATTTTTAATTTTACATTTCTTTTTAGTTTTAAACACATTTTCAATAAAAGTTTCCCAAATATTCAGTTTTTAAAAATTTATAGATTTTACAATATCTGTTAAAATTTCTTTTCGTTTCTTTCCAACCTGTCTCTTTGCCAACCAAAACTTCAATTAAGACTACATTTTAATTTAATTCTTACGAGGTTTTTCCTCAACCTTTCTTTCTCAAGATTAATCTTCAACTCCTCTTTAAATTTTGCGTCATCTGCCTAACAATCTAAAATTCTCAGCTTCAAATTTTTTTTTTGCACACAAAAAAATCAAACAAGCCAGTTTGTTGTTTGCAAAAAAAATTCGCAATAATTCATATGTGTAACCAACACTCATACATTCATTAAATTCCTATGTAAAAAAAATACTACATCTAACGATGAGGGGAACAAGGTAAGCCAATGATAATGGCTGACAACATGGGTGGGAATGACAGCGAGTAAAAGCTTTATACATGAATGAAATTATGCTGACGGAGAAATATTAACACCAACTCAAGTGTTTAAAAATAGAATTTTTTTGCAACAAAAAAAAATTGGCAAACGATATTACCATATAAGGAGTTGTTTACGTTTCATAGTTTTTTCTTTTGTGTGATGTACACTAAATAACAAATTTCTTTTGTGTGATGTACACTAAATAGCAAACTTTTTCGTACGGCCGTCACAAAACAGATGATTTGGATTTCTTTGAAAATGAGAAATCAACTGAAACGGTTATGTATGGTATTTACGTATTGGCTTTTTGCAAGTCTTCCGCGTGATACACCCCAATATCTTTTCCAGATAAATCTACCAATTTATAATTACAATAGCCTATTTTCCTTACAATTTTGGCTTTCAAAAATTTGGGGGCAAGTTTCGAATTATATGCAGAAGCAGATAAATTAATCGACCTGGTCCTCAAGTCATAATTTCTTTTGTTCACTTCATACGCTTTTTCTAAATTTTCGTGAACTTTCTGCCTAATGAAATGCAATTTATCCGAATTATCTAAGACATCCACGCCTTCTTCTAACAAATCTAAATTTTTTGAAATCTCATAGGATTGTCCGTGAGTCATCATTTGTTGTCCGAACAGAACATAATACGGCGAAAAGCCTAATGAACTGTGATATGAGCTTCTCAACGCGATTCCTATTTGGCTCAAATTCGTATCCCACATACGCTGGTCTTTTCCCAAATACGAACGTATTCCAGCGATTATGGATCTATTTACTCTTTCCGAATTGTTAGATTGTGGCGAATAAATGGCAGTGAAAATATGTTGTACTTCATATTTTGTTAGAAAACTTTGAAAAAGAGACGATCTGAATTGCGAACCATTGTCTGTAATGACGACTTCTGGAACGCCGAATAAATGAAAAACATTTTTCTCGAGAAAATCAATTACAGAATTTGTTGACATTTTACGTAAGGCTTTAAATAAAGGGTATTTGGTAAAGTGATCTAATACCAAAAAGATAGCTACGTTGCCAGCTTTTTAACGTGGATAAGGTCCAATAAAATCTAAATACAATCGTTGAAACGGTCTAAACGATTTCGCTTGTACACCCATAGGTGGTTTTAAAATAAAATTTGGCGCTTTGCTTTGTTTACAAATGTCGCAACTTAATACAAAGGATCTAACCTGAGTAGCCATATGGGGCCAATAAAAATTTCGCCTCAATCGTTCGAGGGTTTTTCCCACACCTCCATTTGCAAACATGGGTGGATTATGAGCGCGTTCGATCACACAAGAGGTAAGTTCCTATGGAACCCACAACTTCCATGATCGAGCCTCTGAAAATTCATCACGTAAAAATTCTACGCGTTTGTAGATAAACCCATCTACGACCTTTAAATCGGGCAAACGATTTTTATTGCTTTCGATATCAGCGATCAATCTAATATATTGTCCTGATGAAAAATATGGAGAAGATAAATCTATCTCTGGTTCTAACGAATCTAAGCTGTCAATGTTGCTAAAAGTTAGGGGGTTTTCATTTTCAGTTGGTAGCCTCGATAGAGCATCGGGTACAACGTGTTCGCTTCCCTTACGGTGAAAAATTGTAAAATTAAAGCCTTGGAGTTTTATGGACCAACGAGCTAGCCGGCCATTTAGGTCTGGTTGGCGCATTAACCATTTTAAAGAAGCGTGATCCGTTATTGCGCTAAATTCGTGACCTTCAACATATTCTCTAAAATTCTCTATGCTCAAAACTGCAGCTAGGCATTCGAGTTCAGTTATCGAGTAATTTTGTTGGGCTCTATTTAATTTGTGCGAAAAAAATGCAATGGGCCTTTCGACACCATTGTCATCTTCTTGAGCCAGAACTCCTCCAACTCCAGTTTTGCATGCATCGCAAGAAATTATGAACGGTCGTTCGAAATTTGGTGTTACTAATAACGGAGCAGATGTTAATTTTTCTTTGATTAGATCAAAGGACTTTTGAGCTTCAGGGTTCCAAACAAAAGTTTTACATTTTTTCGTGAGATCGGTTAACGGACTGGTTAACGAAGCAAAATTTTCTAAAAATCGTCGGTACCAACCTACGAGACCTAAAAATTGACGAACCTCTTTAGCTGTTTTTGGTTCGGTTAACCCTTTGATGGCGGAAACTTTACTTGGGTCAGGTTTTATACACCCAGGATCAATTATATAACCTAATTATCGGACTTCCTTCATGTACCATTTGCATTTTGCAATATTTAACGTCAGACCGGCTTTGCGAATTAATTGTGCTACTTCGAGCCATAAAGAAATATGTTCTTCGAAATCATCGCTTACTAAGAGCAAATCGTCTAAATAAACGAAGACTCGATTTTTAAGATGCGGTGGAATAATAACGTCCGTTAATCGGCAAAGGGTCTGGGGTGCATTTGTTAAACCGAAAGGCATAACTTTGAATCGATATAATGGCCTATTAGGAACAGTCTTGTCGCGAGAATTTTCTTCTAAACTAACTTGCCAAAACGCATGTTTTAAATCTAAAGATGAAATAAATTCAGCTTTAGGTAATCTTGATAAAATTCCATTAATTTTGGGTTGAGGGTAGGCGTCGCGAACAGTAACACTATTCAGTTTTCGAGAGTCAAGTCTGAATTTTCCCTCTCTCTGGACGCAAGCTACAGGACTACTCCAAGAACAAGTAGGAGGGGCTTTTTCTATCACTCCCAGCTCTAACATGCGATCAACTTCGTCGTGTATTTTCTTTTCTACCGCTGGAGAGAGAGAAAAGTACCTCTGCTTGATGGGTTTAACTCCTGGCTCTATTGAATGTTCAATAATGGTGGTCTTACCTAACCCTTCTTTACCAAAATCCGGAAAAATTTTTATAATTTGATCTAATCTTTGTCTTTGCTCGTTAGTTAGAATATTCTCCTCACAAACTTGATTAAGCTCTTCAATTTTTAACGGGCTGTTCCCAAAAATCATAGACATAAGTCCGAACGCGTGCCAAAAATCTATACCTAAGTCTACATCATGGGTTAAATCTGATATTATATACAAACGAACTAATTTTGTAACATTTCGATAGGTGATATTTGTTTCTACGAAACCTAAAATTTTATATTGCTGCTTCTACGAAATTAAAAAATTTTTTAAAAGGTAAATTTTTACCAAGAAAAATTTTTGTAGCGGAACCACTTATACAAGATAACGAGGCGCCTGAATCTAAGAGTCCCAATAATTTCATTCCAAAGATATCAATTTGGATATAGGGTCTTATGTCAGATTTTGACTTCTCAATAGATTCAATACAACTTTTAACTTTGCATTTGTTCAACTTCAATATTTTATAAAAGGTTCAAATTCGCAGAGTATTTCTTCCAACTTTATGAATTTGGGTGTTAAATTTCGTTGGGGTGCTAATAGTTTCGCAAAAAATTCGCTTTCTAGCTAACTCGTATAATCTAACTCTTTCATGATAGGGCTTGATGGGAAATAAAATTGGTTTAGACTTTTCCTTGTCATTTTTCAAAATTGTAAAAGGTATAAAATTGGCGAAATCGGTTTGTGAGCTACCGCCAGAGCTATTTTTAAAAATTTCAGGGGGGTTGTCATCATTTTCAAATTGTTTTTCGCCTAAAGGCGAATTTATTTTGTTCTCGAGCGGAAGCTGGTGTTGTTGCTGGATTTCGCCTGGAAGTTTCCCTGGCACTTTTCGCATTGGGGTCTATAAGTGCCTTCTGAACCACATCCGTAACAGAATACGGTTCGTTCTTCTAGGGAGTCCATATACCTGTGGCCTTCCTTTCGGCAGTTCCAGTAGATATTAATTTTGCGTTTAGCAGGGTCTTCTTTTGGTTTTCAAACCTCGCAAACTTCTTTAGGTGGGTCTTCATCGAAAAGTTCATCCTCCACGTCAATTTCATTAACTTGTCTCCTAAAATTTTTCTGCGCTCGGTCAAGTTCGAAACTTAAAGCTTCTCGTCGCAAAACTAAATGGCGTAAATAGGAGACATTATTAATTTGGAGGTAAAATAGTTCCCTTCTCAAATGAGGTCTTAAATTCCTTCTAAGGAGTTCGGTCAATTCAGATTTGCTAAGGGGATATCGTAAACGATCGCATAGCTGTAGAATTGAATGGTGAAGATCATCGAAGCTTTCGTTAGCATTTTGCTTTCGGTCTCTGATCATGATCGCTAAAATGCGTTTTAAGGGCTCTACAAAAATCTTCCCATTCTACTCTATTGACTGTGCTACGATATCGCCAATACCATTATTTGGCTTTCGAAGTGAACAAAACGTGGCAATGATCTCCTAACAATCTAAAATCTCCTGCTCTCTCACGGCTCTCTTGTACTGAGGGGTGTGATAAATTTGGGCTGAGATTACGCGGAGGGACAATATTAGGTTCATGGGGACCATTATGAACTGAAGGAGCTGAAAAATTGCGAGGGACCGTCGTGGTTGGAAAGATCTCTCTGGGCCATTCAGGTTCTCTGTTTGCGCTAATGTTTACGCTAGTAAATAGTTGAGATAACCTTTCGACTACGGCGTGAAGCTTATTTATTTCGCCTTGGAAGCTATTTTCTATTTTGGATCTAATTCGATCTTCCAAGCTATCTCTTTGCTCTACACTAGCTTGACCTGGTGAAATATTTCGGTTTGCATTGAACTCTTCATTTCTTTGCTTTCTGCCGGATAAAATTCTTTCCGCGGATATCGGAATCGTTCCAGTATTGACTGGTAAACTTGCATTATTAACTCGGACGGAATATTTTAATAAACTGTTTTTAGTGACAGTTTTATTACACTGTGGACAACAAGTGGAAACGTTGAGAAAATTAAACATGCACTCTTGGTGAAAAATATGTTTGCACCTGGTAGACACTAAATTGCTAGACTGGTCATAAGTTTCCTGACAAATTGAACAAACGTTTTCGGCTAAAGTCGAAGCTAAACTTCCTGGACTGTGCTGTACCGCCATGATTTCGGACTAATTATAAAAATTTTAACGAAAACATATTCGGACGATATGAATGAATGAATGAGTGTTGGTATAACGACAATGATTGCAAATGTAAGGAGAGGTTACAAACCTTAAGTGGTTTTGAATCAAATTAAGTTCAGGTTCAATAGAACAAATGTTATAAACAAACGAGAATGTGCCAAGTAGAGTTGGTTTGACTGGTTCCAAGTTCGAACGACGGCAAAGCCGTTAATAGAAAAATATTCTATTTAGTGCAAATTGATGAAAAAAATTTTAGTTCTAGGCGAACCAATGTAAGGCCGTTAAAGAAAATATTATGAACGGAAATGAATTCAAATTGAATAATGATTCTAATAGAACTGAAATTATATGGCAGAAGTGTATTAATTTTTTTTTTATAAATTTAAGTTAATGTAACTTGACAAAAGTTTTTGGTTCCAATTGAACCCAACGCAATAGATAACGTTATATAACGTAAATCCGAATGGATTAACTGTTGGGTCAATTGAACGAATAAATGACGTTAATTGGAGAAGTATTAGGAACTGGGTTCAGTTAAAATGATTAAAATATCTCAAGTTCCAAGTGAACAAAAGTTAGGCCGTGAATAAGGGATGAGTTGACTCGAAAACGAAAAAAAATCTAGTTCCTATTGAACACAAGTTAGGCAATGACAAAAATGTATTGCATGAAGTTACTAAACTTGATTAAAATTCGAGTTCAATTAGTTTAATTAAAATTTGAATTCAAAGTTAACTGAAAACATTAGAAACTGAAATAAGTTAAAATTAGTTAGGCAAAGATTGAGTTCCAATTGAACATATGTATGTAGTGACATAAAGTAGTATGCATTAGGGTAGTATAAATTGATGAAAGTTCAAGTTCTGGCAGTGACATGAAAAGTGTTTAAACCATAAATTAGCGTAAATTGATTAGATTATTGGTTCCAATCGAACCCACGCAAATTATTCTAGAATTAAATTTACAATTTCAAAAAAATTTAATTTTCAAAAAAAATTTCAATAGATTTGAATATAATTTGTAATATAAATATAAATTCAATATAATATTTAATTAAAGTTTTCAATATAATTTTTTTCAATATTTTAATTTTCAATATAGTTATCAAATATAATTTTAAATATAATTTGTATTTATAACTTTTCAAAAAAAAATTCAAAATTAAATTTCCAAAAAAATTTTTAATATCGAATTTCAATATACTTTTCAATATATTTATTTAAAAAATTGCAATAAATTGTTAACCCAATGTAGTTATCCAAAACCAAACCAATCATTTATAAAAAAAAATCTGTATATAATAATAAATATTTAAAAATTGAGACTTTAAATTGTTTTCGAATCTTTGCTACAATTTCGTACTATAAAAATTATTTCGGATAAGTAACCGGTTCATTTAGAACGAAATTCTTATATTCCGGAAATAACCTTTACTGACCAAAGCAAGTTAAAAAATCACAAAAAATAAATTAAATTGTTGAGGGGTGAACTAAAGCTTCAAAGCAAATTTCGATTTCGGTTAAATGTAAAAATAGTGATATACACATATTTAATTAAAATTCCAGAAATCGAAACAAGAATGAATTTTAGAACATTTATGCAAAAATAGAATGAATTAGGAACTATAGTGCTTTCCCGGTGCACAGATGTTAAATTTAAAAAAAAAAGGGTAGTTCCTATTTAGGCAACAAAAAATTTAAAGTAATAAAAAATGGACTATTGTTGTTCAGGCCCCACATTGGGCGCCATTTCTGTAATGGTGCGGCGGTGGTGGAACTTCTGCTTCCGTTTCCCTGAGCCTTAACGGGTCGCACGTGCTGGCAGGGGGCCTAGCTCGCCGGAGGGGTGGGATCTTGTTAAGACCCAGGGAAACCGCACTACAGTATTTCACGTGCGATTTAAAAAAACTGAAAAAAGACGGTCGCTATAGGAGGGATGGCCATACTTACTCGGGGATTGGGGACGAGGTGTTATGCCCCTTTTGCCCTCCCTACCATGTTACCTCTACTCCATCTAAATTGGAGGTAACCCACATTAAAAAGAATTGGTTGGGTTTTGGTTTTCTACATTGGGTATATAATAAGTTTTATTTACCCTTCATTTTAAGGGTTTTAAATTTTTGTATCATAATTAGCAAAATTCAGGAAAAGTTTAATTTTAGCAAATTTTATTTATAGCAAAATTTTATTCATAGCTAAATTTTATTTATAGCAAAATTTTATTCATAGCTAAATTTTATTTATAGCAAAATTTTATTCATAGCTAAATGTTATTTATAGTCATATTTTAATCTTAGGAAAAATTTTTATTTATAGTCCAATTTTAATTTTAGGAAAAATTTTAATTATAGCAAAAATATTACATCTAACCCATTTTACATATTTAGTTTAATTTTAGAATTAGAAAACTTTTAGTTTAAATTTCATAGAATATTTTATGTAAATTTTATAGTTAGAAAAGTTTATTCAAATTCAAAATTATTTTTTTTTTCCACTGTACTTTTTTTTTCGGGACTGTACTCGAATGATATAATTGGTTAGTTCTTTCTACAGGAGTACAGTTATCCCATGAACCGTTGCTGATGTCACTTTATATTTGTATAAATTGGTAATTTTAAGTTAATTAGTAATTTCGTTGGTAGAAATAATTAATTTTAATATAAATTTGTGAAGTTTTTTTTTGTTTTTTTTTTTTTTTTATTATTATAAAATAAGCTTAGAAAATTTTTATATATTTTCAAAATTTTGTATTTAAATTTAGAAAAAAATTTAATTTATGTATAATTAGAAAACTTTTAGTAAAACCTTTTAATTTCAATGTAGGAAATGTTCATAATTTATTAATAATAGTTTTTTGATTACTTGGGCATTAAGGAATTAAAGAGAAATTTAATACAATTATAAATTGGTTGATTTACCGCCTTCAGCTGCTGGTGTTGCATCCCGATGAGGTACCGATGAAGCTGCTGCCGCCGGACGCCGTGGTTGTGTCTCGCAACATGCTTGCTTATTTTTTTATGGCATATTTAATGTATAGAAATAAATGATGAAAACTTTTTTTTTGTTTTTTTTTTAGTTCTTATTCACAGTCAGAATAGCAAACCTTCTTTTTTTTTCTTAACACAATCATAAATTATAAAACTTTAATACTTACACTATTTTAGTTTTGTCACTTATTAGTAAAATTATGATATTTTTAATTTTACATTTCTTTTTAGTTTTAAACACATTTTCAATAAAAGTTTCCCAAATATTCAGTTTTTAAAAATTTATAGATTTTACAATATCTGTTAAAATTTCTTTTCGTTTCTTTCCAACCTGTCTCTTTGCCAACCAAAACTTCAATTAAGACTACATTTTAATTTAATTCTTACGAGGTTTTTCCTCAACCTTTCTTTCTCACGATTAATCTTCAACTCCTCTTTAAATTTTGCGTCATCTGCCTAACAATCTAAAATTCTCAGCTTCAATTTTTTTTTTGCACACAAAAAAATCAAACAAACCAGTTTGTTGTTTGCAAAAAAATTCCCAATAATTCATATGTGTAACCAACACTCATACATTCATTAAATTCCTATGTAAAAAAAATACTACGTCTAACGATGAGAGGAACAAGGTAAGCCAATGTTAATGGCTGACAACATGGGTGGGAATGAGAGCGAGTAAAAGCTTTATACATGAATGAAATTATGCTGACGGAGAAATATTAACACCAACTCAAGTGTTTAAAAATAGAATTTTTTTGCAACAAAAAAAAAATTGGCAAGCGATATTACCATATAAGGAGTTGTTTACGTTTCACAGTTTTTCCTTTTGTGTGATGTACACTAAATAACAAATTTCTTTTGTGTGATGTACACTAAATAGCAAACTTTTTCGTACGGCTGTCACAAAACAGATGATTTGGATTTCTTTGAAAATGAGAAATCAACTGAAACGGTTATGTATGGTATTTACGTATTGGCTTTTTGCAAGTCTTTCGCGTGATACACCCCAATTTCTTTTCCAGATAAATCTACCAATTAATAATTACAATAGCCTATCTTCCTTACAATTTTGGCTTTCAAAAATTTCGAATTATATGCAGAAGCATTATTGCTCTGCGAAAAATTACGCCGGTAAACCAGTTCGCCTTCAGAAAAATTAATCGGCCTGGTCCTCAAGTCATAATTTCTTTTGTTCACTTCATACGCTTTTTCTAAATTTTCGTAAACTTTCTGCCTAATGAAATGCAACTTATCCGAATTATCTAAGACATCCACGCCTTCTTCTAACAAATCTAAATTTTTTGAAATCTCATAGGATTGTCCGTGAGTCATCATTTGTTGTCCGAACAGAACATAATACGACGAAAAGCCTAATGAACTGTGATATGAGCTTCTCAACGCGACTCCTATTTGGCTCAAATTCGTATCCCACATACGCTGGTCTTTTCCCAAATACGAACGTATTCCAGTGATTATGGATTTATTTACTCTTTCCGAATTGTTAGATTGGGGCGAATAAATGGCAGTGAAAATATGTTGTACTCCATATTTTGTTAGAAAACTTTGAAAAAGAGACGATCTGAATTGCGAACCATTGTCTGTAATGACGACTTCTGGAACCCCGAATAAATGAAAATCAAGGTCCAATAAAATCTAAATACAATCATTGGAACGGTCTAAACGATTTCGCTTGTACACCCATAGGTGGTTTTAAAATAAAATTTGGCGCTTTGCTTTGTTTACAAATGTCGCAACTTAATACAAAGGATCTAACCTGAGTATCCATATGGGGCCAATAAAAATTTCGCCTCAATCGTTCGAGAGTTTTTCCCACACCTCCATGTGCAAACATGGGTGGATTATGAGCGCGTTCGATCACACAAGAGGTAAGTTCCTGTGGAACCCACAACTTCCATGATCGAGCCTCTGAAAATTCATCACGTAAAAATTCTACGCGTTTGTAGATAAACCCATCTATGACCTTTAAATCGGGCAAACGATTTTTATTGCTTTCGATATCAGCGATCAATCTAATATATTGTTCTGATGAAAAATATGGAGAAGATAAATCTATCTCTGGTTCTAACGAATCTAAGCTGTCAATGTTGCTAAAAGTTAGGGGGTTTTCATTTTCAGTTGGTAGCCTCGATAGAGCATCGGGTACAACGTGTTCGCTTCCCTTACGGTGAAAAATTGTAAAATTAAAGCCTTGGAGTTTTATGGACCAACGAGCTAGCCGGCCATTTAGGTCTGGTTGGCGCATTAACCATTTTAAAGAAGCGTGATCCGTTATTACGCTAAATTCGTGACCTTCAACATATTCTCTAAAATTCTCTATGCTCAAAACTGCAGCTAGGCATTCTATTTAATTTGTGTGAAAAAAATGCAATGGGCCTTTCGACACCATTGTCATCTTCCTGAGCAAGACCCCACCCATCCGGCGAGCTAGGCCCCTTCGCAAGCACGTGCGACCAGCAAAGGATCAGGGAAACGGAAGCGGAAAGTTCCACCACCGCCGTACCATTACAATTTAGCAATATATAGTGAGAATCGTTTAGAAATTTGAATAAAGTTTTGCCTTTTTTATTGCTTGAAGGAGAACCCCAACTTATGTGGGAACCATTGAAGTCCCCAGTTATGAGACAGGGCATGTCTGTGTCGTCAAAAATATTTTCTAAGTTCGTGATATTAAAGTTTTTATCAGAAGGTATGTATGCGCCAGTGATGCAGAATTTGAGTTTAGATGTAACCGCAAAACGTAAGTATCTACGTTGGGGGGTTGTATTAATTTTGTCGTGTTTCGAAGAATTATGAGTCAATAGGGCAACACCGTAACGAGTTGTAGCCGTATTAATGTGGTGAAGGAATATTTAATTGTATTGGGATATTTGGGTAATTATGACATGGGTTTCTTGGAGTGGAATGATTTTTGGATTGTGTTTTTTTTTTTATTAGTATTTGTAATTCACTATAATTGTTTATGTATCCATTTATGTTCCACTGGATGGCATTAAGTGCCATTTGTAGGAAATGAGTATTGTATTATTTAGTGAATAGATTATTTTTGAAATTAGAGGTGTGTTAGTAGATTGAGTTCCTATGCTAGGGCTATTTGGAAAAATATTACTATCCATTTTATAACTCTGAGATAAGATTTTAGGGGAGGTTGTGTAAATTTGATAAAAATAGCTATTAAAAAATGTTGAAATAACAAAAGTTGTATAATAGATAACTGTTGTGTGAAAGGATAATGATAATATATACATATAAATGTTCACTCCAATTTTCTGGAAGTATTCCAGTATTCGCTTATTTCCCAAAAAAAATCGTATGACTTTCTTCACTGCCCTCCACGCAAGGTAATCATTACTGACTAAAGCGTCTTTAAATTCTTTTGATTTCATGAGCTTTCGTATATCGGGTCATCCGAATGCGGAAGATGTGTTTGTGCACTTTTAACAGAGATGTAAACTCTTTGTTTAAGTCTTTTACGATTTACTCCATGTATTTTATTTGCACAAGCATAACAGTTGTCGGAATTGTGCCCTCCTGGATCAGTCCAAATCATTGGTACACCAAAAGAAAGTGCACTGCATTTCCCTTGGATCCACATGTTAAGAGCATTGTAGCACGTTTTACAAATTTTGTCTGGGGCCCACGAAACGCCGCGAATTATTTCGGAATCAAAATAAAGTTTAAAAGCACACTCCACTTGCTCAGTGAGTAATGCAGTATTTGCTGAACAAGCTCTTTTGCCACAAACGTAACAAAATAAATTGAGATTTTCTGGACAATTTGCACTCATTTCGATTTTATACTTTTATTACTTTTTCTTTACTTAAAAAACCGTATTTTTCGCGTTCGTAGACACTTTCTGAATGACATAAAACGACAATGAACAGCTATATATACTACGTATTTTTCCATATTTAACTGACAGGTACTTATGAATGGACGCATCTGTTAAGGGCTCATACAAATCCGTTTCAAATTTTTTATAACTTTCCAAATAATAAGCACTCATAAATGTGGGTGGAATTTATGTAAAAAAATAATCCCTTACATGTAGGCAACGGAAAACCCCACATCAATAAAAAAAAAGTGTAGTTTCCTTTTTTCCCTTTAATTGTCTATGAACGGAGTAGGTATCATGAAGGAATAAGAAGAGAAATTCAGCGTCTGCGCACATTTAGGACCGTTTTTTAGTTTGTTACCGCAATCATAAAAATTAAATAACCTTTTGTTTATTAAATTTTTTTTAAATCTAAGAATCATAAAAAAGTCATCAACGTTTTTCTCCAATGAGAATCCGTTACTTCAAAAAGAGATAGATACCTTCTATGAATATTATTTATACGAATTTAAATAACACGCAAGTTACGTATCCCCTCCACAACTAATTGTAACGGCTGGCAAAGTGTAGTGACCATTTAGAATCTTATTGCATTTTTGTATCGCAACATTTTTGGTATTATATTTCTGTTTTATTCCCACACTTTGCCAGACAGCAACGTAAGCATTTTTGTCTGCGTTGCTTAGCCCTAATTGTATTTTAAATATTTTTAAGCCTCAGTCTTAAGATTCATTTAAATAAAGATAGATATATCACAATTTTCTTTGTGTATTTTATTTTATCTATAATTGGCGCAGTCGTAAGTAACTTATTCCAAAGAATAAGTGAAAAGAACCAAAAAAAAAAAAAAAAAAAATAGGACTAAGTGAACGCAAAAACAATTAAATAAGTACCATTAAGATTAAAAACAAAAAATAAATAAAAAGAAATTAATGAATTATATAACATTAAAAACCAGAAAATTGTAAAATAAAAAATATATTAAACAAAAAAAAAAACCAAAAACCAAAATTGAAAAGTAAAAAATTAATAAACAACAACGATAAGAGACCAAATTTTTATGAACAACAAACGAAATAATACTTTCGACTCACATCGCAAACTAAACGAAAAAAACATGGCAGAACATTTGCAGCAAAGAATAGTAGAACTTGAAATGGTTCTAAAACAACAGGAGTTGAAAATAAATCAACAACAGCAACAGCTGGAACAACAACAAAAAATCAATTTACAACAGCAACTACAACAGGATCAACAACAACAGCAAATACAACAAGCTCAACAACAACAGCAGCTACAATATGATCAACAACAACAGCAATTACAACAGGTACAACAGCAGCATCAACAATTTTTATTTAATATGTCGGCCAAGGACGTCATCGAACAATTTCGGCGTCTTAAGCCACTTGAGGAGAACCACAATTGCAGATCATTTATAAATGCCGTGGAGACAAACCTCACTCTTTGTGGAAATAACCACGATCTTATTAAGTTTTGCGTTAAAATTGTTGCAAACGAAAAGGTTCTTGGGAACGCTGGCCGAAGAGTGAGGGAGTTACAAATCAATGCTACCTGGGAGGAGATGAAAGCCAAAATTCTACAGGAGTTCAGCCCGAAAAGGACTTATGCGGAGGTCTTCAATTCCTGCAGAACTATAAAAGTAAGAAATTTAAGCGAATTATTTAGTTATTTTGAGAGATGTAAATACGAGGTAAATGATATTTATTTAGCTGATCCATTTAAACCTGGCATATATAGACCAGAAAACGTTGATAGGGATTTGGTGGACATATTGTTGGAAAAAATAGATGGACCAATAAGGGCACATATAGGTGAACATGAAACAATGACCGATATAATTGCCAAATATAAGAAATTAAAATTATTACATGATACTAGGGCCATAGCTTTTGACCATAGAGTTAATTTGCAATATAAACGGAGACCAGAGAACAATAATAATAGCGGTAACAATAAGAACAATAATAATAGTGGTAATAATAATTACAATAGCAATAAAAATTATAATAATAATAAAAATAACAGCAATAATAATAATAAGAACAATAATAATTATAATAATAATAATAGTTATGATAATAATAATACTAGTAATAACAAGAACAATAATAATAATAACAGTAATAATAACCGGTACAATAATAACTATAACCGCAATAATGGCAACAACAGCGGAAGTTATTACAACAATAATAATCGACAAGGGACAAATTCAAATAGGACTCGTACTTCACACATGAGCGTTGATCGCGGAGAAAGTGTAGGGCACGTTACAAACGATTACAATAACGGCACCATGATGGACATTAGTAATGTCGAGGAAAACGAGGTAAATTTTTTGACAATGCCTCCAAATCTAAACTGCCCATAATAATAATTACTATAGGTAGGCAAAGAATTAAATGCCTTATAGATACTGGCTCAACAACGAGCATTGTTAAGCGGAATAAATTAGTTGAAAATTACCCGGAACAAAAACTTAAAAAACCTATTAAATATCGAACGATAAACGGAATTGATGAAATACATTTTCAAATAGTAACACCTTTTCCAAAAGACTTTAATTGTAGCGGAACGCTTAGTTGGAAAGTAATTGACTTTCAGAATGATAAATATGATGCTATAATCGGACAAGATTTTTTGATACCCCTTAAGGCGAGAATAAATAACGAACATGGTTATGTGGAAATTTTGGGTGATAAATTCCTTTTCGAAGAGATGCACTACCCTTTTCATATAGAGAACATAGGTTTACTCGAACCAATTTTGAAAGAAAATGTTTTAAACAAGCTTGATTTTAGCCATTTGAATGAAGAAGAGACTGGAACGATAACAAATCTTCTTACTGAATTTAAAGATCTATTTTATTTCGAGGGAGATAATCTTTCAGCTACAACTGAAATAGAACATCAAATAATTACTAACACTGACAAACCCTTATATTCGAAAATATATCGGTACCCTCAAATCCATGAAGGTGAAATAGAAAAGCAAATAAATGAAATGTTGAAACAAAATATTATCCGTGAGAGCAATTCTGCTTATAATAGCCCTTTGTGGATTGTTCCCAAAAAGAACGATAATTCTGGGGAGAAACAATGGAGAATAGTAATTGACTATCGAAAACTGAATGAGCATACGATAGAGGACAAATATCCTATACCTAACTTAAATGGACTATTAGATAAGCTGGGTAAAGCACAATATTTTTCGACCATAGACCTAGCTAAGGGTTTCCATCAGATACTTCTTAGGGAAGAGGATAGAAAAAAAACGGCCTTTTCTACTCCTTTTGGGCACTATGAGTTTATACGAATGCCCTTTGGCCTCAAGAATGCACCATCAACCTTTCAGAGATTGATGAATTCGCTACTTAGAAATTTTATAAATAAGACATGTGTTGTTTATATGGACGACATACTAATATTTAGTTCATCCTTAATGGAACATATTAATAACATCAAGGATATACTTAGAACCTTGAGAAATGCCAAACTAAAGATACAAATAAATAAATGTGATTTCCTCAAAAAGGAAACGCAATTTCTGGGTCATGTACTAACAACTTGTGGTGTAAAACCAGATCCTAACAAAATCTCTATAATACAGAAGCTTAAGCTTCCAGATACCGAAAAGCAAATTAAGTCATTTTTAGGAATGACCGGATTTTATCGAAAATTCATCCATAATTACGCTAAAATAGCATATCCAATGATTAGGTATCTAAAGAAGAACGGAAAGGTAAATAAAAATGACCCTAACTACATAGTAGCCTTCGAAAAACTTAAGGAGCTCATAACAAATTCTCCCGTATTAAGATATCCAAATTTTTCTAAGCGTTTCAGAATTGTCACCGATGCAAGCAATAATGCAATTGGAGCTGTCTTAACTCAAGATGGTCACCCAGTTGCATATGCTTCGCGAACGCTTAACAAACACGAAACAAACTATGCAACAATTGAAAAGGAATTGTTGGCAATAGTTTGGGGTGTTAAATACTTTAGGCCATATATATACGGACAAGAATTTGACTTGGAAAGCGATCACCAACCCCTGAAGTGGCTTATGAGCAAATATTCGGGCAGGGATATAAGCCCAAGGCTACAGAGATACCTTATTGAATTAGGCGAATATAATTTTAAAATAGAATATATAAAAGGAAAGTGTAACTATATTGCAGACTTTCTAAGTAGAATTAATGCGGAGACAAATGAGATAAATTTAGCAGAAATATTTAATGAAGATTTTATACATAATGGAGACACAAGTAATGACGGAGATTCTATGGATGTTCAAACGATACACTCTCAAGAGGAAGACTTTAATGATGGTATTCCAATTTTGGATACTGTAGTCAATCGTTTTAAAATTCAAATTATTGTAGTGGAGAATAAGGAAACGGACACGATAACAGTTTTTGGTAATAAACGAATTTATATAGATAGAAACGACATTGAAAACGAGAACGTGTCTAATATTCTAAGGAGAGAAATCATTAAAGGAAAAATAGGAATATATTCGGAGGTGACTGATCATGAATATTATAAGGTTCAGTTGCAATTGATTGAAGAATTTCCCGATAAAGAAAAATTTAAATTTGTTAAGTGTTCCTACTTTGCTAAAGATATAGACGATGACAATGAGCTGAATAGGCAAATAGCATTATTCCATAAGTATGAGAGCGGACATTCTGGTATTATAGCTACATACGAAAATATCAAACATAAAGTATACAACCCGCATCTAAAATTATCAATTCACAAGATAATAAACAACTGTCATATTTGCTCATCAGCAAAATACGACAGAAACCCAATTAAAAATAAATTCAGATTAACTGAAACCCCTTCCACAACGAATGAAATAATTCATGTTGATACTTATGTCAACAGTAAACATTCATTCATAATTTTCATTGACAAATTTTCAAAACATGTAGTTTCATTTTATTTGCACGACAGAAATAGTCAAACCCTAGTTGGGAAGATTCGGGCATTTTTGGCCATTAAGGGCAATGTTACTAAATTTGTACTAGACAATGAATTCAATAACGCAAATGTAATGAATTTCCTTGATCAGGAGGGAATTCAATATCATTTTACAAAACCGAATAGCCATACCGGTAATTCGGATATTGAAAGATTCAATAGTACGATCACAGAGAAAATCAGAGTCTTTAATTTAGAGGAAAAACTTCCGATAAATACCCAAATTAATAAGGCGATAAAACTGTACAATAGTAACTATCATAGCACGATAAAATGTAGTCCCTTAGATGTGCAGAATAAATTGATCAATCATAGCATTATAAAGGAAAGATTAGAAAATGCAAAATGCAAAATGATTCAAAGAAGAAATGAATCTAGGGAAAACTACGTAGAAAATAGGAAAGAAGGTTACATAAAGAATTACAGAAACGTAAGGCACAAGGAACAACCTAAGTTTAGGAAACAAAAATTGGAAAATGTTCATGTTTCTAATATTAAAAGACCTTCGAAATTTTCAGATTCTCATAATAACACTACTGCTAATGTCCCTGACGCAGCTGAGTCGAGCAACTCTGCAAGTTAATAAGATTTCCGAGGAAAATGGATTTGTCGAAATAAAGATGCGAGAAGTCGACATCGTAAACGAAACTATAACAATAGTCCACGTTATAGATATTGGTGAGGTGAGAAACATACTAGATACTATAGAGAAAAATATAGAAACTTTAGATATAAATAACCGAAATGTACTTGAAAATGAGGTACAACTTTTGAAATCAAAAATAAAAACTATAATACCAAAAGACAATAGGAAAAGGAGAGGATTGTTCAATTTTGGAGGAAGGGTATATAAATGGGTGTTTGGAACTATGGATGATGAGGATAGACGGGAAATATATGACCATTTGTCAGTCACTGATCAGAATTCCCATAAGGCTATAGAAACATTAAATAAACAAATAATCGTTAATGATTCTTTTAATAAATCTCTGGGGTATTTAAAATCCGCGTTAGAAGACGACAGGAAAAAAATATTAAACTATTTCGGAAAAATTAAAATGGACAACAATGAGTATATTTCAAGATTTTTCTTTCTGGATCAATTAGCAAAGCTTAAGAATTTGGAACACAAATTAGATCAGATCCAGGATAACATTGTGTCAGCAAAAAATAACATAATTCATCCCAGTATATTTTCTCCGCAGGAAATAAATGACTTTGAAATAGATTTTTATAAGTTAAAAATGTTAAAGGTAGGAATTATGACATTTAGTGACCAGGCTATCATTGTAGCAATACAAATCCCAAAAACTTTTATAAGAACTGAACTAAAACTAATTACTAGAATCCCCAATAAAAATAGCCTAGAAATAGATTCAGAGGACCAATATATAGTAGATATTAACGGCCAGAATTTAATTTACAAAGATAACGTAGCAATAAGAACCTTGAAGAAAAGCAAAAATTGTATTTTTTTTAATAATTGTAAATTTATATATAACAATGAAACGGAAATAGTTAATATAGACGAAGAAACCCTTATTGTTAAAAAACTCTAATTATGTAAAAGTCGATCAAGATTGTGACGATAGAAAATTTAATCTTACAGGCAATTTTTTGATTATTTTCAACAATTGTAATATTTCTATGCTTAACGAAAGTTTTTCAAATAAAAAAGTTCTGTACAAGGAAAAATATTTTTATCCAAACAACAACAAATTAGATGTAACAAATATAGATTTTAAATTCAAAAACATTGCCACTGAACATTTTGAAAATATTAAGGAAATAAAAGAACTAAAATTCCACAGAAATGTGTCGTATGGGATAAGTTTGACACTTGTATCTGTAATTTTTGCTCTGTTCCTCATTTTATATTGTCTAACTAAGAAAAATAATGTAAAAGTAAATATTAGACAAGAAAGAGTCCAGGAAAACTTGCAAATTAGGGAAAGAGAAGTTTTGAACCCTTCGCCCCGGATAAGTGAAATAATCGCCAAATACTCAAAATAAAATATTTTTTTTTATTAATCATATATCACAAAAAAAAAAGAAAAAAGATCATTGTCTTTAGAATATATAATTTAAGAAATGAAAAAAAAAAGGAAATTGTTAATAAAACAATTAAATATAAAAACCGAATCAAATGAATAATAATAAAAATATAGAAGACTCAGGAGAGTCTTCATTCAAAAGGGGGAGAAGTTACGTATCCCCTCCACAACTAATTGTAACGGCTGGCAAAGTGTAGTGACCATTTAGAATCTTATTGCATTTTTGTATCGCAACATTTTTTGTATTATATTTCTGTTTTATTCCCACACTTTGCCAGACAGCAACGTAAGCATTTTTGTCTGCGTTGCTTAGCCCTAATTGTATTTTAAATATTTTTAAGCCTCAGTCTTAAGATTCATTTAAATAAAGATAGATATATCACAATTTTCTTTGTGTATTTTATTTTATCTATAATTCGCACGTTTGAATATTTGTAAGATACCTACTGAATATTTTATTAAAATTAAAATCCTTAAGAGCTAAATGTAAAAATCTTAATACTAATCTAGAACTAACAATTATACCTGCGTCTTCACACAAGCAACTCTTTCTAGTGATATTATTAGTTTCACGCATGTGTTTTATTATTTTGGGAAAACAGATAATAAACTATCCTAAGATAATACATATGTATGTTACCCTACAATTAGGGATTTTTTTATCGTTAAAAATACAATATAACCATTATACTTAGAACTATCACGTTTATTATGTTTATTATTAAACATTCTGCGGCCGGCGAACTATAATCATACTAGCTCTATTACTCAAAATAAACTTCCTTAATAAAAAATAATGAATAAAATAATACATATGGTTATTAACATTACTGGGAGGGGGAGCAAAGTTGTATCATTAAGCTATTGGTTCGCCAGTAGTGGTTAATACAACAACTTATAACCTACCTCCTCGTGGTGCTCCTGGGCAACGCTAGGCAAAGCCAGTTAATTCTGGTGATTATTCCTAGCGGCTAAAGGTTAAGGTCGCTAATATCTGCCAGTGCAATCCTATTTGGGGGATAACTGGCAGTTACTAAATTTGGCCAATTGGTAACGACGCCTTACCAAAAGGCACTAAATTTGGTACTGCGGGGAGATCGAATAGCCCTGAGTAGAGGATTATTAGACCCCACACGGAGACAAAGCGAACTATAACACATGGGCCATGATGGTCCGCTGGTGGATGGTGAAACATCCAACCAGATGAAATGGTTGCTCACTTCCCTTTAATATATGTGATACAAAGTTGAATTGATGGTAATTGATGGAACACTTTACGAACGTGGCACTTGAGGTTCTTGAATCTGATGTGCAGAGGAGATTGCTGTGTGTGACCAGTAGGGAGTGTTTGTGGAGTAATGAGCTGGTATGCGTTGTTTGGGTCAAGCCGAGCTGGTATATGCGTTGCTAGGAAGAGGCATGGGTTGAAGATGAGTTGAAGTTTTTATGACGATACAAGAGTGCGTAAGAGAGGTGTCAGAAAAAATGTGTTATGGTAAGCAATGTCAATGTCAGAGTCTTTGATGAATCTTCAAGACGATCTCATTGCGAAAGGCCCTTCGGGGAGTTTCGCAGTGGCTGTTGTGCCCATATCGCGGGCAGATCACAGATCGATGTGGAGGTGCATTCACCCAGGTGTTGCTGCCTCCATAGCAAAAGGGTTTTAGGTAGGCCCGACACAATAACAAAGTGTGGAGTGTATGTCAAATACATCTCTCCGGCTTGTAACCGTCTTATGGTGGGGCGTAGGCAGGACGCATAGTATCTATCCCAGTGCTCGAACACCGTGTGGTTAAGTCGACAAGACAGGCACGCACGTAACACCCATATGACTTATTAGTGAGAGGTGCCCAGAAGCATGATGAAAGTTGAGCCCATTTAAATGAATATCAGTTGATTTCAGTCTCTTTATTTCTTCTTTGAGGGAATCAATTTCAGCTGAGTGATCAATTAACATAGAACCCAGCGGCTTCATTAGTTTAGTCTCATTGTAGTTTATTTCGTTGGTCAGATATGTGCCAAAGCTGCCTTCAATCGTCTTGTTTCAGTGCTAGCTGGTGATATAGTTTTCCCTACTCTCCTAGAGCAGCCTGTTGCCAATGAGATTATCCCTTGTTTTGGTAGTTGGACTAGTTCTTGGTGGTTTGATTCACAGAATACATGTAGAGTCGCATTCTCCATCGCCTTGAAGAACCACTTTGCTTGTTGCTTAAGTTTACCCATGCGTGCTGACTGTTGACCTCAATGTAACGGCATTCAACGTCTCTATGCGGTTTTAATGGTGTAATCCTACAAAAATTATTATTTGCATCTTGCCAAGCCCAGTGTCCCTCGCACAGAAAATGCCTATCACCGATCTCTTTGCATTGATGAAATTCCAATTCGGACATCATATGAAATACGTCACCATCATAGCTGCTAATATGGGTTTGCAATAGACGCCATCACCAACTGCTGAATAGTTGAATTGGAATAGGAATCATTCTAAAAATATTGGATGCTTTGGAAGATATTAAGGAATATTAGTTTTAATTATTAATTTATTTTCCAGAATAATAGCTTTCGCTTTCATCAACTTTAAAATTGTTGGAAGCTGATTCTCTTTCACGCCTGGTAACTTTAACTTTTCCGGCAACCATTCCTTTATTTTAGCCATTTCTTGACTAAGTTGGGCTGGCTTTAACAAATCAGGACTAAGTTTCCAATGGTTAATATCCATGAGTAACCGTATAATGTAAGACTGCGTTCGCTCAACTTCTTCTAGCTGAGCTTCTATTTATCTAGCAATCCCAAAAAACTTAATCGACTCCTTGTAAATGAACATCTTTTCCTGCACCATCATTGTAATGTTGTCTATCCTTGTCTGGAGTGTGGTGTAGTCTGAGTTTACTTCATATAAAGATTTAATAAAGAGATTTGGAGTAGAACCTACCACTGACGTTTGATTTTTCCACTTACTTTTTGAGACTATATTGGTTATCTAGCAAATTTCTCATGTTATGCTCCATATTTTCGCGGTCGTCATTTTCCATTAATCCAAATAACAAATGGAAAATTGAACCAATAAAATTGATTCCTCTTTTTAATCGATTCTTTTTATTTAGGAAAAATAGTTGATTAGACTTTCCCACTGCTACAGTTCGGTCTTTCATTCGCCTTAACGTATTTCGATACTGTTCTTCAAATTCTCTAATTCTACCACAAATGAGGCTGCTTGTGGTAGTTAACTTTTCAACTTGTTCGAATGAAGCAATGTGTGGTTTAAAGTCGAAATAAACCACCAAATTCCAGCTAGATGTAGATATGTCGATCGTACCCAGATTATCCAAATATATTGCTGCCTGTTCACTAAATATTGTTACTTTGGTTCCACTTGTTTGATAAGAACTCGCCACTGTTCCAAACAGCAGCATTAACATCACCAACATTATTTTAGATATGTTGCAATTGCTGCTCTCCATTGTATTCGTCTTGGTGTAGCATGCATTAGAGTGCTGCACGTCCTCGTTAGTATCTGTCATCGATCCCAATGGACAAATCTTGGCTATTGGCTGCTTGAGAACTCCTTGCTGAACTTTCATTGTTACTACACGTATCTTGCCATCAGTACCAGGATGCGTCTCGACAACCCTGCCTAAAGGCCACCTTGCTGGAGAAGCGTTTTCATATTTATTAATACTAAATCATCTATTTTGATATTGGGTAGAGGGTGCTTCCATTATCTCCTTTGCTGTAAAATACTTAAGTAATCATCTTTCCACTGGTTCCAGAAATCTCGGATTGAGACTGCAAATTTTATTCCTTGTTGGTATATCTTTATTATTCTTTAGCATAGAAATTTCTTCTGGAAATAGCCGCAGTTGTACATTTCGAATAAGTACCATTCTTGCATCATTTATTTCATCAGCTGATAAATAAGTGGTTGAGTTACGTCTTCTTATTAATTTGTTGTAATTGGACACCTTTCGGATCAATTTGTCTATGAAGTTCGTATCTCTATTGACATATGTTGTCGCATTAATAATACTGTTGTAACTTGTTTCGGCCAATCTTCTTAATTTTTTTAACCATGTGGGACCATTCCACCACAAATGGTCTTCAACTAGCTTTGCTGGTACCATTCCTTTAGATACGGCATCTGCTGGGTTGTCTTTAGTTCGCACACTTTGCTAACGGAATAAGTTTTTGTATTTCATTGACTCTCGTTCTAATGAATTTGTCTTCGATTTTTCCTTGTTGTTAACCCATACTAAAGCAATTGTTGAGTCGCTCCACGCATATATTTTAACATCTCGTTGAATTAACAGTCCAATTTTGTTTATTAATTTAGCTAGGTGATGCGCAGCACATAGTTCTAACTTTGGTAATGTTTTCCTGTTTTTGGTAGGATTTACCAACGTAATATTATGTCCCACTTTAGCATATACCACCGCTGCATAGGCTTTACCTGAAGCATCTGCAAAACCATGTAACTCCTCAGAGAGCTTGGTAACCAGTCCTCAGTAACCATAACTTTTGAATATATAACTTCGCCAGCGTTGTTATCGGTGCTAGCCATCCAAGTGGGTCAAATATTTTTGCCAACGTAGATAACGCCAACTTCTTCGTTATGATCGTTTGATCAATATTTTTAAAATCAAATGTGAAATTATCAGCTTCTCCTTCTTTTATCTGGACAATTTTATTGTTGCTTACATCAGATATTTGCCCCAATATTTCTTTTTCATTTGAAAGCCATTTTCTTAGTACAAAGCTGAACTTATGAAGTTGATTATTTACCTCAATTTGGATATTCCTGCAATCTTCTTTGGTGTCAGCTCCAGCCATCAGGTCATCCATATAAAAGTTGTTTTTTATGATCCTGTGTACTCTAGGTTTTGTTTTTTTTTTTGCATTTATTTGCAATTTAGAGCAAAGATCTTTTCGCAAAAAACGCTGCGCAAGCTGTTCCATATGTAACGGTTTTGAGTTTGTATTCTTCTATAGGTTTTCTAACATCACTTCGCCATACTATCATTTGATATCTTTTTCGGCTACCATCACTTGACGGAACATCTTCTCGACATCGGCTGTAATCACATATTTCCACAACCTCCAGTTAATCAATATTTCAAAAATGTCATGTTGTAACTTCGGCCCGGTGTGCAGAATATCATTGAGACTATGACCGTTGCCTCATTTTGCCGAAGCATCAAACACCACTCTTAATTTTGTTGTGGTATTATCATTTCTTACTGCTTGATGAGGCATATAATAGTTACCAGCATTTTGTTGTTTAACCTTCTCCATATGGCCCATCTTCAAGTAATCTTCCACGAACTTATGCTACTCGGATTTCAGATTCGCGTTCAAATTTAATTTCTTCTCCAAACTTAGCAATCGAGCTACCGCGATCTTCCTAGAATCTCCAAGTACTCGATCATCTTTAAAAGGTAGCCTGACGACCAATCTATTGTTTTTATTCAAGCATGTTGTTGTTTGAAAAAGGGTTTCACATCCATCATTTGTTTCATTGTCTTCTGCTTCCTCAGGAATTTCTTCTATCTCCCAAAAGCGCTCAATTCCTCTTGTAGTAGCCATCATCACCTTTTTTGAAGATACTGGAAAATTAAGTACACCTGAGAGGATCCAACCCAGTGTTGTTTCTTAAGCAACTATTTTACCCCGCTTAACTATACCAGGCTGGATTATTTCGTTGAACAAATCTGCGCCTATTTCTACATCAATTCTGTCGGATCTGTTAAAACTGGGATCAGGTAAACAATAGTTTCTCCATTCATCTCTCTCTTCCTTAAACGTTTTGTCAGGTTGAGCTGATGCTAAGTCTTTCAATACTTCATTTGTGTGATGAACAGCATTACTATTAAACCTCGGCCGAATTGAAACATCTATTGCTGCTTTCGAGACGCCAACTACAGTATTACCTAACCCAATTAGTTCCGTTTTTACCTTCTGTTTTGGAAGCTGCAAGATTTGAGCTGCTTCTTCTGAAATTGATTTTCTCTGTGAGCCTTGATCAATTAAAGCCCTTAGTATTATTGGTTCTCCTCAGCCAGATTTAATTATTACTTGTGCTGTTGATTTATTTGCTGCTGTTCACGCTTCCTCTTTTCAAATTCTGCATAATGTAACAGAGTGTGATGTTTTCTTCCACATTTATTGCAGTTGGATTTATATTTGACGCATTTTTTATATGATTTGTGAGACATACATATTTCACAAAGATTTTCTTTCTTTACCCAGTTTTTTCTGGACAATAGGGGCTGATCTATAAATTTCTTACAGTCTTCTACATAATGTCCAGTTTGCGAGCAGTATCGACAGCTTACTTCTGATGTTTGGAACGTGTTGCTATACTTCATTGGAAACTTAACTGGACCACTATATTTCTTACTTTTCAGTGCCTGTTGAGCCAAATATTGTTCCAAAAAATTCATTACATCTTGCATTTTCTCGATTTCTTTAGTATTTTGTACACTTTGTTCATACCACACTAAACCCTCTCTATCAAGCTTTATAATTACAATTCTAGCAATGAAGGGATCCGTTAGTGAAGTTCCCATCGCTTTTAATAATTGAAGGCATTCTGTTGTAGCATATAAAAGATGTTTGATACCAGTTACTCCTTGCGTGTTAATACTTGGTTGCAACCATGGTCAAGTAGTTTATCAACCACAGAAGTAGTACATTTGGTGGAGCGTATTTAGTTCCAATTGTCACCGGAAGTAGTATCGCACCATATTCGCCACGTTTAGCAAAAATCACACCCATGTTCACCTTACTTAGAGTTGAAAACTTATTGTTTAGCAAATCTCGCACCCATATTCACCTTACTTATAGTTAGCAATACTATTAGTTATGTTGAATTTTGCAATGTTTAAAAAAAATTTTGCAATGTTTAAAACCTACTGTTTAGCAAATCTCACACCCATATTCACCTTACTTATAGTTAGCAATACTATTAGTTACGTTGAATTTCGCAATGTTTAACAAAAACTCACACCATTCACCTTACTTAGAGTTGAAAACCTAATATTTATCAAACCCACAATCCTAAATTCCAAAAGTTATGCCTATTCACCATATTATAAATTATAAAAGATTAGACTTAGATTAACTTTTTTTGAGTTCATAATATTCTACTGTATATAAAAAGATGAGGTTGTTATAAAAAACAACTGTAAGTAAATAAAAAAAAAGTTATGCCTCTAATGTTTGTGTATATGTAAACGAAAAAAGAACTGTATGTTAACATGTTTACTAACACACATATGTTTTTCCGTTTATATTTTTTGTAAGCAGAACCGCTGAGTTCGCAGATATTTCATTCTTTTTTTATTAACTGTATATTTTATAATTATATTTATATTGCATCTTTAATTAATTCAAAGTGTTTTTTTATATTAAATTTTTTATTTCATAATACAATTATAATGATTTAGTATCGTAGTTTTTATATTAAATTTTTATTTCACAATATTGTGATATACATAAAAATAATTAAATGTTTACAACATAAAATTTCAAATAGAAATAACTATATTATTTCATTCAAATATCTTTCAATTAGTTCCTATTGTTGTTTTTTCAATTTCTATTTTAGATATTTAATTCTTTTTATTAACTTTTATTATTCAATCAGATATTTTTTTATCATAAATAAATAAATGTAGAAACATATATAAAATTTAACACGAGCCAAGCGAGTGTTCACAAGAATACAAAAAACCAACAAGAAGAATCTGCTTCTACATCAGTATACTCATGCATTGCGAAATAATAATAAATGAATTATGTTAAAAAATACAAGCCAGACGCTGACACTGCATAAATCGGGTGTATGGCTGTTCATTATAATAAGTTGGTTTTGGTTTTGGGTAGTTAGTTGTGATTAAGACGTAAGATTAACAAAATGTTATTTTTGTAAGAAAAGACAAATAAATAAAGTTCAATAATACCATTAATGAGACGTCGCACAGTGGCGCCCGTAGAGCAAACGAGGTTGCAAAAATCAAAATTTTCATGTGCGCCGACGAAGTTTTGAATAAACCCATGTTGTAGGAAACTTTTCAACGATTTCAAATATGCTACTCTTAATAATATCACATTTTTAGTTTAGAAGATATAACCGTTCAAAGTTGACCGACTTTCGGTTTTCAAAAAAACACACAATTTTTAGTCAATTTGTTGCGATTTCAGGTGTAATATCACGAAAAATAGGTAACGAATCGCCTTATTTTTTTGTTTGTATTGATTGATGTATTTATTAAATGTATAATGATAAAAAAAAAAAAATTAACTGTTTGCTTTGTGTTTCTCCTGGTAAATCACTATTTAAGAACTATCCGTTTTTCACTACTTTTCAACTTTGACGGAAAATAATACAAATCTATGTTTGCCATATTTGCAAAACATGTTCTTTGATTATTTCTTTACATAATTCAAAAGGTTTTATCTGCCCGTACGTGCCCGTTTGGCTTCTAGAGGTAAAAAAGGTTAAAAAGACATGGTTGCAGAAATTGTATGGCGTGCATCCCTTATATGTTTTAAGTGACAGTAGTTTGATCTAATAGTTTGAAAATTGCATTTTAAGTCGGTTGTCTACCTGTGAGACTCTACCAAAGTCTACTCCTAATATTCTGTTACAGACACAGGATGCACAAAAACCTACTTATTGAAATTCGCTGGTACGCACCTCACTTAAAAATTACTTTGGAGTACAAATGGTCAAGAACAATATTGACTTATGGTCCCTGCAGGTAGGCACAAATCTTATTTAGACAGGAGCATAATATCAAAATTGCATAATTCAGCCTAAATCCATATGTATGCAGGGAACAGGTAAATTTTTAGGCATGGTAGCATAAGCCTATATATTGCAAAATAAGCATAATGACTTATGGTCCCTCCAGGTAGGCACAAATCTTATTTAGACACGAGCATAATATCAAAATTGCATAATTCAGCCTAAATCCATATGTATGCAGGGAACAGGTAAATTTTTAGGTATGGTAGCATAAGCCTATATATTGCAAAATAAGCATAATGCCTGGATTAGTCTACGACTGAAAGTTGGCGCAACAAGTACTGAAACCATGGCGTTAAACAATTTAAGTACTGAAAATATGGCGTTGAACAATTTAAAATTATTTGAACTGTTTAGAAGGTCAACCACACCAAAGTTTTTCACGGAAGCTGCTTTAGAAGAACTTGATAGCTTATACGGAAATATTGAGAGAAGCGAAATTATAAAAAATAATTTTTATCGGATATATGCAAATATTAAGGCAAAATGGGTGAAATCTAATCGAACCATTCAGAACTTCAACTCCAAATACGAGGACTGGCTTAATTAAGACACCATCCTGGATATATTGGCAGTAGATAAACCCACCACATCAACCAGAGGAGCAAAAGGAAGGCCAAAAAAAAGTATTGAGGTGTGTTCAATTTTCACAAGAAAGAGGAAACTTGCCGATGCCACCAATGACTTGACCACGAAGCATTTATCGGACGCGCTGTCTATTAAATATACAAGGGATAGTGAAATAGTTAGGTCGCATATTACAAAATCTGTTGCTGATGCAAGCCCACTGCGACTAAAAAGGATTAAGGAAAGCATTCCCACGCCCACAAACGCACACATTAAAAAGTATGGTTCCGAAGAAGCCTTGGCCTTGTTTACGGACTTACAACTTTCCAAAGAAAAATATGAGATACTACGGGCATCCTTGATGCGACACGGGGCTGACGTTTTACCAGGATACAAGCATATTACGCAAGCCAAAATAAATTCACGACCACTGCATACGGAGTTTACGGAAGTCTCTGTGAAAGCCAATCTGCAGGATCTCATGGGCCATACAGCAAAACGGTTGTTGGAGAGTCTTCCTGAAAATGAGGTGAAAATTCTTCCTGAGAAACTGACATTGATCAGCAAATGGGCCTGCGATGGATCATCCGGACAAAGCGTTTATAAGCAAAGGATATCTTCCGATGACGCTAAAATATCGGACGGAAATATGTTTATGGCATCTGTTGTTCCTTTGCGGCTAAAATCTGACGTTTCCCTACAGAAGAAGCACAGGAGTCTCTTAACAAATTTTATAAAAAATATAGATTGCAGAACACATTCAAAGCATCAAGGGTAAGGCAAAATGAGCACCTCTTCAACATGTTGGCAGCATCTTCCGAACCAATTATTTCTTCCCTGCGGCATGTGAAGTCACGAATAGAGTTAGAAAATAATTATAGTTTAGAAATGATTAGTCTTTAGATATACCTTCTCTTACGAATTGTGATGAATACTTTACAGAAAATTGAAAAAATAAATTTAAAAAAGAAGTAATTTTTTTTTAATTTGTTGGGTAATAATTTAAAACATAAAACCCTAAAGAACAAAAATAAAAACAATCTAAAAATGTAAAAATAATTTTTTTTTAGTTACCATAAAATTGATTTTTCTACAAATTTTAACTTTGATAACCCATAAGTAGGCCCCTACAAAGCGTAGCAGCCTTTCCAAACGCTCATTTCATAGGCTGAACAGTTTTCTATCATATGCTGTTTAAACTGTTCAATTATGTTATTCGGTTCAAAAGATATGATTTTTGCAGCGAAAAAAACTCAAATGGCGCCACTGTGCGTCGTGTGTGTAATAGTTAATTCTCAGATCCTGAATTAGTTAGATACTTATAATTGGCGCCCAACAAACAATCGAACCACCAATTAACTACAACTCAAGGTTACAAAGGAAAACCCAACAAATTTGTAGCTGGAGACCACTGGAAACTGCAACCTAAAGGGAAAAACTAAAGGAGCAACGACACCAACGGATATTAGATAAGAACTTAACATTGATAACATGTAAGTAGAGTGCTTATTATATTTGTGTTTTGGTGTAAAATAAAAGTAAAATAGAATAATAAAAAACTGGCATTCTTTGCGTGATTATCGATGGTTTTATGAACAGTGAAATCGATATTTTGTGGAAAGAATTTGTGTTTTGTGTTTTGGTGTAAAATAAAAGTAAAATAGAATAATAAAAAGCTGGCAATCTTTGTGTGATTATCGATAGTTTTATGAACAGTGAAATCGATATTTTGTTGAAAGAATTTGAAGGATTAGTCGTTTCAGAGGACTTAGATTTAGAAATGGCTATAACACCTGATCAATTAAAAACCATTGTAGAAAGCGCTGTTAGCAGTGCTCTTGTATTGCAGGAGAGACAGTTTGATATTAGGTTAGAAGAAATAAAACAGAGAATAACCAGTCTGACTATTAGTGCACCTGAAATAGAAACATATGAAGAAGCGCAAATCAGGGAGGGGGCGGTTTGCAAAGAGACCCTAGATATTGTGAAATCTTCACCAGATTTCGAAGGTAAACATGAAACATACGTTTCATGGAGGAAGGCGGCTCACACCGCATACAAAGTATATGAAAATCATGTAGGTAGTTCTACTCATTACCAAGCCCTTGGCATTATAAGAAATACCCCTTCGATACCCCTTTAAATTTTAAAGCTATTATAAATAGCCTAGATTTCACTTACGCTGACAAGCGACCTATGTATATATTTGATAGAACAAGAATTGTCCACCCTTCGACAGGGAAATATGACACTTCTCCAATATTATGATGAAGTGGAAAGAAAGCTCACGCTTCTTATCAATAAAACGATAATGTCATATGATAAACTCTGACCGCATCTCTGAATGAGAAATATAGGATGGACGCTTTACGGGTGTTTATATCGGGTACAAAAAAATCTTTAAGTGATGTGCTTTTCTCGGCAAGACCGAAAGACCTTCCATCTGCCTTGGCATTGGCTCAAGAAGTTGAGTCAAAACATGAGCGTTATATCTTTGCTAATAATTATGCTAGGAGTTTGGAAGATAGGGCTCAACAAAAACACCAAATAAATAACAAAAATTTTAATAGGGATAAGAATAATACCCAACAGGAAAAAAATCCTTATTTTAACTAGCGCCAGGAACCTGGTACTAAACATCAACAAAAACAAGAGGCGGAACCCATGGATGTTGACTCATCATCGCGGTTCAAACAGCCCCAACAATTTTATAATCGGGGGCAACCCCAACCACAAAATAACGTGAATCAGGCAGCAAAAAGGCCAAGTAGTGGCACAGCAAGATTTACACGGCCAAAACACCAAAGAATTAACCACTTGGTGCAAAATGAAAATACATTTGATCGGGAGGATTCTGACTATCAGACTGAAGCAGATGAAGATGTTGAGAACTTTGAATGTGAATTTCGGAACATGGCCAAATTAATTTTTTAGTCATGACTCGCTGCTCCCGTACATAGAAAGAACGATAGCAGGGAGGGTTATTAAATTGCTGATAGACACGGGTGCGTCAAAAAATTATATTAAACCATCACAGGAGTTAAAACACGTAAAACGGGTAGATCAACCGTTTTTAGTAAAGTCGCTTCATGGCTTTAATGCAATTGAACAAAAATGCATTGTAAATCTTTTCAACAATAGCGCAATTTTTTCATTCTGCCCAATCTCACAACGTTCGTTGGAATAATCGGACTTGATTTACTAACCGACACAAATTCGAAACTGGATTTTAAAAATAAGAAGCTGGAAACCAATACTGGGTCAGAACCCATTCAGTTTCTTAAATGCAAAAATGTAAATTTCACAAGTGTGGAAGAGATTGAAGTACCCCAGGGAATATCTGAAAATTTTCAAAAAATGATTAAGGGCAGAATGGGTGTCTTTGCTGAACCTGATGGGGCACTACCCTTCAACACAAATATTGTTGCAACCATTCGCACAGAAAACGGAAATCCTATATATTCCAAGCTTTATCCCTACCCAATGGGTGTAGCAAATTTTGTGAATAAGGAAATTCGTAACCTTTTAAAAGATGGCATCATCCGACCATCTAGATCACCCTACAATAACCCTGTATGGGTGTTGGACAAAAAAGGAACTGACGAGTTGGGTAATACTAAAAAGCGACTTGTTATGGATTTTAGGAAACTGAATACCAAAACAACATCTGACAAATATCCTATTCCAAATGTGAATGTTATTTTGTCGAACCTGGGGAAAGCTAGATACTTTACCACATTAGAACTCAAGTCGGGATTCCACCAGATTTTGCTGGCGGAAAGGGATCGTGCAAAAACCGCTTTTTCGGTCGGAAATGGCAAATACGAGTTTTGCAGACTACCTTTCGGAATCAAAAATGCTCCAAGCATTTTTCAAAGGGCCATCGACGATGTGTTTAGGGAACGAATAGGAAAGCTCAGTTTACGTCGATGACGTAATTATTTTTTCAGAAAATATGAAAGACCATGTTGACCACATCGCTTGGGTATTGGATGGGCTCTACGATGCCAATATGCGAGTTTCTCGCGAAAAATCGAATTTCTTTAAAGAAAGAGTGGAGTTTTTGGGCTTTGTGGTATCTCGAGGGGGAATCACAACAAGCTCTAGTAAAATAGAGGCAATACGGAACTATGAACAACCCACTACGCTTTTCAATGTCAGATCTTTTCTGGGTCTGGCAAGTTACTATAGGTGTTTTATTAGGGACTTTGCTTCAATAGCAAGACCTTTGACGGACATTCTGAAGGGTGATAATTGCAAAATTGGTTCCGGTCAGTCCAAAAAAATTAATATAAAGTTTAACGAAAAACAACTTCAGGCTTTTAATAAGCTTAAGGAAGTTTTAGCATCCGAAGATGTTATGTTACTTTACCCCCCCGTTTGACTTAACAACTGATGCTTCGGCTTACGGCCTGGGGGCAGTTTTGTCTCAAAACGGGAAACCAATAACCATGATTTCAAGGACTCTTAAAGAAAAGGAACAAAATTTCGCGATCAATGAGCGCGAATTTCTTGCAATTGTCTGGGCTCTAAAGACGCTTAGAAATTATCTCTATGGGGTAAAGGATTTAAATATTTTTACCGACCACCAACCGCTTACGTTTGCGGTTTCAGACCGATCTCCGAACGCAAAAATAAAAAGGTGGAAAGCCATTATTGATGAGCACAATGCTCAAATTTTCTATAAACCTGGGAAAGAAAACCACGTTGCTGACGCGCTGTCACGGCAAAATATTCATGCCTTGCAAAATATCCATGCTTTGCAAAGCAACCACAACTTAGAAGAAGATGCAAATTCTGACATTGCTACAATTCATAACAATTCTCTATCTTATACTATTGAATCTACTGATAAACCTCTCAACTGCTTTCGGAATCAAATAGTAATTGAGGAGGGCACAGAATCACTAACACGAACGTTATTTTCGAAAAAAAAAACTACGCTTCATTACTTTTTCAGACAGAACAACGCTAATGAAGAGGGTATTTGATGTTGTAAAGGAGGACGTAGTAAACGCAATCCATTGCGAACTCCCAATTTTGGCATTCATACAACATGGATTAGTAAAAGCGTTTCCCTCAACAGCATTTCGTTTTGCGAAACATATGGTAACAGATGTTACTAACAAAGATGAATAAAGGGAAATTGTTGTAACGGAACATAACAGGGCTCATAGAGCGGCTCAGGAAAATTCAAAACAGATTTTGGAAGATTATTTTTTCCCAAAAATGCCGCAAATTGTAAAATTTGGAAAAAGGCAAAATACAACCGCCATCCACAAAAGCAAATAATCGGTGAAACACCTATTCCCACATGTGTTGGGGAAATTCTGCATGTAGATATATTTTCCACAGATAAAGTATATTTTTTAACATGTGTAGACAAACTGTCTAAGAATAAACGACCTATTGACGTAATTCACTCAACTCCTCCAGAAATTGGTATCGATATAAAAAATAGGTTACAAAGAGCGCAAGAAGTTCAAATGCAGCGACTTAACGAAACAAGAAAGAATCGAGCATTGGAAATGGGCGAAAAAGTTCTCGTGAAAACAAATCGGAGATTGGGCAATAAGCTTACACCATTATATGCTGAAGAAACTGTTGAAGCCGACCTGGGGTTCTCAATAAAGGGAGGGTGGTCCATAAGGACAATTTAAGATAGTATAGTTTTATTCATTTTTTTCTTTTTATTTAACCTAGGGTTCTTATGGTGCTGCTTCTTGTCATGCCAGCGACGGCAAAATTGACTGACTATTCCGGTTCGGACTACATTCCCGTGTCGGACGGCTATGCTATAATTTGGCAAAATTTTGAATACTTACGGCATACGACGAATCTTACAATGTATTCGGAGATGCTTGAGGATACAGAAAATCTTAGGAAACATTTTCCCCAGTCGCATATGAAGAAGATACTAGACGCGGACATACGGCACATAAGGACATTGCTGGCCACAATAAACGTTCACCACAGGCACGCAAGAAGCATAAAACTTTTAGGTACGGCCCTTAAGGTGGTCGCTGGGACACCGGACTATGATGATTTTGAAAATTTAAAATTCAAACAGAGGGAGCTCATTGACGGCGAAAATAGGCAGATTGTCATAAATACAAGTACACAACAACAAATAAACAACCTTACGGACATTGCTAATTTCGTTATTAAAAGCACAGAAGCTAACGTGATTGATAGTGACCATTTGTATGAGACTCTGCTTGCAAGAGGTAGAATTTTGATTTCGGAGCTGGAAAGCTTAATGCTATCGATTACCCTCGCAAAGATTGGTATAGTTAACCCACAGATTTTAGACTCTAATGATTTGAATACGCTAATAAATGAGCACTCTACAAATATCACCGTAGCGGATTTAATGGAAGTTGCTAACATAAGAGTTCTATTAGATAATAAGTTTTTACATTTCTTAATTAAGTATCCAAAACCAGATTTGTTTTGCAAAAAGTTGGCCTTATACCCGGTTCAGCATAATAATACAATTCTTCATTTTGGTGGTGAAAACAATGTGGCAGACTGTGGAAATCAACTGGTAGCAATCAGAAATGCAGCACTACACTAACAACATCATTTTGTAAAAAGTTGGCTTATGCAACATGCGCACTGCAGCTTTTCATTCTGGTGGTCACGCATACTGCACTACTCGGCCTTCTCATCTCGAACCTATTACAATAACTGACGAGGGTGTTATCATTATCAACGACGACACTGTTACCATTAAGACAAATGATGGTATCGAGAAGACTGTCACTGGCACCTTTCTTCTTACTTTCGATAATGAAGCAAAAATTAATGAGACCCTATACAGAAACCAACGGAATATCGTAAAGAAGTTACCGGGACCGCCATCATCCGCTCTTCTCAACATTACGAGTCATCAAACAATATTGAGTTTGCCATATCTCAAAAGATTAAACGCAGAAAACTTGCGGCATATTGAAAACATTAAAGATAAGCTTATAATTGGACCGCTGTTGTCTACCAGCAGTATTTTTGGCATTATAGCTATTGGCTTTGTTTGCTTTAAATTGTATCAATGGTTTAAGAAGACCCGTCAGCAGCACGCTATTCAATCTGCTATTGAAGATCTAAGGAAGTCCGGGGACGCCCTTCACTTGAGTGAGGGAGGAGTTAACACGAGTCAAGCGAGTGTTCACAAGAATACAAAAAACCAACAACAAGAATCTGCTTCTACAGCAGTATACTCATGCATTGCGAAATAATAACAATAAATGAATTATGTTAAAAAAATACAAGCCAGACGCTGACACTGCATAAATCGGGTGTATGGCTGTTCATTATAATAAGTTGGTTTTGGTTTTGGGTAGTTAGTTGTGATTAAGACGTAAGATTAACAAAATGTTATTTGAGTAAGAAAAGACAAATAAATAAATTTCAATAATAGCATTAATGAGACGTCGTGTGTGTAATAGTTAATTCTGAGATCCTGAATTAGTTAGATACTTATAATTTATACACACGCCCTTTTTTTAATTTTCAAAGCTCAAAGTACTAGAAAACAAGCATTTTTACTAAATTTTTAGACTTTATTTAGAAAAGATAATGTTTAATAGTTTATGTAATTTTGTTAAACCTTTAAGAAATTCAATGCAAAACAATTACAATCATTTTTTACGTTTTATTTTTTTTGTTAAATTTTTAAAAGATGTTTTTAATAGCTTATATAATTTTATTAAACCTATAAATAATTCAATGAAAACATTTTTTTTTTGTTCATTTTATTTATCATATTACATACATATGTATTTTATCTAAAATACATTCGTCTACATGTTTCTATCCATTAAAATAAAAAAAAATATAGTCTAAGAATTAAAAAAAAATAATTATGCACATTTATGCGAACGGTGATCCGCTTAGACGAGTGTGTATTGAATTTAATAAGCTTTATAGATTTATTGAGTTTTCTTTAAAAACAAATGTCATAAAAAGTTAAATAATAATTTATCTGAACAATTTAAATTGTTCCGATTAAGAATACAGTGCAGTTATGAATTTTTGAAATATATGCTTTCTTCTTCTTTACCACGCACCATTTAAACAAAAGTAATATTAATTACAGTAGTAATTACAATATGTCTGAAAAATGACTATAAATCGAACAAACAAAAAATTTCTTCGCTTCAATGCGTCATCTCAAATATATGTAAAGTGCATATGTAGGTATGTACAAAACCGTACATCACACATGACAACTCTTACGAAAACTGAGAATAGTGGAAATTAGAAGTGTAAATATTCAAAAAATTCAAAAATAACGATTGTTTGTTTGGACAGAGTTGTATCTTCTGAAATTAGTACAAAGTAAAGCTGTATGGTAGAAAACTGAATCTAACCACACTGCTCGTAGGCCTGACTTTAGGTGAGTGTGTTAAAGCGCTGACCATAAAGTGCAAGTACGAGTGTATGTGAAGGTTCATGGTTCAAACCTCACGGCCGCCCTATGTAGAATTTTCATATAGAAACAATCTATTCAATTAAAAACATAACAATTATCACAATGTTCAATAAATCGCTGATGAGGGCTGAAATGCCAGAAACCGGTCCGATTAAGAATACAGTGCAGTTATGAATTTTTGAAATATATGCTTTCTTCTGATTTACCACGCACCATTTAAACAAAATTAATATTAATTACAGTAGTAATTACAATATGTCTGAAAAATTACTATAAATCTAACAAACAAAAAATTTAAATTAAATTTTTTTATTTTTCAATCATTGTTAAACGTTTCTGTAAATAGTTTGTAAGGATTTATTCCATAGATTAATAAATAATAAATAAATAAATAAATAAAAAAAAATTTTGGATAATGATTTTTTTTCTTTGGTTTAATAATAAAAATGCAACAGAAGAAACAAACAAAAAAAAAAACAGTAAGAAAATTGTAGCTGATTTAGATCGACTACACGATATCCTATGTCATGCGTTTAGAGACCCTATCTCTTAAGTCTAACTAATTAGATATAGAAAATAACCATAAACCATATCTGTGCGGATTCTTTTTTTTTTTTTTTTGCTAGAGATTTGTTATATTTCTATGAGGATTAGGTCTACACATGCAACGATTTTTACCAATTTCAAAAGCGAAATATATATATATATATATATATTATATATTAAAACGATTGAGTTTTTGAAATTATTCAGGCTCAAGATCAAATATTTTTACTTTAAATTAGCTCATTTATAATTAATACTGAGGATATGTAAATTTTTAAGAAAATTTACTTCGGAAAGGTAAATTTTTGAGAAAATTTACTAAGGAATGGTAAATTTTTAAGAAAATTTACTAAGGAAAGGCAAACTTTTAAGAAAATTTACTAAGGAAAGGTAAATTTTCAGAATTTTTAAGAAAATTTACTAAGGTAAATTTTTAAGAAAATTTACTAAGGAAAGGTAAATTTTTAAGAAAATCTACTTTTATACCATTTCTCACCACAATCAACAGTTTCGCAGTTATTATTAAATTTATGAAGAAACAAATAATGTTTTGCCTAAAAAATGAAAATTTTGTATTTTTAAAAATCATGCAAAAATCAAAACGGGAAAAAGTGTCGTCTTATTATTTTGGCGTAAAGTCACATAATCTGTCCACAATATGAGACATGGATCATGAAAATCGATGGACGTGTTTCGCTTTCATTCACAACTAAGTGAAGGTGTTCAATAATAAACATGGGTTCTATAATTAATTAGCCTGCGTTTCATATAAGGCTGCATTCTAGACAAATGCAGACGTAACATGATAAACACACAATTAACCCTAATTGTGTTCATGAGAGGCACATTTCATTATGTGACTCCTCCATCGTCAGTTTCAGTAGTCCCTGCTGAACTAGGGCATAATTTACTTAAAATTCAAATTCAAATTCTTTCTTGTATGTTTATTTCCCCCTTTTTTTCTTTTTTTGATTTAACATTCAAGTAAGCATAATAAGCATATGTATTTTTTCTTTAATTTTCTCATAACAATTAAATACAAAATTTTCTTTGTGGTTTTTTTTCTTATAATTTAAATATTTCTGAAATTGAAATACATTATTTGGTAAATAGTACAGCTTTATTAACATCAATCAAAATAAATTCAAACTTAAAATTTTAATGTTTCGTTCTAGTTTTAATTCTAATCTTACTTTCAATTTTCCAAATTTTAATTTTGGGTTCTAATTTTAAATGTAACTTTTAATTTTTAATTTTCTCAAATTTACTTTACTAAGATTCATTTTCTTAATTCCGAGTTTTATAAAAAATTTGCACTTAGAGGTCCAAATGACCTGTCCACCCTCAGCTTTTGTTGAGTGTGGGTTAGTTGGGCTAGTTTCCAACTCAATGTTTACATTAATGTTATCTTTATTCTTATTTGTACAATATTTTCTTAAAATGATGAACAAGAATGTCATAATTGCTATTAACAAAATGAAAGTTATGTTTATACCATAGGATATTTTTTTATGGTATGCCAATTCTTCTATTTGTCTAATGTTTTCGAATTGGTTAAGCTTGATTCACTCGAAATCCAATTTTTCGGGATCAATTTTCTCGACAAAATTTACGTCTGTCAAGTCATTGTCTGGATAAACAAATCTTTCATGCACAATGGTATTTTTTGCTTACAAAATTTTCGTTAAGTATTTTCACTTCACAATCATAAAAGCTTATCAAATAGTTTTTCTCCATTACAATATTTCTGTTGTCGCAATTTTGCGTCAATTTAGTACCATTTGCATTTCTAATTAAAATCAAGTCATTATCAACGACTTCGATATTCGTCAAATTATTATAAACTAATTTACAATTTTTCATTACAATGCAATGTTTACTTTTTCTCAAATCGTCAAAGATCAAATTTTCTTCATATGTGTAAGCAATATTATCTACCACAACTACTAGTTCATTCTCGCCATCTATTTCCCAGTATCTATCGTTTTCATAGCTATAAGAGAATTATTCGTATAAGTAATAACTCCCATTTTGATGAGTTTTAGTTTGAAGTAGTCAATGTCAAATTTCTCTATGAAATCAGTTCACATTTCGATACATCTTCATATCCGAAAGATAATGTTCCCAAATTTCCGTTGTTAAATAAAAAAGTTTTAGGTATGATGAAAGATGAATGCAAAGGCAAATTAATTAAGGAATCATTGGTTTACGAGCAAAAATGTATTCCATAAAAATAGATAAGGAAAAAAAAGAAATTAAAAAAATTAAAAAATGTTTGTTTGAAAAAAAAAAAATGTATTATGATTCAATGTAAATATGTATTTGGATCTAAGGTACATCAAATATATATTCAACATATTAGTAAATTAGCATTAAGTTATTGAGATGATAAGAGATATATTAGATACAATGGTGTTAATACCTTTGCATGGGGTCATTTTCATATAGATATGTTAAGATAAAGATTAGAATTTACGTAGATTTTATGATTTTTGAAAAAATAAAAAATAATAAATTTTCAGAATTAAAACAATGATTTTTTAAACTCTTTCTTTTAACTCATACTCTCTTTCCGTCTGTCTGTCGTGGGTGAACCCCATTCCCCCTTATCCAATTGATCTGAAACTTGGCCCATAGTCTTGTTGTGACTGCAGATTAATTTTGGGGTAATCACGCACAGTCACGCATAGTCACGCACAGTCACGGAGTGATCTAAATGTCATTTCCCCTCAATCCAATCGATCTCAAACTTGGTCCAAAAAAGATTAATTTTGACTTAGTCACGCACAGTCACGCATGGTCACGCACAGTCACGGAGAGATTTAAAAGGGATTTCCCCTCATCCAATCAATCTGAAACTTGGTCGATATACTTGCTGTAAAGAAAGATTAACTTCGACATAGTCACGCATGCACAGTCACGGAGTGATTTAAAACTTATTTCCCCTTATCCGATCGATCTGAAACTTGGTCAATAGACTTGCAGTGAAAAAATAATAACTTTGACGTAGTCACGCACAGTCATGCATAGTCACGCACAGTCACGGAGAGATTAAAACCTCACTCCTCCTCATCCGATCGATTTGAAACTTTGTTCATAGACTTGTTGTGGCCAGAGATTAATTTTAAGATAGTCACACACAGTCACGCACAGTCAGGGATATATTCAAAACTCATATGCATAAGGAAAGAAAGAGTTTTAATAAAAACTTTGTTTTTATGGGTTAGATTATTTATTTATTTCAAATCATATTTATTTAAAAAAAGGAAATTTAAACATAAATGAATAGAATTAAAAGTATTGAATTTTTGATTTTATTATAAATTTTGCTATTTTACATTTTCAGGAATAAACCCTAATTTTTTTTATATTTATAGTTCGAGGTGAATATTTATAAGGTAATGTTGATTGTTTAAGGTTTTCACCATTCGATAATTTTCTTTGAAAAATCTTTAAGACGTTTAGCTGCCGATGATGCTGAATCATGATTAATTTTATATATAGTGTTATCCATATCCATGAAATCGTCTTCATTTTCACCTTTATTTTCAAAAACTTCCTCTGGTATATTGAAATTTGCTTGAGAACCAAAATTTTTTAATTCTTTTCCTAATGTTCGGGTATCATTATGTTATTTATATATTCTTCTTGTTTGAGTTTCATTATCGCGCAAGGTTTTCCATTTATTTTCATCCTTCTTGTTCCTTGAAATATTAATCTTTTGCTTTCCAATTAGAAATGTTGCTAATTCTTGTTTGATTTCATACCACTTATTAATATCTTTAAGTGAGTGAGAAGCATGGATTGGAAGAAGTTTACGTTGTAAAAAATCAGAATCGAATATTTTTTTTTTCATTAAAGTTTTGATAATTTACTTAACATTTTCTAAAATTTTTCCAATAACACCACTTAAAACTGAAGAAATTATTATTGGTAGAAATCCTCCTTTTTTAATAAGTTGTTCTCTTTAGGGTCATAGACGTTTTTGGTGAAAAAACTTTTCTAATTGTGTTTTTATGTGGTTTTATTTTAATTAAGACTTTTTTTTTTATTAATTTTGTGCTTTTTCTGCATAATATTAAACAAAATTTCATGTAAAGTTTTAATAACAACATCATCAACATTTTTCAACAATGCTTTTCTTAGTTTAGGTTTTGCTTTTTTAAGTACAAAGAGAATATGCTTGTGTAAATATAGTACAATATAATGGATTAAAAATAACGGTTCGAAACCTTAATGCGTTTTGTATTTGTTGAGTAAGATCAATCAATAAATAACCATGGGCATGAAGTGTACATTTATTATATACCTCAACTAAAGCTTTTGAATTCTCTGAATAGACTTGACGAGCTAGACATTGAAATTGTAATTTAACTCTTGGATTTTTAAACATGACTATATATTTCGAATTTAATTAAATATCTCTTGAATTAGTTCCTTTATGAAAGATGTTTTGTGTTAATAATATAACACATAAATTTCTGTGGTGATAATCTCAAATGAAAAGTATTAAGTCATTTAAAATTATTAAATTGTTTTCATCATCATTAGTAATAACATTTTTAGGTATTCCTGCTATGAATTCTAAGTTTTTAATTGATGGAAGTGAATTATGCTCCGCATAACACCAACTAATTCTATCCACTTTATTAGAAATTAAACGTTGGTTTTTAATTAAATTTTTAATAAATGTGGATTTTCCACAACCGGAAGTTCCACAAACCATCATTGTAAATGGGTATATAAACTCTTGAAACATGTTTTCACTTTCATATATAAAATTTGAATGAATCCAATCCTATTTAAACTTAGTATAAAATATGAGTAAAGAAATTCTTGTTACTGAACTTCATCGTCAAGCTAGAAAAAATTTTAAACGACGTCGGTTTATTCAAAAGAGTATTTATATACATGGCAAATCGATCTAGTGGAAATAATACCATATATTTTTTTCCCTTTATTTAAGCATTTTATAATTATAAGTAATGCCTAACTAACACTACACCTAGTCTCTCTAGTAGTTTTTTTATGTTTATGATGGGATTAATGATTCAGTTCTTAATCCTGAGGTACATATGCTTGTCTAAGGCCCAACAGATCGTGAGGCTTAGTGCGGTTGAGTCTCCTGGTCAGACCAGAAGTATGCAAAAGTGGTTGAATTCCATCGTTTAAGTGAAGTTGAAGACGTCTTGTGTGTTTCTGGGCTGTTTGTGAGACTTCTTGCTTAATCGTAGAGATGTTTAGGTGGTGCTTTGATGATGTCTCTTAAGACTTTCTTCTGGAATCGTTGGATAGGTTCGATTATTGTATTTGTGGCGCAACCCCAAACTACACTACCATATGACCACACTGGTTTTAATAACGATTTATAGATCATTAATTTATTTTCGGTTGATAGCTCGGTTGAAACACAAAGTTTCTATTCATAAGCCATTTTAATTTCCCATATTTAATGCGTAGTTCTTTTCTCTTCGTTTTAACGTGTTCTTTCCTGCTTAGCTTCGCGTCTAAGGTTATTCCAAGATATTTTGCCCAGTTTGCTTTTGGCACTTCTGTCTGCTCTATAAATAAAGGAATGTGTGTTATATGTTTTAATGTAAAGTCCACATGAACTGATTTTGAATTGTTCAGTTTTAGTGCCCATATTTTGGTCCATTGTTCTATTGAAACGATTGCTGTTTGTAGTCTATCTATAGGCTCTTTATTTATTTGAGCCATCGAGAGTATAACGGTGTCATCTGCGAAAGTTCCTACAACACAATTGTTATGGATTGGCATATCTTGAGTGAATAGGAGATACAAGACTGATGATACCATATGCAAAATTGAATAAAGGTTATAAATATATGATGACAGTAATTGATGTATTTTCAAAATACGCTTATGCGGGTATTGATATTGCAAATGCATTCAAAAAGATTATTGAGTCAAACAAAAATAAATTTCCAAAAAATCTTCATACTGATCAAGGAAAAGAATTTTTTAATAATAATTTCAAAAACTTAATGAATGACTTAAACATTAACCATTATCATACATATTCAAATATGAAAGCATCTATAGTTGAAAGATTTAACAGAACATTAAAAAATAAAATGTGGAAGAAATTCAGTCTCTAAGGAAATTATAAATGGTTACATATTTTAGAAAAATTATAAAAAGATTATAATTCTTCATATCATCGAAGTATTAAAATGGCACCGAAGTTAGTTACAAAGAAAAATTAAAAGGTTTTGATATATACAGTATACAATAATTTGAAAACTTTCAAGAAAGGAAAATATAAAATAAATGGTTTTGTTCGAATAAGGAAAAATAAAAATATTTTTTAAAAAGGTTATACACCAAATTGGTCAGCGGAAGTATTTAAGATTAATAAAATTTTTATAACAAATCCCGTAACTTACCAACTGGAAGATCTTAATAAAAATATAATTAAACGAGGATTTTACGGAGGAGAATTCATGGAAACTAAATCTCCACAAATATATTTAATTGAAAAAATATTAAAGAGAAATGGAAATAAACTGTTAGTAAAATGGTTGGGTTTCGGTAAGGAATATAACTCATGGATAAATAAAAATGATTTAAAAAATAAATAAAAAAACAACAAATAATTTAATTAGTGATTTAAAAAAAAAATAAGTCCAAATTCACAAGAAAACAATATATATGTTACTTTATTAAGTAACGATTCAATAAATATATTTAAAAATACACATAATATTTTTACAAATTTATTAAAGCAACCATTAAATTTAAATGAACAGTGGGTGATTGGACTATCAGTTTCTTTACAAAATTATAATGAAACAGATTCATGATCAAGATGTTATTAAAAAAAATCAGAAAACTTATAGATAAAACCCAAAAAGATGGATTAAAAAATTCAAATTTAAAGACTCTAAATAAAACTGATGATAGTAAAACTAGTAGTATAAATATTAAGCAATTAGTTCCAGAAAATATAAATATATATAATAATAAAAGTAATGAACAATCTATCAGTTCTGAAAGAAGCAATGTTGTAGAAGAACCAATTTTATCGTTAACAAATTATTTTTTGGAGAAATCTTTGCTAAATCTACTCGAAGACACATCCAACTATTTTAATACAATAATATCATCGATAGTAAATGATATAGGTTTTATCTATATCGATATAATTAAACCCAGACATGTTGGATCCAAAAAAAGAAAATGCTTAAAAATGTTCTCAATTACATTAAATAAGCTGTTAACCATATTAAAGAAGTCACTTTAGAAAGATTAAATAAATTGCAAAGAAACCATAAACCACATATTAAACCAAAATGTTGTGGAGGAAAGAACATTAGAGATATTTTTGAATTTATTGAATGTATGAAAAGCGATTTATTTGAATCACCACCAATTCATACAAAGGTTATTAAAACTTAAGAAATATCATATAACCCAATTGCTTCGCCTATAGAGTTTATTTCATAAGGAAATGGTGGAACATATAGAGATCTAAATAGTATATATCTGAGACTTATTGTTGAATTAAATGGAAGAAGTGTTGTAAACAACTTGCTTCATTCAATACTCAGAAATTGTACGGTCCATCTAAATAACAAAAATTTTTCAAGGCCTGAATAACTATCACTATAGAGCATATTTAGAAACTTTATTTAATTATGGAAATGACGCTATATCAACACATCTTGAATCATCCGGATGGTCAGCAGATACGAAAAAAATTAATAATTGAATTTTTTTTTCTCATGCATTTATTTATTGAATCTTCACATAGTCAACTAACAATACTTATTCAAATCTTAGAACTTAGACTTAACTTATTAAATCCGGCCAGTGCCAGAAAAAATTTAATGTTTCTAAATACATAAATTCGAAATAAATAAATATTCATTGATTTAGATAACCTCAAGCATTTATTATAAGATCTGCAGTCTCTCCCCTTCTTAGGCGTTGATGGATGCGATTGTTGAGAAGGTCACGTGCTAACAGATTCGGGTGAGTTTCTAGTTTGTCCAAGTAGCTTGAACAGTTTTTCATAATTTCGACTTTAACTAGTACTCCAATTGAAAAACATGTCGTTGTAAAAGTGTAGATGCTGTTGAGGGGTCCTCATGAATACTCAAAATTGCCGTGTCATCTGCAAAGGTTAAAGTAATCGTGTTTTCATTAGTTGGCATGTCCGCTGTATAAAGGATGTATAGGAGCGGACCCAGAATACTGCCCTGTGCAACACCAGCTTTTATATCCTCAGGGGGGCTTGTAAAGTTGCTCTCCTTTATTGACAATTTCCTGTTAATTATATAGCTTTCCATTAGTTTATGAACGTTTGGGGGCAGCAACGTTTTAATTTTATAGAGTAGACCCTCGTGCCAAACCTTATCGAAAGCTCGCGAAACGTCAATAAAGAGAACAGAGCAGTACTTTTTTCTTCAAAGGCATTTCTTATAGCGCTTACTAACCTATGGACTTGTTCAATGGTGCTGTGTCTTCGCCTAAATCCGAACTGATGTGCTGGGATAACGTTATTTTGATCTACAGCTACAGTAAGCTTATTTACTAGTATCGGACAATTTTGACAGATTTTACAATAAACTGATTTTCCTGTTCGAATCGACCTTTGTGTGATATTTACCTGGCTTGGGTACCATGGTAACGAGCGAAACCTTCCATTCTGAGGGATAATATTCAAGGCGTAATATAGCGTTAAATATGAAAAGAATTATTCTCAATGCTATTCTGGGTAACTCCAAAAGCATTTTATTGCTGATCCCGTCGATGCCCGATGCTTTTTGGGGTTAAGATCAGAAATGACCTTTTCAACCTCTCTAATTTCAAATCGAAGTGACACTGCACTGTGCTGGTTTATTACTGGTGGTAACTCATTTATTGAACTAGTAGTTATATTCGGAGTAAAAACTTTTTTCAAATGTTCTAGAAATAGATTACCTTTTTCTATACCATTTCTAGCCCAGCCTCCATTTCGCAGTCTTAATGGTGGTTTACTTACAACGGGTCCTTTAAGATTTTTTGTAGCTCGCCATAACGAGTAATCAGTTCTTGAAGCCGGATCAAATTTTTCGAGATATCTGTTTAATTTATCATGTCTCTGGGTTTCAAGCCACTTTCTTAAATTTGATGTACATGCTTTCAATTGTTGCTTAAGTTGAGGAGATCTGTACAGTTGTCACTCTTTTCAAATTCTTCTTTTGTCATTTAATAGCCGCTCGATATCTACCGAACAAGTTCTATACTGCCCTCTGTATTGGGGGGGTTTCGCAGCAATTTGAAAAGATATTTTGAGGTTTTGTTCAAAATTAACAATAGCCAGGTCAATATCATCGTGTTCTTAGTGGTAACCTATCCGTACAATGGGCACTGAGAAAGTTTCTATACTTTAACCAATCTTTAATACTTGTTAGCGCTAAATTACCATTCGGGGGCACAATTTCTCGGGGGGTTAGAAATAGTAACAATAATTGGTGTGTGATGTGATGAGAGTTCCAATGAGGATTCAGCATTTATAAGTTCTCTCGCAATGTTCTTCGTTACTTTAAAATCGATTAGATCGGGAATCTTTGTCTATGTGTCGGCCAGTATGTTGGTTCTCCCCGCTTGAGATATCTAGGCCCATATTGGAAATTGTGCCAAACAAAACACGGCCTTTCGGGCAGATTAAACGTGACCCCCAGAATGTATGCTTGGCATTGTAATCGCCAGCAGCAATAAAACGAGGGCCAAGCGATTTTGTATTGACTTTCCGTTATAGAAAATCTTGGAGGAGAATATATTGGTGAGATAACTAAATTGTTATCAAATTCCTCAAAGCAGAATGTATTAGCTTGAAGGTAATCTTCACAATGATAACACATTAGATGATGCCTCAGTCGAGATTTAATAAGAATGGCTGAGCCACCACATGCTAAGCCTCTTGGATCTTTTGTATCATATAAAATATATCCACGCAGTGAGAACTGACCCCTAGAAGTTAAATGAGTTTCAGAGACAAGCAATATATCATTTTGCTTGCGTTTTAGGAAATAGGCGAGTTCTTTTTTATTTTGGCTTAAGCCGTTTACATTCAAGTAACATATTTTTAAACAGTTCATGGTTTATTTAACAAAGCTTGCAATGTCATAGATTGCACCTTCAACATCTCCTGCATCATGCTATTCATAGCGTTTATTGTTTGAGCAAGTGTGTCGAGTGTTGTTTACAAGTTACTTGTGTGTTGATTCGAGGGATCGTTTCGTGGATTTGAAACATTGGGAGGCTGACTTTGAGAGCGTAGCATATTTGAGTATGATTCTATATGCTGCGAATGAACTGGATTCTGTGGGTGCTTTCGGGAGGCCGCTATGCTAGGGTATGATTGCGCGTTAGTAGTTGCATGTACGGGTGAGACATATTTTTTAATTTTCATTTCGCTATAAATTGCTGAATAAACTGGGTAACCCCGGTAGTTAGCTGTGTGATTTTTACCGCAATTGCTAAATTTGTTTACCTTTTCGTCATTTTTTGACTTGTCACACTCACTGGTATTGTTTAGCTCACCACACACAACACATACTGGTGGAAGCTTGCAGTATACCCATGTATGTCCGAACTCCAGTTCACACACTGAACCGGTACTTTCCTCTTATGCGGTTATTCAACAGTAATTTTCCTATGTAATGGGTATCTTACGTTGTAGATAGGGTGCACTTGGTTTTTTTTTTATTGAATGTCGCCGGGTTGAAATTCCACACGGCAAAGAGGTTGTGGGATATTTTCACGGTTTCTAACTGTTTTTACTATAAATCCTTTACCTTCGAGTCCACTTTTAAGTTCATCCGGGTCAACACACTAGTCTATAGCTTTAACAACTACATGAAGGCCTTTTCCGCTCTTCAATTGGTAGGTATAGAAGTTTTTAATTTGTTTTTCGAATTCGGACCTATTTTTCGGAAATTATCCTAATGTATTCTACTTTTGTTGCCATATTTCCTCGTTTAATGGGTATAATGTAGAAAGAGTCTTCTCCCGTTAACTCTATCAAACTTTTCACTAATTCGTTCGAGTTTTGTTCTCTTAAATAAATAGGAGGAGGTCTTGATGGCTTGATTGCAACTAGTTATCTTTATCTTCTGCACCCAAAGTCGAGAAACGATTTTGGGATTTGGAGGCAACATCATCCTTGAGAATTTTTGATGAAGAGGCAATTTTTTCTGACTTGGGGCTGCGCGCTCTTTTAACTACTGTAATGTATCTATCCATACTAGTTTGTATTGATGATTTTGGAGAATTTGAGTCAAGTGGATTGTTTTTGGAAAAAAACACTTCTGGTTGATTTATTATTACTTACGGTTTCAACGGTGTTCATATTAATGCAATTATTTCCAGTACTTGCGTTTGTCACTATTGTTGTTGTTTTTACTGGTTCTTCCTACCGTCACGAGTAATTATCTTGTCGCGAAGCGGTGGCTTAAGTGCACTGCGGTTCCTTATATGAGGCAGGTAAGGGAATGGGTTTTACTGTTTCAGTACCTCTTCCTGAACCTGGGCCATGTCTAGAACCTTAAAGGTGCACGACCAAAGTTTACTCACCCCTAATCCGGAGTTTTACGCGACCCGTGCTCATCGGACGGTTTTAAGTCAGGGGTTACCGCCTGTATTTTGACGGAGCCTCGCTGATACCTGGGCACCTCAGCGAGTAGGTAGAGGCAGTGGGCCGCCCTTACTGCGTTACTGGGGGCTATGACGCGGCTGACATTCTTTCCCCTACACTCGTGGGACCAAAATGGAAGCTAATTTTAAAAACAAAAAACAAAAACAAAGCAAAATTCGAGGCTCTGCCTCACAGTCTGCCGCTAGCTCAGCTAGCAGCTGTTCAAAGACTAAGACCCAGGAGTCTCGCCAAGTAGACAACGCTGCGACCTCTGGTCAAAGCTCAAGTGGGTTGGGGTTCGTTGCCGGTCCGAATTCAATCCTCAGTACTAGCAGCAAGCCCGCGGTGGCTACGATCAAATCCGGTCACCTTGGGACAGCTGCTAAGGAGGGGTCTATGTCTGCCAAGACAGGGGGTAATAAAGTCCGTCCGTCTAAGGTAAGGTACAACCAGAGAAGATTGTGCCTCAAAATCATCGAAAGGTTGGGGAAATTAAATCCAGCGACGCTGTCTAAAAAACAGAGAATCGCTCACATGTGCTAAGAAGGTCACTGAAGAACAGGACCTCTCAGCTAAGACAAGTGTTCCTGGCAGTAATAGCAATCAGGACACTTCGAAGACGGCTAAAAGGTTGCGCTCGCCAGATGAGAAACCATTACCTAAACGCACTAAGGTGGCCGGCAATTCTGTGCCGAAGTGTTCTTCACCGTCATTGAGGACATGCCAGGTCCACCTCCAACCTGTCGCGGCGCACGCTGGTATCAAGGCCGCGCAAAGCTGATAGCTTCTGCTGATCAATGATCAATAGCCTTGTATAAGGCTGCCGTCAGCAAACTTGGAGAGCCATGGCCGGGAGCAAAACTGGATGTCGTGCAAAAGCATGACATCCCGTCCCGACCTAGAGCGCATGCTTGGATTCCGGCAACTCCCAGGGACGCTGAATCCGTGTTAAAGATGCTGAAGGTCTGCAATCCTAACCTTCCACAATTGGAAGATTGGTAGATTTGGTGATGCGGAGGGGAACCGTAGACAGGTAGTACTACTACTCAATTTCGAATCCCTCCCGCATTTAACCGGGACAAACGGCATAGTTTCCTAGGCTTTGGGCAAATCCAAATAAAAGTCTACAAGGGCGACCAAGGACCAATCACGGAGATCGCCAAACCAGTAGAAAAATCTGCTGGGGAGGGGACCACAGGTGAAGTCCAGGCTGAGGAGAGCTCCCAAACAGCCATGGAGGAAGGATACTTAACATCCGACTCCGAACTGTTGGGGGACGCTTCTGGCCTATTTGGTGGCGAAGATGACCTCCTTGATAGCACGGAGGAAGAGGCCGAAATCACGGTAAGGGAGATGGACGTGCAGGCAGCTACAGATGATGCGGCTGCTACAGATAAATCTCCATCACTGTAAAGCCGCCACGGCTGCACTTTTACTTCGCCTGACGACAGGTGAAGTAGACATAGTATTCATCCAAGAGCACTGGGTTTGTGGAGGCAGGGTTTGCGGACTAAAGACTCCTGATTACAAGCTGTTCGTCCCTAAAGATAAAGGTACACCAAGGACCTGCATTTTGGCTAGGAACAGCCTTAATATTTTCTTATCTAATTTCAGTTACAGGGATGTAATAGCGGCCAGCCTGAAGTTAGATGGGAAATCAATCTGGCTCGCCTCCGCCTATTTTTGTGATCCAGGGCCTATTCCGCCAGACAATGTGGCAAAGCTAATCCGGGAAGCCGAAAGGACTACACGCCAATTAGAGCTGTGCTGTGAAGTTAATGCACATCATCCGATCTGGGGAAGTACCAATTTGAACGAAAGAGGTGAGTTAGTTTTGGAGTTTTTATTTAGTACTAACCTATATATATGTAACAGAACCGACTTTTGTAACTAGTATTCGTAGGGCGGTTCTTGACGTTACCTTTGTATCGGACACATTATTTGATAAAATTGATTGTTGGAGGGTGTTGGATGACCAATCCTTTTCTGACCATCGATACATTGAATTTTTGCTTAGAGAAAAAGACCCGCTGGAAAGTGTCCCCAAAAAACTAAAGAGGACTGAAAAATCTTAATAGTTTTTAAGAATTTTTAAATATTAGATTACACTAAAAAACAACTTCAAAATGGTGGGAATTAAATTCAAAGGAAACAACTAAACTTGTTGGCGGAAAGTTAAAACACTTCTTCTTTGTATGGTGTAAGTATACAACTGACTTTTTTATTTATATATTAACTTAATATTCTTTTCTTTTCAGCGAACCCGTTATTTTTTACATTGTAAGCAATTTAATTCAAATTATGTTAAAAATTATCGAAATTCATGTGATAACTTTACTTGTAATACCATGGAATTCAATAAAGTTCGTAAAAAAAAAACAATTAATAATAAAATATTATTATTAAAAAAAAATATACATGTATGTATAAAATAGAAATAAAGGGTAAAAAAAATAAGTTAATAAAAACCATCCGACGGAGAAAACCACGAAGGTAAAAAACTCCGTTGACGATCCAACATTCCAGCCCCATTGAAGGACCGAAGGTCTTCAAACATCTGGGAGTGGTGCAAGCTTGTGAATCGGCCGCTTATATACGCCGTTTCTTGTCACCACCTCCGCCACTCTGACCTTGCCGTCTTGGCCTTCTATCACGCGGACGACTCTTCCGGTCAGCCACTCTTGAGGCGGGAGGTTGTCCTCGTGAACCACTAATAATTGGTCTACTCTGAGGTTGCGTTCTTCTTTGTGCCACTTGCCCTTGTTCTGCAGCCCGAGGATGTAATCTTTGAACCAAGCCTGCCAGAACCGCTGCTTGAGTGCGCAAAGCATCCGCCATCGCTTCAAGCACCTCAGATTGTTGTCCGGTCAGCCACTCTTGAGGCGGGAGGTTGTCCTCGTGAACCACTACTAATTGGTCTACTCTGAGGTTGCGTTCTTCTTTGTGCCCCTTGCCCTTGTTCTGCAGCCCGAGGATGTAATCTTTGGACCAAGCCTGCCAGAACCGCTGCTTGAGTGCGCAAAGCATCCGCCATCGCTTCAAGCACCTCAGATTGTTGTCGCTGACGTCTCCGACGGATCCTGGCGGCAGCGAACGCAGACCCTCTCCGATTATTAGATGCGCGGGAGTCAGCGCATTCCCGTCGTTCGGGTCTGGTGACAGCGGTGCGATTGGACGACTGTTGAGCACCGCCTCTACTGCTGCAAGCATTGTCACCATTTCCTCTTGGGTTAGCGACGCATTGCCCACCGCTCGCAGAAGTAGGTGTTTTGCCTGCTTCACGGCTGCTTCCCACAGTCCTCCGAAGTGAGGAGCCCTTGGAGGTATGAAGCTGAAGTTGACCTTGTATGACGCTGCGTACGACACGACGGCCTCTTTGCCCTTCTCGAACGCCTCGTACAGCTCCTTCAGTGTTCGGCTGGCCCCACGAAGTTGGTGGCATTGTCGCAGTATACCTTGCTGGGCAGTCCTCTCCTGGCAACGAACCTTTTAAGAGAAAGAATAAATGCATCAGTGGACAAGTTTGATACTAATTCTAAGTGAACTGCCTTTGAAGTGAAACAAACGAATACCGCTATATAAATTTTAATGGGTGGTCTACCTCGAATTCGTAATGAAACATTAATGGGGCCACAAAAGTATACGCCAACTATTAAAAATGGACGTAGAGCTCTCACTCTATCTGTGGGCAAATTTCCCATTATTTCGGTCATTAATTTTGGTTTATAGCGGTAACAATGAACACATTTACGCACTATATTGCTGCACTCATCTCTTGCATTTATGAGCCAAATATTTTGTACCAGCATGGCAATTATCGAAATGCGAATCGCGTAAATACCGTGAAACAAAAATCGTTTTTCTTGGCAATAGAAGTGGGAATTTTGTATTATACGGTAATGGCGCATTAAGCAATCTCCCACCTACCCTGACAAGTGAAAAGTTTCGCTTATTTTCTGTGAAATTGTGGATAAATGGTGTTAACCTTTGAATATTGGAAGGTAACTCTAGAGATTTTTTCAACTTAGAAATCTCCTCAGCAAAATCTTCTCTCTGGACTATTTCCACAAGCCTATAAAATGCCCAATTCATTTCCTTGACAGTAGGAGTCTTTGAGTTTGATATTTTACACTTTCTACCAAAATCAATAAACCTTAACACGAAGCACATGATTCGTATAATCTTTTTATATGAAGATTGATCCTTAATCAATTTTAAGAATATATTTTCAGAATCATCTGAATCTTTGTAGTTCTGATAAATTCTCTACTGTAAGTAAAACATTGGATTTTCTCTTTTCTAAGGACTCTTGGGTCTCTGTTAACTCGAAATGATGGTTAACAGGCCACTCTGAGCTCTCGTGAAGAAGAAATGAAGGACCTTCAAACCAAATTGAGTTTTTTAACTCATCTACATCACTTCCTCTTGAAACAATGTCACCCGGATTCTGCTTTGTAGGCACATGGCGCCAGTAAACGCGGTCTGACCATTCTTGTATTTCAGCAACTCGATTCGAAACAAAAGTTGCGAGAGTAGATGAATGAGTTTTGATCCAATGTAAAGTGATTTCTGAATCCGTCCCGAAATTTACACTCTCGATTTCAAAGCTAATCATTCTTTCAATTCGAGTCCACAACTTAGCCAATAGGTGTGCTGCACATAACTCAAGTCTCGGAAGAGATTTCGTCTTGAGTGGAGCGACTTTTGATTTAGCCGTAAGTAGCCGACAAAAGACTCCATTTGAGTCAATACTCCGAATGTATATGCAGCACCCATACGCCCGAATTGAGGCGTCAGAGAACCCCTGGATTTTTGACGAAGCATTTGTGTGAACGAATCTTGGGATCTGAATTGAACCAATTTTCAATAAATTGATTTTAAAATCATCCTATGCAGTATTTAGTCGCATAGGGATTGATTCATCCCAGTCGAGTTTTTGAATCCAAAGTTCTTGTAATAACATTTTGGATTTTGTTATAATTGGGCATAAAAGTCCGAGAGGATCAAACAACCGAGATGAAACCGATAAAATGTTTCTTTTCGTTGCTTTTAGGTCGTTGAAATTATCTTCCAAATGAAACTTAAATGAATCAGTCTTCGGAACCCAATGTATACCTAATGCTTTGGCTGAATCGGAATCATTATGTAATAATTTTTCTTTACCATTTGAGATATTAAAATCGGGGTGATTCGAAAACCATTTGGTTAAATTAAATCCAGCTGAACTTAATAGTTGAGTCACCTGGTCTCGAATAGTTAACAGTTCTTGAAAATTATCGGCGCCAGTTAACAAATCATCGACATAAAAATCACTGCGAATAATTTTTGCACCCATTGGCAAAATCTCTTTGTATAAATCACTTAAGTGCGTGAGACATCTGATCGCTAAGAATGCGCAGAAGCTGTACCGTAAGTTACTGTTACTGTTAATTGAAAATTTCTATCTTTTTCGCCAACCAAAACTTGGCGATACATTTTTTCAATATCAGCAGTGATAACGAATTTATGGAAACGAAAACGGATTAGAGTTGAATACAACTCTTCTTGAACAGTAGGTCCAACCATTAATAAATCGTTAAGCGACGTTTGCGAAGAAGTTCGACTTGAGGCATCAAAGACTACACGAAGTTTAGTAGTAGAGCTTTGAGGACGTAGAACACATTGATGAGGAATGAAATAATGTGGGAGACTCGGAATTATATTATCCGCAATAGACATGTGACCTAAGTCGACATACTCTTTCATAAAATCGTGATATATTTCTCTCATAATTTTGTCTTTCGAGAGTTTGCGTTCAAGAGCAAGAAAACGCCTCTTGGCATTATCAAAAGAAGATCCCAAAAATTTTGGATCAGACTTGAAAGGAAGCGCGACTTCAAAACGTCCTGACGGTAACCGTCGAACCGAATCTTTAAAGTTTTCCTCACATTTTTGTTGTTCCTCATTATAGATAACTGTTGATTCATTTTTAAATTCTTCTAGTTCCCAAAATTTCCGAACTATCGAATCAACAGTCTCCTCGTTTTCTATAACATTGCTAAGGTGACATACATTCAAACTTGAGCCCTTAGATTGATTGCATTTTCCTGCTACAATCCAGCCGAGTGAAGTTTTCTGCAACACTGGAAGGCTCGGGTTGGACTTAATTTGTCCAACACATAACAGTTCGAAGAAAAGTTCACCGCCGATTAATAAATCAACTTTTTGTGGTTTGTAAAAGCAAGGATCTGCCAATTCAATGTTCTTAGGAATATTCCAATCAGTGGTACAAATCCTGCGATCAGGTTGAAAATTCGTTATTGAACTTAATACCCAAAACTTTGAAGAGAATTGAGTAGAATTAACCCTCGACATGACAGATATCTCTATACTAGATTTTGCAGAAGAATTTGTTTCGCCAATGCCAATTAAATTCAGTCTACCTCCTTCTCATTTCATTCTAAGTCTCTGTGCAAGGTCCTCGGTAATTAAATTTGGTTGTGAACCGGAGTCTAAAAGAGCTCTAGCTAGAATATAATTTCCAGAACTGCTCCTTACTTTTACCACCGCTGTGGCAAGAATAACATTCTCATCTGATGATGAATAATTCACCGACGCGTGAGGTTGCTCTGATAAGAAATTTACTGACGAACTTTGAATAGCACTTGCACCTTGAGAGTCAGAGCTGTAGCGATGTAAAAGTTTATTGTGAGCTCCACTGCAAACTCTGCATTTTTTAGCACTACATTTCGCTACGGTATGACCTTTTTTAAGGCAGTTTATACACGCAGGCACAGCTTTTATAAAGTCGAATCTTTTCAACACTGGAACCGCGGCAAAAGAAGGGCAATTGTAAATACTATGTTGCTGATCTTTACAATAAAGACATCTTTCAGCAGACTGTTTTGATTTAACTCTTGTACAAGATAATGATGTTTTGTAATTCTTTTTAGGCGCATTATCAGTCTTATTCCTTGAACTACTAGGTCTCGAACTAGACGATTCATCAGCCGAAATATGCTGATACCTTTTATTCAAAGCCGCCTCACAGTCAGACCATAATGGGAGCTTATCGAAGTCAAGCTGCTCTTCCCACTTGGATTTTGTGACTGGATCAACTTTAGACATCACTAAATGTATTAAGATAGCATTTGCAATTTTTTTATCATCACCAATAGATAGCAATGAATCGTAAATGGCAGAAACCGTATCGATCATGCTACGCAAAGCAGAAGCCGAAGGTTTTGTGATCTCGGGAAGATCAAAAAGTTTCGAAATATTATCGAAGAAAATTAGACACTCATTGTCATAAACCTGTTTTAAGCTGGCTAATGCTTTGGGATAATTGTCTTCACAAATTTGAAAAGCTTTAACTGTACCCAAAGCTTCATCGGATAAGCATGATATCAAATGATTAAACTTTTCGATATCTGTTAACGTCGGATCATTATGGACTAAGTTCTCAAACAGGCTCATAAAGTTTTTGTAATCGGAATATTTTCCGTTGAATTTAGGGAGCCGCATGTTTGGTAGCCTTGAATGATGAGATTGCAAAAATGAAGTCTCAGGCAAACTTGATTTTCTGCTTTTAGCTTGAAGGCTCAAAAACAAAGATTTTGTAGTCACACAAAGATCTTCAAGCTCGGATCTATCATCATTTGTGGGATCTAAAATGTCCAACTCTGATTGACACTTCATTGCTTGGGTAATATGGTCTTTTAATATTTCTAACCAACAATCGATCTCAAAGGGATTGAAAGAAATGGGTTTTTTCTAGGATAGATTTACGAATTCTAGAAATATTTTCAATCGCTTTGGCTTTTCTTTGGACCAACTTATCCAAATCATCAGAACCAGGACCGCTTTGGTGTTTTTTACCACCAGCCATATTGAAAACCACAAAAATTTATGTACACAAAACTAAAATAAACATTTTTTAAATGGAATTATTTCCAAACTTTACCAACAACTATTTTTAGCAATAAATTTGTACACGATTCAAATTAATTGAAGGAATACACTGCGCTCAAAATCAAATTTATAATACATATAAATATAGACAATATCTGGAAATTGAAGTTGGAAATTTTATTAAGTTTAAAAAAATATATATAAAGACAACCAACAACTCGTATTTATTCCAAATCTTGATTTCGGTATTGGTATTTCAATACTTTTTCAATAATAATTATGAAGATGAAATGCACCAATAAGCTATTGTTTTATTTTTCATAAGATCAAAAGTATAAATTATTTTTGGTAAAATATTTCGACACACCAAAGAAACGTATGGAAATTATCAATGAATACTATTTCATATAACGCATGAACCGAAACTTATGGTTAAATATTGTCGAAATTTTAGTACCTCGCTTTTAAATTTATATAACAACCAAATTTTATTTAAATTTAATTCGTCTCGCACTTTACTTTGGTTAGCTTTATTTAAGTATTGATTTTATTTTACTTTGTTAAAATATTTGAATAAAAATATTTCTCGTTCTGATAGAAAAGTTACAATTAAATACCCTTTGATAACACTTTAGGAATATTAAATGTTTTTGCCAAGTATTGGTATATACATAAGAAATTGAAAAGAGAAATTTTAATAACTATTTTTAGTGAATTTCGTACTTTTCTAACATACTCTCACAATTATAACAATTTTTACAAAATTTTCCAAGAATATTGATAATAAACGATTCTGTGTACAGTGTAAACACCGCTTGTGGTAGTACTCGACAAATTACAGCATAGGAACGAACGGAATGAAACAAAGATTACTTGTTAACATAAAACATACAATAAATGTAATTACACGTATGTATGTATGTTTGTACAAAACGAAATAAAGGAAAACCAAAGAAATTGTTTATTTTATCTTTATTTGAAAATATTTATAACTCGCATATAAAGTGTGTTACTAATAAATAAAGATAAAAAACATTATTGGATAACTCGGTTGCGGGCGGGTTGTTACGAATAAAGCGGTAATTATTTAGAATTTGGTTCGTGTTTAACATGTGTGTGTGTGTATGTACATGTTTTGCATATAACAAAATAACTCGCGACAACTATTTGTTTCACTTTACAGGGTGTGTGTTCACAAAATATTAAATTTAAATTTAAAAATGAAGCGTAAATAATAATTGTTGCGTTTATATCTACTCGCAATTGAGCGGGAAATTAATTTGAATTTTCCAAATAACTTACAGAAATCACTAAAATCTGATTAATTTAAGATTTTGACGAATAAACACAATTATCGATTACGCTTTTACCTCGACTTCGGACAGTCCAGAATCCGAGTTACTTCCCTGCTGGTGTTGTGGTCGGCATTTACGGCAGCGGCAAAGGCGAGGCATGGAAACAACAATATGGTCGACACCAACTAACTTTTTCTAATTAATTTTTATTTATTTTTTTTTCCAACACGAATAATACGCGCACAAATTTTTTACACCAACAAGAAGTGTTTTAATAAATGGCTGCAATAAATTAGCAATCCAGTAAAAAATAAAATGTTCACAAAATTTTTAATTAATTTATAAAAATTTGATTTAATATTTTAAATTAACTTATTAAAATATTTAAATTGAATTTAACTTTGTCCCTGCTCGGGCGCCATGAAAAATCTTAATAGTTTTTAAGAATTTTTAAATATTAGATTACACTAAAAAACAATTTCAAAATGGTGGGAATTAAATTCAAAGGAAACAACTAAACTTGTTGACGGAAAGTTAAAACACTTCTTCTTTGTATGGTGTAAGTATACAACTGACTTTTTTATTTATATATTAACTTAATATTCTTTTCTTTTCAGCGAACCCGTTATTTTTTACATTGTAAGCAATTTAATTCAAAGGGGTTGCCAAATATACTTAATTTTATAAATTATTATTATGTTAAAAGTTATCGAAATTCATGTGATAACTTTACTTGTTATACCATGGAATTCAATAAAGTTCGTAAAAAAAAACAATTAATAATAAAATATTATTATTAAAAAAAAATATATATGTATGTATAAAATAGAAATAAAGGGGAAAAAAAATAAGTTATAATAAGGTAAAAAACTCCGTTGACGATCCAACAAGGACAAATTGGGTTAAGTATAGGAAAACCTTTGCCGGGTTATTGGCGACAATACCCTTATCCGAACCGCGTAATTCCGAGGATATAGATGGTCTTGTGGATCATATTACGACAGTTTTTACATCTTTAGATGCTTCTTGCCCCGCGGCAAGGCCAAAGGGCAAGAAGAAACCACCATGGTGGTCTAGCGAGCTGCAATAGGGCAGAGACTCCTGCAGGAAACTCTTTAACTAGGCAAAATCTTCAAGAGAGGAGGAGGATTGGTTGGCCTACAAGCTGCAGCTTAGGACCTACAAGAAGAAGATTAGAACGGCAAAATGTGATTCTTGGAAAAAAATTCTGTGATAATATAGAAGACGTTTCCGAAGCATCCAGGTTTCGAAAGGTTCTGGCTTCTACCCCTCACACATTAGGTTATCTGAAAGATCCACTGGGGGTGTGGACTACCCCTAGTGGGGAATCACTTAGCCTGCTACTGGATACCCATTTTCCGGGCAACTCCCCTACGTCGCTTCAGGCGTCAGAATACTCAGACGCTAGTGCGACGGATATTGCTTCGGAGATAGTTAACATGTATAATCGAAAATTTTATAGTTAGTAAAAATTTTATATTTTAACCAAATTTTATATATAGCAAAATTTTATTAATCTAGTAACATTCTTAAATTTAATAAGGAAAAGTTTAAACATAGAAAATATTTATATGTGTGTAAAAATTTTAATTTGGAAAATTATTTGTTTTAAAAAAAAATTTTACCGCCTTATTGCTGGTGTTGATGAGGTACCGATGAAGTTGCTGAATGAAACATGGCATAATGATTGTAATACATTGGATGATGTGCGGCAGCATGTGGAGAATCCATATCTCCCAGATATTGATGGTTAGGAGGTGTATGATAATTGGCAGTCCATTGTCATGGCTGACCCGCTGAATATGCCAAATTGGCGGCACTATGTTTTTGTGAATATGACAACGTATTATAATAGGAAACCATTTTCGTTTGTGTTTCTATTGTTTAAGAGTTTAACAAAACTTTTCCTTTTGAGGTTAGAATTGTTTGTCAGCTTTATATTTTATATTATATTTAAACACACACAACGAAATAAATATTTTGTTTTATAATTCTTTAATTTTATTTTTCAAATCAAATTTATGTAATTAATTTTCTAATAAGTTTATTTCTAAACATTTTTTTTTTTTTTTTTTTTTTGTAATTTTTCAATTTGATTACAATTATTTTTCTTTATATTTTTCTTATTGTTCTTGCACGCGTTGTTTGTCTTATTTTGTCTATTTTTTTTTTTTTTATATAAAAACAAGTGTGAAATTTTTAAAAAAAATTTTTTTCCGTTTAACTTTTGTTAAAAATATACGCAAAACAATTCAAACTTTCCAATGAACGATCACCACCGCATGATCTCACAATTCATACTTCAATCAATTTTAAATTCTGGCGTCATCTTCATAACACCAATTATACAAGACCTTTTCGTTTTTTCTGACCAGCACAACCAAAAAATAAACCTGTTTTTTTGTATTACCTACGCTCACCCACTCATTGAATAGCCTATGTATGTCGTTATGTAATTTTTTTTATCTCTTTATCCCTAATACACATAGATATACAGACACTCGTTCATAATCTCACTCTTTTCGTAAAAAAAATACCAACTCATATTAAAAGGAGAGAGAGTAAGTGGGATTACCGAGTGAACGAAGGGGTAAGCTAATAACAATAGCTGAAAACCAAGTGGGAAAACGAGAAGGATTGCAAGCTGTAGTTGACCCATACTACATGAATAATCATGAATTCATATAAACAACGAAGAGACAAAAAAATCGCTCCATAAATCAGTTTGCAAAAATAGAACAAAAAAAATTTTCCATTAACATATTACCATATAAGGTGTTGTTTACATGTAAATACTTGAACTTGAAAATAATTTGAAGATCAAAGTTATATTTTTTTTCTGCTTTCTTATTTCTGCTTGTACCAGAAATTCTTTGGCTACAGTGCAGAGCAAAACTGATCACCGTCACAAAACAGATGGTTTTGATTTCCATGAAAGGAAAAATCAACTGAAAACGGATATGTATGGTATTTACACATTGGCTTTTTGCAAATCTTTCGCGTGATACATGCCAAGGTCTTTTCCGGCTAAATCCACCAATTTATAATTACAGTAACCAATTTTCTTTAAAATTCTGGCCTTTAAAAATTTAGGGGCAAGTTTAGAATTATATGCAGCAGCTTTATTGCTCTGCGAAAAATTTCGTCGGTAAACCAATTCTCCTTCTGAAAAATTAACAGCCCTCTGAAAAATTAACAGCCCTAGTTCTCAGATCGTAGGTTTTCTTATTGGCGTCATAGGCTCTTTCTAAATTTTCCTTCACTTTTTGTCGAACAAAATGTAATTTGTCGGAGTTATCTACCACATCTAAACCTTCTTCTAATAAGTCTAACGTTTTAAAGACTTCATAGGATTGTCCGTGAGTAACCATTTGGTGTCCAAACAGAATATAATACGGTGAAAAACCTAATGAACTGTGATATGAGCTTCTTAAAGCAACTCCTATTTGGCTCAAATTCGTATCCCACATACGCTGATCTTTTCCTAGATACGAACGTATTCCAGCGATAATGGATCGATTAACTCGTTCAGAGTTATTAGATTGGGGTGAATAAATGGCTGTGAAAATATGTTTTACTCCATATTTCGTTAAAAAACTTTCAAAAAGTGAGGATCTAAATTGAGAGCCGTTGTCTGTAATAATAACTTCAGGAACACCGAATAAATGGAAAACATTTTTCTCAAGAAAATCTATTACCGAATTGGTTGACATTTTACGTAAGGCTTTAAATAGGGGATATTTGGTGAAATGGTCTAATACCAAAAAAATTGCTACATTGCCAGCTTTTGATCGGGGATAAGGTCCAATAAAATCTAAGTATAATCGTTGGAAAGGTCTAAACGATTTGGCTTGAATACCCATAGGTGGTTTTAAAATAAAATTTGGCGCTTTGCTTAGTTTACAAATGTCGCAACTTAGTACAAAGGATCTCACCTGAGTAGCCATATTGGGCCAATAAAAATTTCGCCTCAATCGTTCGAGAGTTTTTCCCACACCTCCATGTGCAAACATGGGTGGATTATGAGCGCGTTCGATCACACAAGAGGTAAGTTCCTATGGAACCCACAACTTCCATGATCGAGCCTCTGAAAATTCATCGCGTGAAAACTCTACGCGTTTATAGATGAAACCATCTACGACCTTTAAATCAGGCAACCGATTTTTATTGCTTTCGATATCAGCGATCAATTTAATATATTGTCCTGATGAAAAATATGGAGAAGATAAATCTATCTCTGGTTCTAACGAATCTAAGCTGTCAATGTTTTCAAAATTTAGGGGGTTTTCATTTTCGGATGGTAACCTCGATAATGCATCGGGAACAATATGTTCACTTCCTTTACGGTGTAAAATTGAAAAGTTGAAACCTTGAAGTTTCATAGACCAACGAGCTAGCCGGCCATTTAGGTCTGCTTGACGCATTAACCATTTTAGTGAAGCGTGGTCCGTTATTACACAAAACTCGTGACCTTCAACGTATTCTCTAAATTTGTCTATGCTTAAAACTGCAGCAAGGCATTCGAGTTCGATGATAGAGTAGTTCTGTTGGGCTCTATTTAATTTGTGCGAAAAAAATGCAATGGGCCTTTCGACACCATTTTCATCTTCTTGAGCCAAACTCCACCGACTCCTGTTTTGCAAGCATCACAAGAAATGATGAAAGGTCGTTCGAAATTCGGTGTTATTAATAACGGAGCAGAGGTTAATTTTTCTTTGATTAAAACAAAGGACTTTTGCGCTTCAGGGTTCCAGACAAACGTTTTACATTTTTTGTAAGGTCAGTTAACGGACTAGTTAGGGATGCAAAATTTTCCAAAAATCGTCTGTACCAACCTACAAGACCTAAAAATTGACGAACCTCTTTAGCTGATTTTGATTCAGTTAACCCTTTAATGGCGGAAACTTTACTGGGATCAGGTTTTATACACCCAGAACCAATTATATAACCTAAATATCGGACTTCCTTCATGCACCATTTGCATTTTGCAATATTTAACGTCAGACCGGCTTTGCGAATTAATTGTGCTACTTCGAGCAATAAAGAAATATGTTCTTCGAAATCATCGCTTACTAAGAGCAAATCGTCTAAATAAACGAAGACTCGATTTTTAAGATGCGGTGGAATAATAACATCCATTAATCGGCAAAGGGTCTGTGGTGCATTGGTTAAACAAAAAGGCATCACTTTAAATCGATATAAGGGCCTATTAGGAACAGTAAAAGCTGTCTTGTCGCGAGAATTTTCTTCTAAACTAACTTGCCAAAAAGCATGTTTTAAATTTAAAGATGAAATAAATTCAGCTTTAGGTAATCTTGATAAAATTCCGTTGATTTTAGGTTGAGGGTAAGCGTCGCGAATAGTTACACTATTTAATTTTCGAGAGTCAAGACAAAGTCTAAACTTTCCTTCTCTCTGGACGCAAGCTACAGGACTGCTCCAAGAACAAGTAGGAGGGGCTTTTTCTATCACTCCGAGTGCTAACATGCGATCCACCTCGTCATGAATTTTCTTTTCTACGGCTGGAGAAACAGAAAAATACCTCTGCTTGATAGGCTTAACTCCTGGCTCTATTTCTATTGAATGATCAATAATGGTGGTCTTACCTAACCCTTCTTTATCAAAATCCGGAAAAATTTTTATAATTTGATCTAATCTTTGTCTTTGCTCATTAGTTAGAATATTCTCCTCACGAACTTGATTAAGCTCTTCAATTTTTAACGGGCTGTTCCCAAAAATCATAGACATAAGTCCAAAGGCGTGCCAAAAATCGATACCTAAGTATACATCATGAGTTAAGTCTGGTATTATATAAAAACGAACTAGTTTGGTTATATTTCGATAAGTAATATTTGTTTCTACGAAACCTACGAAATTAGAAAATTTTTTAAAAGGTAAATTTTTACCAAGGAAGGTTTTTGCAGCGGAACCACTTATGCAAGATAAAGAGGCGCCTGAATTTAAAAGGCCTAATAATTTCATTCCAAAAATATCAATTTGGATATAGGGTCTTATGTCAGATTTTGACTTCTCAATAGATTCAATGCAACTTCGGACTTTAAACTTGTTTAATTTTAACATTTTATAAAAAATTCTAATTCGTAGAGTATTTCTTTTTACTTTATGAATTTGGGTGTTAAATTTCGGTGGGGTGCTAATAGTTTCGCAAAAAATTCGCTTCCTAGCTAATTCATATAATCTAACTCTTTCATGGTATGGCTTGATTGGAAATAAAATTGGTTTAGACTTTTCCTTGTCATTCTGCAAAATTGTAAAATTCGTAAAATTGGTGGAATCGGTTTGTGTGCTACCGTCGGAGCTGGTCTTTAAAATTTCAGTGGAGTTGTCAATATTTTCAAATTGTTTTTCGCCTAAAGACGTATTTATTTGGTTCACGAGCGGAAGCTGGTGTTGTTGCTGGCGCTCGCCTTGAAGTTTCCCTGACACGTTTGGCATTGGGGTCTGTAGACACCTACGGTACCACAACCGTAACAGAATACGGTCCTGTCTTCGAGACAGTCCATATACTTGTGGCCTTCCTTTCGGCAGTTCCAGCAGATATTATTTTGTCTTCGGGCCGGGTCTTCTTTTTGTTTGCGGACCTCGCAAACTTCTTCAGGTGGGTCTTCATCGAAAAATTCATCCTCAATGTCAATTTCATTAACTTGTCTTCTAAAAGTTTTATGAGTTCTATAGAGTTCGAAACTCAGTGCCTCTCGTCGCAAAACCAAATGGTGTAAATGGGAGACATTGTCAATTTGGAGGTAAAATAGTTCTCTCCTCAAATGAGGTCTTAAATTTCTCCTTAAAATTTCAGCCAATTCATGTTCATTTAGAGGATATCTGAGGCGATCGCAAAGCTGTAGAAGGGCATGATGGAAGCTTTCATTAGCATTTTGTTTTCGGTCTCTGATCATTTCTCTGATATCTAAGTCAGATAAATGATCGCTAAAATGATTTTTAAGAGCCCTGCACAAATCTTCCCATTCGATTCTATCGACGGTGCTGCGATATCGCCAATACCATTATTTAGCTTTGGACGTAAACAAAATGTGACAATGGTCACTTAATAACCTGAAATCTCCCGCTAAACTATCTTTTGTTAACGAATTTATCATATAAATGAATTTCTCTACCGGTAACCCTGAGGAATTTCCATTAAACGTTATGTTCCAACTATTAATCAGACTTGCCATCTTCCCACTATTGTTAAGGGTAACGGACGATAATGATGCTCTCTCATGACTTGCTGGTACAGACGGGTGAGTTGAAGGAGGCCTAATATTACGCGGAGGGACAAAAGTGGGTTCATGGGGAACCTGATGAACGGAAGGGGCTGTAGAATTACGAGGGATCGCGGCGGTTGGAAAAATTTCTCTAGGCCATTCAGGCTCTCGATTTGCGTTAAGGTTTACGCTCGTAAATTGTTGAGATAATCTTTCGACTTGGAGCTTATTGATTTCCCCTTGAAAACTATTTTCTATTTTAGATCTAATTCGATCTTCCAAGCTATCTCTTCCTTCACCACTAGTCGGACCTGGTGAAATATTTCGGTTGGCATTAAATTCTTCGTGTCTTTGCTTTCTGCCGGATAAAATTCTTTCCGCGGATTTCGGAATCGTTCCAGTATTAACTGGCAGACTTTCATTATTAATTCGGACGGAATATTTTAATAAACTGTTTTTAGTGACAGTTTTGTTACATTGCGGGCAACAAGTTGAAACGTTTAGAAAATTAAACATGCACTCTTGGTGAAATATGTGTCTACACCTGGTAGAAACTAAGTTGCTGGTATGATCGTAACTTTCCTGGCAAATTAAACAAACGTTCTCGGCCAAAGCCGAAGCTAAACTTCCTGAACTATGTCGTACCGCCATGATTTCGGACTAAATATAAAAATTTTAAACGAAGATGTATTCGGATATATAAAAGATTGAGTGAGTGACTGAGTGTTGGTTTAAACTATAATAATTGCAATTATAGAGAGGTTATACAATTTTAAGTAAATTTAAATTCAATTAAATTCAGTTCAATAGAACAGATGTGACGCAGTAAATAAAGGAGAAGGTTCTGGTTGAGTTAAAATGATCTTATGAAAGTTCGAATGACGCCAGGTAGTGAAATTAAGTTAATTTGAAATTGTTTGGAATTTAGTTCTAATAGAACAAGTTATTCGGCAAACGAATAAGAATTTTGTAGATTTACGTTAATTTAAATTGAAAAAATTTGTAGTTCCGATTGAACATATGCAAGAGCATAATATGACAAGTCTTGTCGACTTAAGTGAATTTATATGAATTAAAATTTTGAGTTCCAGTATTAATGGAATGAAGTTAAATGGAAAGCGTTTAAAATTCAATTAGTTCAAATTGATTAAAAAAAATTCTAATCGAAAGAATGTAAGGCTGTGGAATGCAAAGTTTTGTAAGTTAAGTACAGTTGAACAAAATATTTGAGTTCCAATCGTACAATACAATAAAGTTAAATGGCAAGTGTAAAAATGCAAATTGTCAAAAAGTTTGAGTTCTAATCGAACCCACGCAAAATTATTCAAGAATTAAATTTTCAATTAAAAAAATTTTTAACTTTAAAAAAAAATTTCAATAGGTTTGAAACACTTTAACTTTTCAAAAAAAATGTCAATAAAGTTCTAGGTTCTTCAAAAATCTAAATTGCAAAAAAAATTTCAAAATTAAAGTTCAGAAAAAGTCTTTTAAAATTTCACAACTAATTTTCAACAAATTTTCAAAATTTCTATATAAAGTTTTAATATAATTTTCAATATAAATTTAATATAATTCAATATAGTATTTCAATATAACTTTCAATATTTTAATTTTCAGTATAGCTTTTCACTATAGTTTTCAAAATATAACTTTCACTATACAAATTTTCAAAAGATTTCAAAAAAAATTTCAATTATAATTTTCCATATAAATTTTATAAAGATTTCCACAAAAAGATTTCAATATAGTATTCAATCTATGTTAATATAAATTTTCAAAATTAGTTCAAATATTTTTTAATAAAAATTTTACAAAATTTAAAACTTAGTTCAATTATAAGTTAATAAAAATAACTTTCAGAAAATTTAAAAATTTTCAATATACTTTTCAATATATTTCAAAAAATTTCAATAAATTGTTAACCCAATGTAGTTATCCAAAACCAAACCAATCATTTAAAAAAAATCCGTAAGTAAGTATGACCATCCATCAAAAAAAATAAAATTTTAAATTTGAGACTTTAATATTTTTTTCGAGAGTTTGCTATTATTTCGGTACCAAAAATATCATTTTGGACAGGGGACCGGTTCATTTAGAACGAAGTTCCTGTATTCCACAAATAATTTTTACTGACCAAAGCAAATTAAAAATCACAAAAGTTAAATTAAATTGTTGAAGTGTGAACTAAATCTCAAAACCAGTTCAAAAACGTTGGGCGATCACTTCTTATTTTATAATCGAAAATTTTATAGTTAGTAAAAATTTTATATTTTAACCAAATGTTATATATAGCAAAATTTTATTAATCTAGTAACATTCTTAAATTTAATAAGGAAAAGTTTAAACATAGAAATTATTTATATGTGTGTAAAAATTTTAATTTGGAAAATTATTTGTATTAAAAAAAAATTTTACCGCCTTATTGCTGGTGTTGATGAGGTACCGATGAAGTTGCTGAATGAAACATGGCATAATGATTGTAATACATTGGATAATGTGCGGCAGCATGTGGAGAATCCATATCTCCCAGATATTGATGGTTAGGAGGTGTATGATAATTGGCAGTCCATTGTCATGGCTGACCCGCTGAATATGCCAAATTGGCGGCACTATGTTTTTGTGAATATGACAACGTATTATAATAGGAAACCATTTTCGTTTGTGTTTCTATTGTTTAAGAGTTTAACAAAACTTTTCCTTTTGAGGTTAGAATTGTTTGTCAGCTTTATATTTTATATTATATTTAAACACACACAACGAAATAAATATTTTGTTTTATAATTCTTTAATTTTATTTTTCAAATCAAATTTATTTAATTAATTTTCTAATAAGTTTATTTCTAAACATTTTTTTTTTTTTTTTTTTGTAATTTTTCAATTTGATTACAATTATTTTTCTTTATATTTTTCTTATTGTTCTTGCACGCGTTGTTTGTCTTATTTTTTGACAGTTTTTTTTTTAAATCGCACGTGAAAATCTGTAGTGCGGTTTCCCTGGGCCTGAGCAAGACCCCACCCATCCGGCGAGCTAGGCTCCTACGCCAGCACGTGCGACCAGCAAAGGCTCAGGGAAACGGAAGCGGATCTTCCACCAACGCCGCACCATTACACATACCAACATTGAACTGGGCGATTAGAAGCTTCAAACCTTACAAATCTCCAAGACCTGACGGTATCATTCCAGCTGAATTGCAGCACGTGTCGGACTACATTTCCCCTTGGCTATGTAGGCTTTTCACTCGCTGTATCAACTTAGCTTTTATTCCCCTGAAGTGGAGGGAGACGAAAGTGGTGTTCATTCCAAAAGCTGGAAAAATTTCACACACTGTCCCAAAAGACTTCAGACCAATAAGTCTATCATCGTTCTTATTGAATACAATACGAAGAGTTATTGATCCTAAACTGCTGTCGGCCGCTCGTGCGACTGTTCATGTTCAACGTTTATTTCTTTATTGTTAGTATTTTATTTTCATTAACTCTAGGTTAGTATTTTTAAGTATATGTATGTTTGAGAATTAGCTTAGCTTGCTAATTCTCATGAAGATAAATAGAATTATTTTACATGTGTATAAATGCAAGCAATGCATTTCTCACGCTTTAAGTTTGGTGTGTGCGGATATTGTTACATATAAATGGTTCAAGGTTACCATTTAAGTTACCGTACTGAAGGTAGGATAACTTCGACTTATCAAACACACTACACCTCCCTTTTACAGAATGATCAAATAATTATTGATCATTCTTTGATATTACTATTAATGTTATTATAATTTTATATTAATATTATGTATATATTTAAATTGAAATTATTATATTATTAAAGATTAGTATGGCTATAAGTTTAAATTAAAATTATTAGATTATTTATAATTATTTTATGTAAAAGTTTAAATTAAAATTAAATTTCATAAGGTACTTTCCTTCCACTTTTTTTAAAATTTTTTTTTTAAATTTTTCTTTTTTTTTTATTCAACAAGATTTAAATTTTAATTTAAATTTTCCAAATTTATATTAAAATTTAATTTTAGTTTCAAATTTAATTTAAGTTTGTAAGGCAATTCAGTTAGGATGTGGAGTTAAATTTTGATTTGCACTTTCAATATTGATTTTAAATTGTCAAAAATTGTCATACATATTTCCTAATTCTGTTCTTATGAACTAGGGAAGACCTATCATTTTCGTCCGTTATCCTTACATTTCCTCTGTTATGTACCTCAGCGACTTTGAATGGTCCGTTACATAGTTTATCTAATTTATGCCCTGTTTCATTTCGAACTAAAACATAGGCGCCTACAGAAACATCTATCTCATTAGAGTTCCTGTTGTACTGTTTTTCCCTTACTAACTTTGAATTTTGGAGGCTTTCCATAGCTCTCCTATGAGCCGTTTGCAATCTATATTTAATCTCCTTTGCATAGGCGTCAATATTGTAAAGTGGGTCAATTTTACCATTTCCCAAGAATTCAAAATCGGTGGGGGTTTTCCTATAGATAAGTTCAAAAGGACAATATTCATGGGCCGTAGACGGTGATGTATTATAACAGTATACAAAAAATTTCATCCACTCGTCCCAGTCAGACTTGTCATTAGATATATACGATCTTAGGTACACGTTAAGGGTTCTGTGTGATCTTTCAATGGTTCCCATTGTTTCATGATGATACGCCGTAGAGGCAACTTTATCTATTTTAAAAGGTCACAAAGTTCCTGGAGAACTTGGTTGACGTACTCAGTACCCATATCGGTTAGTATTCTACCCATAGGGCCATATGTAAGTACAAAGTGCTCCATAATAGCTTTAGCTACTACCTTTGCACTTTGATTTGGTATAGGTATTGCAACCAAATATTTTGTAAGGTCACAAATGATGGTCACGGCATATTCATTGCCATTATTTGACTTTGGTAATGGTTCAATCGTATCGATAAGGACAATGTCAAATGCTTTTGCCAGTGTTGGAGTTAAAGTTAAAGGTTCTTTGCCCTTCAATCTAGACTTATTCTTTTGGCATTTTTCGCATTTCTTGACATAGCGGGTTATGTCTCGCGTCATGCCTTTCCAATGATATTTCAATCTGACTTTCTTTATCATTCGAGTAATTCCGGTATGTCCTCCACATATGGGGTCATCATGATATCTACGCATTATTTTCAATTTCTCAGAATCGGTCTCAATTTTTAACAATTGTGTGGTGAGTACTATTTTCAAATCTTGCAAGATGATATTTCCATTTATTATAAAATTTTCCTTCCCTAGGGTCATAAGCACACTGTCATCCAGTGACAGTTGCAAATTTGTCAGACCTTTATTACTAGCTACTTTTTCAAGCTTTGGAAAAAGAAGACCTAAGTCAACGATTCCATTAGTAACTAAGTCACGCAACTTATATTCGGAAAGTTTATTCTTTCCTTTTTGGATAACAAATTTATCCTTTGTAAAATGCAAACGTGGCATTTTACTGTACTCTTGGGCATTAATTGCCTCATATACTCTCACATTTTCTGATTTATCTTGTTTGCCGGTTTTCCTGGTATCCACACTTTTTTTCTCTTTGTCAGATTGTAGTCTAGTCTTTACTTTCATTATATTCGTAACTCCTATATTTCGTATGTCTGTAAATTCAATCCGCGACAGCGCATCGGCCGCGTGATATTCTCCTCCCCTGATGTACTCTACTAGGAAGTCATATTCTTCCAAATCTAGGCGCATACGCGTTAATTTTGATGATGGGTTTCTCATCGAGAATAGGTAGGTAAGTGGTCTGTGATCACTTCTTATCAGGAATTTTTTACCGTACACATATGGTCTAAAATATTGTATCGCCCAATGAATAGTTCCTGCTGGATTGTCGATTTATTGTTTTCACCTTTAGTGAAAGATCTGGATGCGTACGCAATTGGTAATTGAATACCTTCATAATCTTGGCTCAGAACAGCCCCGCAAGCATATTTGCTAGCATCCGTTGTTATGCAGAATTCTCGGGCAAAATCCGGATATTTTAGAATCATTGGATTCAATAATTGATTTTTGAGGTATTTAAAGGAATTTTCACATTCCTCTGTCCACTCAAAAGGAATATTTTTCCTAGACAATCTAGTTAGATGTCGAGATGATTCAGCAAAGTTTGGTATAAACCTTCTATAATAATTGCAAAAAGCAACTAAGCGTTTAGCTTCATCACCGTTTTTCGGTGTTGGATAATTTGCAATTATCGAAAATTTGCTATCATCTGGCAAAATACCTTTGTCGGTACATTTGTGTCCTAGAAATGTCACTTCACGACAGAAAAATGAACACTTGTCCGGGTGTAACTTGAGATTATATTTTCTGCACATGCCAAATACTTCTTTTAAATTCTGTAACATATGGTCAGAAGAACAACCAATTACGACTAAATCGTCCATGTATAAGAAAGCTTGGGCTGGAGACAGCCCTGAAAAAGCTAACGACATTCTTTGAAATGAATTTGGTGCGATCTTTCTACCATATGGTAATCTTTTGAATCTATATGAACCTTTTTTCAGTTGAGAGAGATGTAATGTCCCTAGATTCTTCTTCTAATTCAATTTGGTGAAATCCTGATACCAAATCTAAATTTCGCTCTACCTAGTTGATCTAATATATAATCTATGCGCGGAAGGGGAAACTTATCCGAACTTATTCTTATTTATTCCTCTGTAGTCAATGACTAGTCTCCATCGTTTTTGTGTTGTACCCGGTAACGATTTTTTCGGTACCAATAAAATAGGGCTATTATATTCTGACATTGATGGCTCGACTATGTCATCATTTATGAGCTTGTCCACTTGTCTATTTACCTCTTCTTTATGAGAGTGTGGTATTCTATAATTTTTTATGTAGACTGGTTGATTATTATTTAGTCTGAGTTTTTGTCTATAAAAATTATTAGCACTGATTTTCTCAGACTCTAATGCGAAAATGTCTATATATTCAGAGCATAATTTCCTTAATTTTCCATCGACAAATTCAGGAATATTTTTTAATAATCTTTTCAATTTTTCTCCATTTTTTCGAGGGACATTGCTCTGATGAACGAATTCGTAGTCGTTAAGACTTTCTGTTATCAATTGAATATTGGGAATGATTAAGTCTTTGTCTGTTGTATTGACAATTTTTACCATAGGCCTTGATCCTAGTGTCACTGAATTCGCATAGCATATAGCATTTAATGAGGAACTAACACCTCTTTTTCATTGAACTGATTATTGATCAATCTAATCACTTCCGATCTTGCTGGAAGGGATATGGAATTTGCATCAAGTGCATTCATTAATGCTATTGATAAGTGATATGGGAAATTATCGGATCTTAGGATAATTAAATCCTTATCACCCTGAAAATCTAAATTGCATCTATATTTTCTGATAAAATCCATACCTATAATTCCATCGCACGGAATCGGGAAGTCATCCTCGACAACATAAAATTCATGTCCAATGAGGATTTCTTCAATTTTCAAGTCTCCTTCGACTTTACCTATGGTGTTTATTATTCCTTGGCCTATTCCACTAATATTCGTCCATTGACTTTCATTTTTTTGCTCGTTAAGAACTTGTCCGATTTTAATTACAGATATATCGGCACCTGTGTCTACCAAAAATGTGGATCTGCTCTCATTAAATGATGTTCTTATCCTAATATAACTATAGAGACTTAGATTGATATTAAAAATTTTGCCAACTGCGTAACCAGGGGGGGTTTGCCCGTTTTTTGAACCTATACTACGAATATTATTCAAATTTTCCCTATTATTCCTAATTCGTATGTTATTCCAATTACGTCTATTACGCTTATTTTCCCTATTTCTCTCTATTCGTCCTCGGCGCTGGTAATATCCACAGTGATTAAGCCGAGGGCTTTGACCGATCCCTGTCGATCGTAAGCGTTATTACAAGCATTGAGAAATTTTTCAATCACTCCGTTCATGTCCATGAAGGTTCCTGCTTCCATTATTAATCTTACTCTCTCATTGGACGAGTTCTTTGTAATTGCCTTTACTACCGCTTGAGTTGAGTATTTCGATGCAACTTGTATGGGTACACCATCATTGATGTAGGCATTTTCCAATGCCTTCGTCAATGTCTCAATCTCAGTGGTATTGGAGTTTGGACTTTTACCTCCTTGACGTACATTCAGAAGTTTCGCCGAGATAACCTCGACTGACTCGCTCTTCACTTTATTCTTAAGTGTACTAATTATCTCTTGGAGTGTAGCCTCCGTTGAAATTAAATTTCTGGCTCTACCTTTTAATCTGGTCTTGAGTTATATGCACCTACATATCGTTATGTATATGTTTATATATTTATACTAATAATGAATACCCTTAATATAATTTGTATACTACCATAACCTTTTAAACATATGTAATTATATTTGTTGCTAAGTGCTTGCTTGCTTTGAATATTTATAAAAAGTTAAAAATAATAACGGCATTTGATTTGTTACATATATTTTATTGTTGCTAAGTATTATGATTGGGAATGCAGAATCTTGTTTTTATAGCTTTCGTTTTAAACATACATGTATATGTACATACACTCGTACACATGTATATATACCGCTATCGACATGATCGAACATGCACAAGCTTGCTTTAGTAAATTATTTTGTTACTAAGTGAAAGACAATTGGGCATGAAGAATGAGAAAGCTAGTAATATGTATGTAAATCTATATACACATATTTACATACTTATATTCCCACAAATATTTTTTTTGCTTTCTTACGTACAGTGCGTAAGAAAGGATAAGAAAATACTTGACCAATCATGATCTTACACGATTTTTTCGAACATACATAATTATAATTGATTTACGTATATCAACGACAATCGATCACCAATTTAATAAGTTCTAAACTAGATTTCAAGCCAAGCGCAACAAATAAAAATTAAATAAATAAAGGACATTGAAAGTTCAACAAATAAATAAGGATATTTAAAATTAAATTATAAAAAAAGGACATTTAAAGTTTAGTAAATAAATAAGAACAATTAAAGCTTATTAAATAAATAAGGACAATTAAAGTTAAATAAATAATAAATTGTGTTTTATTTAGAAAGGAAAAAAAGAACATAACTGGCGCAGTCGGTAAGATGCCCGGGTATCCTTGTAATTAAAATAAATTATAAGTGAAAATTATATGAATATACAAAGGTACTGGGCATTTTAATGTCCTTCGGGTATCCAAAAAAAGAAAAAAAAGGAAAACAAAAAACATTAAATTAAATAAAATTTAAAAAGAACAGTTAAACACACAATAATTAATATATATATATAGTTTGAGTTTAAAACTTAAAAACAAACCTTATAACGATAAAAAGGACACAAAGAATTTAATAAACCATTTTTATTAAATAAAATACAAAAATTAAAAAATAAAAATTATCTGAGTAAAAACAAGACAGTAACAAAATTCATGAACCACAAAAACAAGAAAAAAAAAACTGTGTAAAAGTAAAATATAAAATTTTTTTTTGAAATCTGAATGTTAAAGAAAAAACTATTAATGGGAGCAGTGTTTCCTAAATAAAAAAAAACTTCTTTAAAGAAATTTATCAATAAACTAAAGCGAGATATACAAAAAGGCATGCAAAAACAACGGAACAACGCTTAATGGGAGAAGCATATATGTATATAGTAGTGTAAACTGAAGTCCATCACTGGTGAAAAAAAAATCAACCAATTCAATAAGACGGAAGCAGAAATTTATTATCCTAGGTATTATTTTTCTTATAAATACTATTATTTTTACAGTATAAATATTTTTATTATTAATTATTTGTAAATTACAATATTGATTTTTATCGCTAAACTGAATCAAGTTTTGAATATTGATTTCAGAAATTCAACGTTTTCTTTTTCTCTTTGAATGCTTTAATTATATTTGTGCTTTGTAAGAGTTGTATGTTAAAAATTGTTGAGTAAAACAAAAATATAAGTAAATAAAACTTATATTTGCCTATTTATTTTTATAAAAGATTAACAAATTTTTTTTTTCGAAATGACGCAGGAAAATACCCCCATTCACCCTATAACTTTAGACCAGCTAATATTTCTTGAAAGATTACCGGAATTTTCAGGCGGTAAAAATCATGCAAAATTTCGAAAAGATAGCGTAAATAAATTGGATAATGATCATGTAATAACTAAAACAAAGCACAAGTATTACAAATCACATATTAAAAAGAAAAAACGTTTCCAAGCAAATGATTAACTTAATTTTTTAAGACAACCAACTTACTGTAATATGTAAAATAACAAAATAATAACACATATATAACTATATCGGTGTTATAAAAATTTAAAATTTATTTTATAAATAAAAAAAAAAAAAAAATTAAAGCGAAAGCGAAGATAAAAAATAATTTAAAAAAAAAATTTTTATTAGAATTCCTTTCTATAAGAAAATGTGATACAAAATAGATATCAACAAATCTTAAATTCTGAAAATTGTTCTCCTAAAAAAAACTGAGATTTTCTGAATAGTCTTTGTTTTCAAATATGAAATTAAAAAAAAAAAAAAAACTAGAATCCAAAAAAAAATTTACTACAAATTAATTGAAAAAAAAGTTTCACCCTATTTCGGGACCTAAAAATCGACCTACATCATTAGTTTTTCGAGTTTTCACGATGAAATCATAGGCACTAATTTTTTGATTTAAATTATTCACTTGTCGATTTTTACAGGACCAACTTATAATTTGAAAGTCTCTATCTTGTACGGTGTTATATTTTTCGGTAAACTAGCTTTCGCAAAGATGTTCGAAATGTTCTAGGCTAAAAGTTTTGGGAACATACCAAACCAAAAAAAAAATCAGGCTTTAGAGGTTTTATAAGCCAACATGTGGAAAAATCTTAAAAATTCCATATGGTAAATATTTAAAAAAAAAAATTATTACATTTTTTTTTTCGAAAAATGTTTAACGTTATTAAAATAATAAATATTTTAACACATACATAATATATGTATTATAATAGATATTTAAATAAGACCCCCAAATTCTCATATAGTCAAAATACTTTAAATCCGAAAAATTGCTTCAAACAAAAGAAGTCTTCTATAGAACAAATTCTCAAAAAATTAGATTTTTCTGCAGTGAGTTTTGTTTAACAAAGAATTTGAAGGAAGAAAATTAAATTAAAAAAAAATTCACTACAGTTGTTTTATATAAAATAAAATTTCAGCGAACTTTTTATATACAAAAAATCCTAAAATCTGAGAAATTTCCTACAAGTTCCAATGTAAGATTATTCTATAGCAAAACCTTCTTCCTAACCTAAGAAAATATTTTTATTTCTTAAAATACTTTCATTACTTTACTATTTTTTATAACAAACATACTTTGAGAATGAAAAATCCATTTAGAAAAATCTCTTATATTCCTCATAAATTTAGAACTTTCCTTATTCTATAATAAAATTGTCATCCTAGTGTAAGAAAGGTTTTTAAGAAATAATACAATACAGGAAATAGTAATATGTATTCTAAAAACTTTCCTCAAAATCTAAGATTTAGTTGAAGTAAGAAAAACAACTCACCATCCAAAAATTTCAAACTACAGTTTTTTATTAAACAAGATATTTTAAATTCCCAGTTTCTTCGAAAATCTGAGATCTGAGATCTGGAAAATCTGAGATCTATCCTTAAAGCTAAAAGTTCTCAAAATTTGAGATTATTCTATAATAAAATTGTCGTCCTAAATTAAGAAATTTCTTTAAGAAATAATGCTCTCATAAAAATTTATTATAGGAAAAATTAGTTGGAAAAAGTTCTCAATAGCTGAGATTTTATTGAAGAAAAAAAAAAACATCTTAAACTAAGTAATTAAAAGATAAAAAGGCTTTCGTACTTTGTTTTATTAAACCAAATTTTTTCAAATGTGCTCAGTTCCTACAAACTTCTTTATATGAAAAATTACCAAAAAATACTTAATTTCATGAGGGAAAATCATGAATTAAATAAAAAAAAAATTCGTATATATATATTAAAAGAAAGAAACACATTTCCAATCAAATGAATTAATTAATTAATTATATTTAATTTCATGAGGGAAAATCATGAATTAAAAAAAAAAATCTTAATTTCATGAGGGAAAATCATGAATTAAATAAAAAAAAATACGTAGATGTATATATGTATTAATTTAATGAAAAATATTCATTTTATAAAAAAAAAAAAGTTCGTTAAGGCAAATAAAAAATTCATTAGTTTAAAAGAAAAAATCTTCAGTATAATGAAGAAACTAAATTTCACAAAAATCAATTTCAATAATTTACCAAAAAAAATACTTAATTTCATGAGGGAAAATCATGAATTAAAAAAAAAAACGTATATGTTTATATTAATTTAATGAAAAATATTCATTTTATAAAAAAAAATACTTAATTTCATGAGGGAAAATCATGAATTAAATAAAAAATACTTAGATGTATATATTAATTTAATGAAAAATATTCATTTTATAAAAAAAAAGTTCGTTAAGGCAAATAAAAAATTCAATAGTTTAAAAGAAAAAATCTTCAGTATAATGAAGAAAATCAATTTCACAAAAATCAATTTCAATAATTTACCAAAAAAATACTTAATTTCATGAGGGAAAATCACGAATTAAATAAAAAAAAATACGTATATGTTTATATTAATTTAATGAAAAATATTCATTTTATAAAAAAAAAAAATACTTAATTTCATGAGGGAAAATCATGAATTAAATAAAAAATACGTATATGTATATATTATTTTAATGAAAAATATTCATTTTATAAAAAAAAAACAATAAAAAACAAAATGAATAAAAATAAGTGAAATCTTCAATACACTGAAGAAAATCAATTACGAAAATCAATTTCAATAATTTAACGAAAAAATACTTAATTTTATGACTGAAAATCATGAATTAATAATAAATAAATTAATCAATACTTTCTTATTCAAATTCATTTAAAAAAAAAATTATTCTAAATTTGTAAATATAATAATATATTCATATAAGAAGCATTCATTAACAAGAAGCATATTTTTATACATATATAAAAAAAAGATATATATAAATATTGTTAATATACATATCACTATATACCAAGTTTTTCTGAAGTTATAAAGAAAGGATTTAAGATAACTATTTGTAAATTTAAAATTCTGCAAAAATAAACACATTAAAAGAAAGAAAAATTTTTATTGAATTGAATGGAGACATACTTTTGTGTTTCCTTCCAAGAAACAAACTTAACTTAATTTGCCTTATTATTATACATATATGTATGCTAGATATATTATAAAAAAAAAACACTAATATAAATTAAAAATAAATTTTCTTATAATATAATTATAAAAAGGAATAATTATATTTTCAAAATAAAAATTTATAACTTTTAATAAAAATTGTATAAATTGTACTATTATGTAATAAAATATTCAAATATGTAAACACAAAAATGTGTACAAATGAACTTAACGAATAATTATTGAATAACAAAATGTATATAATTTATTCATACATTTAAGTAAATTTCCTCGGAGCGTCAATCTTATGATGGGGGAGTTATATGCACCTACATATCGTTATGTATATGTTTATATATTTATACTAATAATGAATACCCTTAATATAATTTGTATACTACCATAACCTTTTAAACATATGTAATTATATTTGTTGCTAAGTGCTTGCTTGCTTTGAATATTTATAAAAAGTTAAAAATAATAACGGCATTTGATTTGTTACATATATTTTATTGTTGCTAAGTATTATGATTGGGAATGCAGAATCTTGTTTTTATAGCTTTCGTTTTAAACATACATGTATATGTACATACACTCGTACACATGTATATATACCGCTATCGACATGATCGAACATGCACAAGCTTGCTTTAGTAAATTATTTTGTTACTAAGTGAAAGACAATTGGGCATGAAGAATGAGAAAGCTAGTAATATGTATGTAAATCTATATACACATATTTACATACTTATATTCCCACAAATATTTTTTTTGCTTTCTTACGTACAGTGCGTAAGAAAGGATAAGAAAATACTTGACCAATCATGATCTTACACGATTTTTTCGAACATACATAATTATAATTGATTTACGTATATCAACGACAATCGATCACCAATTTAATAAGTTCTAAACTAGATTTCAAGCCAAGCGCAACAAATAAAAATTAAATAAATAAAGGACATTGAAAGTTCAACAAATAAATAAGGATATTTAAAATTAAATTATAAAAAAAGGACATTTAAAGTTTAGTAAATAAATAAGAACAATTAAAGCTTATTAAATAAATAAGGACAATTAAAGTTAAATAAATAATAAATTGTGTTTTATTTAGAAAGGAAAAAAGAACATAACTCTTGACCAGATTGACGGCTATTGTTTCGTGTGAGTTCCGCAATGGAATCCACGAGACTCAACGCGTCCAGAAAACTCTGTAAGTTTTCTGAACTACCGTCATAGTCTGGAATTAGTTTCGAGGCAATCGCCAAAAATTCCACGACTGTTTGTGGCATGTTAGATACACTACGCGTTATATTTTATAACAGAAAGTTTTGCACAACTTTTGCTAACCGAATTGGCAACTTCCAAGAATTAATTATCACTAATAAAAGTGTACAGATTAGGCTCCAAATAATATTAATTAAAAATCTTATCTCTATTCACGAAATTTTCCAAGGTATCACTCTTTAATATTTGTGAAACTGAAACCACGTTCTTTTAATATTTCTATTTTAATATTCAAAATTTAATTAACATAAAATTTCATAAAAAAATTTTCGACATTCACATTAAAATATTTAAGTTCAAGGAAAGAATTAAAATTTTAGTTTAGATAATATTTGGTAAAAGATTAACAATACTTAAGATTTGGTATAAAAAATATTTGTAATAATCACCATAAAATTCAGTATCCAGGACACAAAACTTTAGTTTAATTATTAAAATAACTGTTTTTTCTATATTTATAATATGTTTATAGGTTTATAAAAAATTTAATTAATTATTAATTAAGTACGGCTTTTATTTTTATACGAAATTATTTACTTTCCAATAAAAAATTGTTTTTGATTATAATTTATTTGTCCATGTTTAAAAAATAAATAAATGTAGTTTCATATTCCCTACAATTGTAATTTCATTTTATGTAAATAATTTACTCTTCAAGATTATTATCCTTTTGTTTTTTTTAATTTAAAATTTATTATAAAAACTCTAGAATTTCCTTTTTTCTCTTTATAAAGGTTTTTTTTTAAACAATTTATTTTGTTCTATTTACTGATTTATACATTTTTACTTATCTTAAAAATGGTGGTGTTGTTAGTGCTGCCGATGATGCTGCTGTTAGTGCTGTTGCTGATGTTGCTAAAGATGTTGTAGCCCGTGTTGTTGTTGCTGTTTTAATCGTTGGGGCTGTTGTTGACGTTGCGGGTGTATCGGCCACACCCGTTATCTTCCTTCAAACTTTAATTGACAGTTTTTTTTTTAATGATTTTTTTTTTTTGCAATATTAATCAATATAAGCACATGTTAAATGCCAACTAACAAAGTAAGCAAGATTTGCCATTTTTCAATTTGCACTTTTTCAAAGACACCTTGTTATTTAAAATTTTCAGTTAATGTATGCCATGTAACGTTTTTAAGTGTAATGTTTTAAAATTGCTTATCTTATTTTTCTTTGTTTTCATTCACATTTTATTTATCTTTTGTTTTGTACTTAATTCGTCAATCACTGTCTTTCTTTTTTCTTTTTTTATGAAAAATCATTGAGGGTTGTTTTATTTTAGTTTTTATTATTGATTAGTTTATGCTCATTTTTAAATAGTTAAGTTTTTTTTTTATTTATATTTTTATTTTTAGCCCGGCTAATAATTTTTTTTATTTGCCTATCCGCATCACGGGTATCCTGGTCCCATGATGCGGTTATGGCAGGATCGCCATATAGTGGATTTTTATTTTATTGTTACTTTATTTAAACACTTTTGTTTTCGTTTAGAAAAGCCGCTCGTGCGACTGTTCATGTTCAACTTTTATTTATTTATTGTTAGCATTTTATTTTCATTAACTCTAGGTTAGTATTTTAAAGTATATGTATGTTTGAGAATTAGCTTAGTTTGCTAATTCTCATGAAGATAAATAGAACTATTTTACATGTGTAGAAATGCAAGCAATGCATTTCTCACGCTTTAAGTTTGGTGTGTGCGGATATTGTGACATATAAATGATTCAAGGTTACCATTTAAGTTACCGTACTGAAGGTAGGATAACTTCGACTTATCAAACACACTTCAGTACACCCCTGGAATCGTGCAAGCTGGAACTTCGGCTTCACACCGCTGGCATAACCGACAACAGATGGGCTAATGGATCAAGGGCAGGATCACGAAACAAATCTGGCCGGCTCTGAATCATAAGCGCACTAGTGCGCTACTATCACTCCCCCGTGGGGAGTGTAATGGTGCGGCGGTGGTGGAATTTCCGCTTCCTGTTTCCCTGAGCCTTTGCTGGTCGCACGTGCTTGCGAAGGGGCCTAGCTCGTCGGATGGGTGGGGTCTTGCTCAGACCCAGGGAAACCGCACTACAGATGTTCACGTGCGATTTACAAAAAAACACTGTCAAAACGGAATCTAAAGGATGGATGGATGGCATACTTACCTTCCGGTGGGGACTAGCTGTTATGCCCCTTTTTGCCCTCCCTACCATGTTACCTGATATTCCATCTTAATTGGAGGTAACCCACTGCAATAAAAAAAAGTTTGGTTTGGTTAGGTTTCTACATTGGGTTAAAAAAAAGGTACTTTATTTAACCTTCATTTTAAGGTGTTCAAAATTTAAATTATATTTAACAAAATTTATCTTATTTTTTTTTATATTTATAATTCTAGCAAAATTTTACTTTTAGGAAAATTTTTAATTTTAGGAAAATTTTAATTTTAACAAAATTTTAACTTTATCAATTTGAATTTAGCACTATTTTTGCACAATTTATATTTAGCGCAATTTAATTTAGAAAAATTTTGCTTTTAATAATATTTTAATTTTAGCTCAATTTGAATTTTAGCACTACAGAATAATAATAATATTTTAAATTAAATTTAGTTTTAATTTTAACTTTAACCAAAAAAAAAAATTTTTTTTTTTTTTAAATATGGTACCATTTTGTAGATTCTCTTAAATTTCTATAATTTTAAATTTAGGTTAATTTTAAATTTTCAAGTAATTTTAAATATATTAAAATTTTGGGGATTTTAATTTAGTTTTGATTTTAATTTAGAAACATTTTCTTTACAGCAAAATTTTAATTTTAGCTAAATTATATTTCTTATTATAATTTTTAATCTTAGCTCAATTTTATTTTCATTTAGGAAGATTTTTTTTGTTTAATTTTATATATAGCAAAGTTCTTAATTTAGAAAGTTTTTAGTTAAAATTTATATTTAGTAAATTTTGTTAACGTAGAAAAATTTTAGTTTAAATGTATATTTAGAAAAAATTTTGATTTATAATTAGAAAAATCTTTAAAAAATAATTTTAATTTATAGTTAGACAAATCTTAGGAAAATTTTTTTATTTAATTTGGATTTAAGAAAACATTTTAATTAGTTTCTTTTAATTACCGCCATATGGTTGTAGTTGTTGAGGATGAAGCTGCTGCCGCCAGACGCCGTGGTTGTGTCTCGCAATATGCCATTGAAAAAATTGGCCATAGCTGCATTAATAAGGATATTGTTGCTGATTTCAATATAAAATGTTTATAGATAGTAAACACCAAAGAACTATTTATGCGACTTGGTTGTATAAGCTTGATCGGTTTATGAGGTAAACTTTAATTTAATTCCTTAATTTTAATTTCGTTTTATCAACTTGTGTTGTCTTATATGTTTATTGTATTTTTCAATTATTTATTTTTAAACATTATTTTCTTTCTTAACATTAGTGTCTTTTTTTTTATTTAAATTAACTTAAAATTTTTTGCTCAGAACGCTTTCTTTAGCACAAACAGCAATATTATTAATTAACACAGAATTTTATTTATTCACATGTCCATAAAATCTAATTTTTTTTTTCTTAAAGTTTATTTAATTTTTATTTGTTTTTATTCCTTAACTTTTACACTACTTTTAAAATTCACTAAATCTACATTTTTAATTTTAAGAGGTTTTTCCTCAACCTTCTTTTTCAAAAATCCAAATTCAACTCCTTAAATAAAATTTTAAATTTCTTAACTTTTAATTTTCTTAAATTTTAATTTTTTTTTTTTAACTTAAACTTAATTTTTAGAGGTTTTTCCTCAAACTTTTGTTCCAACATCAAAACTTCAACTCCCTTAATCAAAATTCTTTTCTTAACATTATACCTCTCTTCATTCATTCCATCTAAAGCTAAAACATGTTTTGTATTAACTACGCTCAACCACTCATTGAATAGCCTATGTATATCATTATGGAACATTTTATCTCGTTATCGATAATACGCATAGATATACAGACATTCGTTCATAATCTCACTCTTTTCGTAAAAAAAATACCAACTCATATTAAAAGGAGAGAGAGTAAGTGGGATTACTGAGTGAACGAAAGGGTAAGCTAATACCAATAGCTGAAAACCCAGTGGGAGAACGAGAAGGATTGCAAGTTGTAGTTGACCCATACATACATGAATAATCATGATTTAATACAAAACAATGAAGAGACTGTAAAAAAAACTCGCGCCATAAATCAGTTTGCCAAAAATAGAACCAAAAAAAAATTTCAATCAACATATTACCATATAAGGTGTTGTTTACATGTATATACATGAACTTGAAAATAATTTCAAGATCAAGGTTATTTTTTTTTCTTTCTTATTTCTGCTTATACCAGAAATTCTTTGGCTACAGTGAAGAGCAAATCTGATCACCGTCACAGGAGATTTCAACAGTAGTTGCTGTTATCACTGGGCACTGCCTCATAGGGCGGCACGCTGAACGCCTCAGGGTCTCGTCAAATGACTTCTGTCGTAGCTGCATGGATGTGGAGAGCATGGAACACTTCCTTTGCTATTGCCCGGCGCTCTCCAGAACGAGACTTCGAACATTGGGATCGCCGTTTCTTCACGATCTCTCTGATCTCTCAAATGTGGACATTTCACATATCAGGGGCTTCATCAGGAGCTCAAACTGGTTCTACGGTGGGGACTGAGGGGAACACCTATTCGTCCCGTGGTATCACAATGGACCCCAGAGTCTGTGTGCTTTTCCTTTGGTTTAGCAGCCACTTCCAACATAACCTAACCTAACCTACTGGTTCTTCTTTATTACCTATATTTGCTGACGTTGGCTCTGTTTGTTCATTAACGCGCTCTCCCAGAGGTCTTAGCTGTTAAGTAAAGCTTGGTGAAAATGGGATCGTGTAGATTGTCTCGATCATTTAATACAACATATGCATTACGAGCGTTACGGTTTATGCATCTCTCACTTGTTGATGGGTTTGAGAAACTCATTTACCGTTTATTTGTTACAAGCACAAAAAAGAAAAATTTTATTAGTTAGTTGTATTGTTGTTGTTTTTTTTCACTTTTTTTGTTTAACTATATTGACATTTAATTTAATTTGGTTAGTATTATTCACACATATGTATGTGTGTATGTATATAATTATAATTGTGTTGTGAAACAGGGTTTCACATGTATAAGATTAGTATAAGATTAGATTATTGATAATAATAATAATAATAATAACAATAATAATAATAATAATAATAATAATAATAATAATAATAATAATAATAATAATAATAATAATAATAATAATAATAATAATAATAATAATAATAATAATAATAATAATAATAATAATAATAATAATAATAATAATAATAATAATAATAATAATAATAATAATAATAATAATAATAATAATAATAATAATAATAATAATAATAATAATAATAATAATAATAATAATAATAATAATAATAATAATAATAATAATAATAATAATAATAATAATAATAATAATAATAATAATAATAATAATAATAATAATAATAATAATAATAATAATAATAATAATAATAATAATAATAATAATAATAATAATAATAATAATAATAATAATAATAATAATAATAATAATAATAATAATAATAATAATAATAATAATAATAATAATAATAATAATAATAATAATAATAATAATAATAATAATAATAATAATAATAATAATAATAATAATAATAATAATAATAATAATAATAATAATAATAATAATAATAATAATAATAATAATAATAATAATAATAATAATAATAATAATAATAATAATAATAATAATAATAATAATAATAATAATAATAATAATAATAATAATAATAATAATAATAATAATAATAATAATAATAATAATAATAATAATAATAATAATAATAATAATAATAATAATAATAATAATAATAATAATAATAATAATAATAATAATAATAATAATAATAATAATAATAATAATAATAATAATAATAATAATAATAATAATAATAATAATAATAATAATAATAATAATAATAATAATAATAATAATAATAATAATAATAATAATAATAATAATAATAATAATAATAATAATAATAATAATAATAATAATAATAATAATAATAATAATAATAATAATAATAATAATAATAATAATAATAATAATAATAATAATAATAATAATAATAATAATAATAATAATAATAATAATAATAATAATAATAATAATAATAATAATAATAATAATAATAATAATAATAATAATAATAATAATAATAATAATAATAATAATAATAATAATAATAATAATAATAATAATAATAATAATAATAATAATAATAATAATAATAATAATAATAATAATAATAATAATAATAATAATAATAATAATAATAATAATAATAATAATAATAATAATAATAATAATAATAATAATAATAATAATAATAATAATAATAATAATAATAATAATAATAATAATAATAATAATAATAATAATAATAATAATAATAATAATAATAATAATAATAATAATAATAATAATAATAATAATAATAATAATAATAATAATAATAATAATAATAATAATAATAATAATAATAATAATAATAATAATAATAATAATAATAATAATAATAATAATAATAATAATAATAATAATAATAATAATAATAATAATAATAATAATAATAATAATAATAATAATAATAATAATAATAATAATAATAATAATAATAATAATAATAATAATAATAATAATAATAATAATAATAATAATAATAATAATAATAATAATAATAATAATAATAATAATAATAATAATAATAATAATAATAATAATAATAATAATAATAATAATAATAATAATAATAATAACAATTAAAATATAACATAACAGAAACAATAATAATACCGCAAACAACCATAACTGAACTATAAATTCATTTAATTAATAACGATCGATTTTTCTCGAGCGTAATTATTAAATGTTTTCTTTCAAGAAACATACATACAACCCAATTTGGCATGGTAACGTACATTGGCTCATTTGCTTATGTTTGAATTTTTTGTCACCTTCAATGTGGAGCAATACGATATTGTTCCGCATTGACAGGTGTTGTGCTGTTTATTTTTTTCGGTTACCATGCGTTGGCTTACTTATGTTTGTATTCTTTTTTTTTAGAGTTTTTTTTTTGTATCGCAATTTTCTGTTATTGCAATTTTTAGCAATAACATTGACTTAATTTTCTTTTCCGCGTATATTAAATGTTAACGTATGTCTTTTTGTTTTTCCCACGGTATTTGCGATATTATTATTTTTCTTTTTGTTATTGGTTAGTTAACTATTTAAGTATGCCATGGCCATGAACTGCATTGCGTTATGGTCAATGTTTGTTTTCTTTTATTTATATTTTATTATTGCTGATATTTTATTTTCTTGTTTGTTTGCATGTTTGTTTATTTTTTTCAATTAATTTTATTTTCATAAGTTAATATTAAGATTTTTGTATAAATAAAGAAGTAACAGTGCATAACGGCAGCAGATGAAAAACTAGAGGCCGCACTGTTTGGTACGGAATCTGGTTTTGTTTATTTTCTTTATTTTTCCACAGCTACATTGACGCCGTTTGGGCGTCGATTGACAGCGCTTGCCAGCGCTAAAACAGAATAGGCAAAGCCGCGTTTTTTTTTTTGTTTGTTTTGTTTCAGCTGTAGGAGGATAACATTAATGGCGCAGCCGGTAGGATGCGTCATTTCTATCGTTTCAATAGTTTAGGAGATAACATTCGTTTCAGCTCCTTTACGAGCACAACATTAATGGCGCAGCCGGTCTTCGGACCAAAAATCGTTCCTTGTTTTATTAATTATTTGATTTTTTTTTTATCAGGTGTAGGGAGTTAGTTGTGAGGATATAACGCCAACATTATTGGTTAACATTAAAATCGTTCGTTGTTAGGATAATTAATTATTTGTTTTATTGTACTATTTACCAGGTGTAGGTAGTTAATTGTCTTAGGTTGTTTTATTTATTTTAGTTTTTCGGGTCAATTAATGTTTAGATTATTGGATTCGTTTGGAGAATAATAATTTTTTTTTTTTTTGTTTTTGTGTGTTTAGTTTGTTACTACTTTATTGTTTTTGGATTTTTTTTTAGTTTTTCGAAATGTGCAGTTAATTTTCATTGATTGTTTTATAGATTGTTTTAGAGGATATTGCATGCGTTTTAATTTTTGCGTGTATTTTAATTTAGTTTTGCTTTATCAGATAGTTAGTTTTCACTGGGAAATATTGAATGTATTTTGTAGAGTATTAAATATATATATATTTTTTTTTGTTTCTTTTACAAATTTGGGATCGTCTTTAATTTGGATTTTGTTAATTTTTTTATGTTTAGTCAGGGAATGGTCTTAAAGTTGATTTTTATTTTTATTGCGTAATTTTATCAAATATATTATATCACATATATTAAATATGGGTTGCGAGTAGGGTTTGAATATTTATGAGTTTGAATATTTATTGGTTTTTATTTTTTGCTGCGATTTTAATTTTAATTATGAGTATGTTTGTTCGAAAGCGCATCATTTTTATATAAGTGGTCCGATTGTTTTTTTTAATTGTTTGTGAACATTAGGTTATTGATGAATTTCCAGGAATTTTAAATTACAGATGAATGTTTAATTATAGGTTGGTTGTTACTCTCGGATTTTATTGTTTTCATATAGGAAGGGATTTTTATTTTTTCAACATATAATTTTAGCAATCAAAGCGATATAATTTTTTCTGTTTTTGTTTTATTTAGAACTATAAAGATAATTTTTTTTTTACGCTTTAGTAGGGACTGGGTTGGTAAATTCGTATGGAGCAAACACTGGTCGAATTAGAACAAGCGAAACAGCTGCTAGCGGACTTCAGGGCAAAGACGGATTATTTCCTCGAAAGGCTTTGGGGTGAGGTCAGACGTCGGTGCCAGACCCAGGAGAATTTTCATCTCATAAAGGCTAAGGTTGACGGTACCTGGAAAATCACTAGATTGGAAGAGGCCGATCTAGTGCTAGAGGAGTTGTGCCGGTTGGTTGAAACTCAAGAGGAGTGTAATACCGGGAAGATCTTGGAACTTAAGGAGGAATTGGAGGCTCTCCAAAATCAAAACAAGAGACTTAAGAACGAAATTCAGGAGAATCTAAAGGAGGCCGAGATTTTAGACAAAGAGAACGAGGCCCTACGGAGGACAATATCGGGTACAGGCGCGTCCTCGGTCAGAAGATTAGAGTTCGAGGACCTCGAGGAAGCCAATAGGAGAATTTCCGAGTTGCAGGGTCAGCTACGTTTAGCACAACAAGAGCGCAGTATACAGACGGGGGATCTGTACCATAAGGAGCCTAGGGTGCAACAGCCAACACAGATGATGTCCTCCCAGGATATTCTGAAAACGGTCAAGGCGTTAGTGCCTACGTTCGGCGGCGAGCCATCGCCAAGCCTGCAAACAGAAGTGTATAAATTCATTGATGGATGTAGGTTGGCGGCGAAAGGGGTACCGCCGGAAAAGGTGGAAGAATATTTGGAAATTGTGAAACAGAGGCTTTACGGGGATGCGTACCAGTTGGTGAGGTTACGTACTTTTACGTCAGTAGATGAGTTGTTGGCGATTGTAAAGTCAACATATTTAAAGAGTAGGTCGCTTGACTCGGTGCTAAGGGAACTATATGAAGCCTGCCAAAGGAGGGATGAGGATGTGAGACAGTTTGCTAGGCGTCTTCAGACATTAGCAGCAACAGCTCATGCCATACTTGATGAAAACTATAAAGGGAGGAAGGACGAGATAATGACTATTGAGATAGAAAGAAAGGTAAAATCAGCATTCACATCTGGCCTGAGGGATCCAATGCTGCGTGGTAGGATGTTGGCAAGCAGCTCATGTAAGTTGGACGATCTCTTGATTGAAGCACTGGCGGCTCAAGCAACTCTTTGGCGGGGGGATGATCCTCCGTTAAGGGGTGTAAACTTTAACGAGGAGTACACCCGCGAGGATCCAGTCTCGGGTCTCGTGGCAGCCGTAGAACAGTTGTTGCGCAGGACGGAGGCAGATAAGGCAGCTCCGCTCAGCAATGCTGGGTCAAGTGGTACGGCATACAATAATACTGGGTCAAGTGGCAATGCATACAAAGCACCGCCCTGTTCGTTCTGTCAACGGGCGGGACACACTCGTGATGTATGCTGGACGAGGAAAAATACCCCATATTGTGTTGAATGTAGAATATACGGCCATGAGTCAGGTAGGAGCTGTGGTAGGGGACCCTCGACGATGGAGAGAGGGCAACCTGGAGGTTTGAGACCGAAAGGGAAATGCTATAATTGCGGCAAGGAGGGACATTTTGGTAGACAATGTACACAGGGGAAAATGTGTCGGGAAACGGGCAGGGCCACCGACTCGATCACGCGAAAGTCTAATACCGTTGGTAACATCGGAATCTGCGAAGGCGGCTGAGGTAGGACCCATTGCGGGGTCAGATATGAATATAGGGGGGATTTCAGCTAGGTGTAGTTACGCAGATTCGGTGTTTGTAAGATTGCCATGTGCTTGGGCAAAGACGGGGTGTCTGAATTTATTAGTGGATACAGGGGCAGACACCAGCCTGGTAAAGAACAGCAGTCTTACGGGGGATATTAGTGTGGACGGGACGGTGGTGAAGGACCTGCGAGGAGCATTCGGAGGATGCTCCAGAACTATAGGGTTAGTCAGGATTGAGCATTCGGACATCGCCGAATTGGGGTTCGATATGCATTGTGTGGATAAGCATGATAATTTGCCGGGAGATGGTATTTTAGGTCGCGACAATCTATGGGGACGCTCCGTCACTGATACGATTAATCTTTCTCTGAAACTGTACTCGAATGGAGGTGAGTGGAACTTACCTCTGGTTTCTTTGAGGGAGGCCACGGGTTCGGGGGCAGTAAATATCGTGGAGAAAACCATAGTGGCGAAGGCGAGGACAGTGTCTATTGCAACCATGGGGATCAATACTAAACATACTACAGTGGTAGTGGAGAAGCAAGAATTGTCGCCAGGAGTATATCTAGGCGCCACGCTAACCAACGTAAAGGACGGGGTGGTGAAAGCGCCCATTCTAAATTCTACTGAGGTTGACTACTACCTAAGGGATGGGTTTATGCCAAAATTCAGTGGATTAGTAAATTTAAAAGATCCAGGTGCGGGTTTGGTGACGCACGTGCAGGAGATAGATGTCAAAGAGAGGGTCAGTAGGTCAATAAAGACCGATGCCGACTTGAACAGTGAGGAAATGTCGTCCATTCAGGCGATATGCGCAACGTACCATGATATCTTTTGGTTAGAGGGTGATAAACTATCTTGCACGAATATGGTAAAGCATAAAATTCCCGTGCAGCCTGGGCAGCTGGCGATTAATCAGAAGCAGTACAGGTTACCTCAGATTCATCGTGAGGAAATTAATCGGCAGGTCCAGATGCTCCAGGACGATGGCATAATTTCACATAGCGTGTCACCATGGAATTCGCCATTACTATTGGTTCCAAAGAAGTCGTCTAAGGCAGGGACCAAGAGCTGGCGGCTAGTGGTAGACTTTCGTAAACTGAATGAAGCAACTCTGAAGCAGGTATTTCCCATACCAAGGATGGATGAAATTTTGGACCAGTTGGGCAGCAGTAGATATTTTTCCACGTTGGATTTGGCCAGTGGTTATCATCAGGTGGAAATGGATAAACAGGACAAGGAAAAAACAGCATTCAGTACGGCGTTGGGTCACTTTGAATTCAATAGGATGCCATTTGGATTAACAGGCGCACCGGCAACCTTCCAAAGATTAATGAATCATGTGCAGGGCATTGAATGTTTTGTATATTTGGACGATATTGTCATATATGGTAGTAGTCTGGCCGAACACGACTCAGGGCTATGTAAAGTGCTGCAGCTCTTGAAGGAAAATAATTTGAAAGTAAAAACGGAGAAATGCAACTTCCTGAGGCGGGAAATAGTGTATTTGGGCCATAAGTGTTCGGAGAATGGAGCGCTTCCCGACCCAGAAAAGGTGAAATGCGTTAAGGATTTTCCGCCACCAAGGAACAAAAAGGAAGTGCAATCGTTTTTAGGACTGGTAAATTATTACCGTAAGTTCATTCCCGGGACGGCCGACATTGCCTTGCCAATAAATAAATTGCTTCGCAAGGATCATGCGTTCAATTGGACACCAGGCTGCCAGCGTGCCTTCAAGGAGCTTAAAAAGGCGATAATATCGCCTCCAGTGTTGGCATACCCTGATTTTTCAAAACCTTTCGTGTTGACCACGGATGCTAGCGGGGGAGCGATAGGAGCGGTTCTTTCCCAGGATAGTGGCGGGGGCGATCGGCCCATTGCGTTTGCAAGCCGTTCGTTGAATGGGGCGGAAACTCGATACTGCACGATAGAGGAGTTTCTGGCAATCGTATGGGCGGTGAAAAATTTCCGGCCATACTTGTTGGGTCGGCACTTTAAGATTTTTACCGATCATCAACCACTGAAAGGCATTGCGAACTTGAAGGATCAAACTTCAAGGTTGGCGCGCTTTAGACATAAGCTGTCAGAATATGATTTTGAAATCTGGTACAAGCCGGGCAAGAAGAATCAGAATGCGGATGCGCTCAGCAGGATACCATATTCGACGGAGGAAATACTGATGGTTAAAACTAGGGCCATGTCGAAGGGCGAAGGAGATAATCATGCGGGGAGCTCAGGTCACGGGAAGGACAAGGTGGTTCACAGCGGGAACAAAGAGAGTAGTGAAAAAGGATCAAGCGATGTTAATGACCCACCGGTAGAGGTAGTGGTCGATGGGGAACCAAGGTATGTGGTGTTGAAGGATCCTAAAGAGATCGTGACAGTGTTAAAGGATTTTCACGATAGTCCTTTGGGCGGTCACGTGGGTGTGCAGGCGACCGTTAAAAGGATAAGGAGGCAATTTCGCTGGGTCGGCATGCACAGGGATATTAAACAATATGTGAAGAAGTGCGTTAAATGTCAGCAAAATAAGAGTGCCAAGAAAACGTTTATGCCGATGGTCCTCACGGATACTCCTAGTCGACCTTTTCAGAAGGTATATATGGATATGGTGGGACCTCTCCCTGAAAGCACTACGGGTAACAAATTGATATTGACTTTTCAAGATGATTTTTCGAAATTTATGTTGTGCGCAGCAATGCCGGATGGAGAGGCTAGTACTGTGGCGAAAGTTTTCTTTAACGAAATTATAGCTAAGTATGGGGTTCCAAGCATGCTGGTCACGGACAATGGGACAAATTTCATGTCAAAGGTATTTTCGGATACCTGTAGGCTGTTAGGGGTCAAGAAATTGAACATCACTCCATATCACCCGCAGGCAAACGGCTAATTGGAAAGGAGTCACCGTCCTTTGGCGGAGTACTTGAGGAGCTTCGTCGATGAGGATGGCAGCAATTGGGATCAATGGTTGGCACCGGCGATGCATGTGCATAACAACACTGTACATTCATCTACGGGGCAGACCCCATTTAAGACATTATACGGCTTCGACATCGACTTACCGACCAACCTAAGTAAAAAATGTACACCACTTTACAATACGGATGACCCAAACAAGGTCCTTAAATATCAGATACAGCGCTCGCATGAACTAGTGCGAAAGAATCAGACGAGGGCTAAGTTGTTGTCGAAAAAGGCATATGACAGGAAGGTAAATGCTGTGTCCTTTGCAGTAGGTGATAGGGTGCTTGTTAGGAACAACACCAGGAAAAATAAGTTTTCACCCATTTGGACTGGACCTTATGAGGTAGTTGGGGTAAACAGTCCGGTAACGTCCACGGTGCGCATAAAGGGGAAGAATCGTAAGTGGCATAATAACCATTTACGGGCGTTCCACCAGTGATCGCATTATTTGATCTGAAATCATTCCATTTAATACACATGTCCATGATGAAGGTTTTGTTTTGTTGTTTATTTTAGTAATTGTGTATTTGAGGTGGTGAGCGGAAGGTTGGGGGTTATGCGTAACCCGCCGACAAGTGGCTCCCACCAGGAAGCCTCAGTTTTTTTATATGGAGGGTGACGCCATGTGTAGCGGGCACACCTCAGTAGTTGAGAATGGTTAAACGGGATGAACCTGGTAGGGGAGTCAGAAGCGAGTCTCGCAAAATTCGCGGCATACACTGTGGGGAGGGTTTTTGCCGAGAATAGCCTCACAGTGGCCCGGTTCCGGTTTGCGGAATGCAGCAGGAAACCGTTCTGCTCCGGAGAAGGATGACGCGTTGTGTGCGGTCATGCCTTATATGGGTGGCAGTGTCTAGAAGGGACACGTGCCTTAATTTGTTGTTATTTATTTTGAAGTGTTTTGAAAGTTTTAGGTTGGACATGTGTATACAAGGGGGCTTAGATATGATTTCGGTCGGACAACCGATGGACCGGCTTGTTGGCGTCTTATTGCTATAGAAATAGGAATAGCCCTACTGTTGGGCAAAAGTGCTTTTTCGTGCGGATCTGTATCCGAAGTAAGTCGCAATTTTGTGAAGGTAATATGTAGGTGATAGTTTATTGAATGTGGTTGGTAGGTGAAAGTTAATCGATTTCCTTTCGTAGAATCGATATCCCAAGTATGTTTCTTTCATGATCAGTTTTTCGATTTAAGGAAAAACTCGTTCATAAAGTCTGCTTACCCATTTGTTGCATTTTTGTCTGTTTGGTCAAAGTGACACATATTGAGAATTCCCTTTTAGTTTAAGAATAAATTGATTTCATTTATTGGTGAAAAGGTTTTTTTTTATGGTAAATAAATATTAGAGGAGAGCGACTAGTAGCCGCATGACAACTTCCAGGTTGTTATTTTCTATGCGACGGCCGGCTCGGGCTCGCCGTGGTCACTCTTGTGGTGGCATCTCTCAGGGCTTCGAGTCGAGCACGGTAGGAACCCCGCAGGACTGGGTCCGTGGTGATGTTAAGCATTAGGTGGAGCTCACGGCGGAGAGCCCGTACTCTCTGGCGTTTACCGCCTCTCCGTTTCTTGACCACGGGCGCTGGGGTCGCCACCCGAGGTTTCTGCCTGGCCCGGTATTCCTCAATCGTCAGGCGTTTTGGTCCCGGTTCGGGGACAGGCGCCGGGGGTGTTGTCCTGGACGTGGTGTGATCTGCAATATCAGGGGTGATCGCCGTGGCGGGAGCTGTAGGTTTACTAGTATCCATTTGAAGGTATGAAAACGCAATGAAAAATTCTTTTGATCGAACGTTATTTATATCATGCAGATAGGTAGTGGCAGCGGTTCGATTACACTCGACGAAAATAGTTAGTACGAAAGGTTAGGTTATTGCCCGGTGCTCTTCTAATCTGATAACATATCCTGTTTTAACCGCCCGGATCATTGGTTTTTCCCTTTCTTCCTTTCTTTCTCTCATGCTTCGCAGCCCGTTTTTACACCTGTTTCAATACACAAGTCTTATTGTACTCTATTTATTTTGTTTCTTTCAGTCATGGGTATTACGAACACATTGGTGAGCGTTTTGTTGTGGTCAATCGTGACCGGGGTGCCAGACGGAGTACATATCATCACTCTGGAAGAGGTGCCGCTGATTTTCGAACCGATAGCAGACATACAGCTGTTCCAGGACGAATGGACCATTGTGACAGATTTCGAACCAGCGAATGTATCAAAACTGTTGGACATGGCGAGGGAACTGTTGGAGCAGGAGGAGGAGGCGTGCCAATTTCCCAATGGTGAGATAGGTAAGCAGTGCACGGTACCGTTCGCCGAAACCAGGGCAATCATAGAGTCATTGCGGAAGGGGCAGGAAGCCGTAGGGTCTTTTACGCGTAGTCGGGCCAAACGTGCGCTAGATTTCGTGGGCGAAGGTTTGCACTGGGCATTTGGGGTTATGGATGCACGAAGTGCTCAGGCGATTACGGACAAAATAGATAGGGCTCAGGAGGGGGAGACTAAGATATACGAGGTGCTAGGTCGAGAGGTTACGGTATTAAGGAAAACTTACGACAAGTTAGCAGGTTCTCTGGAAGGTATGTCCAGAGACGTGAACGGATTAATGGATTTCCTGAACCGGACATCGCGTAGGACGTACGAGGATGGTGGTAGGATCGCGGCGCTCGAATTCAGAGTGGAGTTGCTGGAGCGTTTGGCCCGGCTTAATGCGAATCTATTAGAGGCACAGGGTATACAGCAAATGGAGCTCGCGATCTTAGATGACCTGGGGAGGGGCAGCCTGCATCCCTTAGTGTTGGGGGAAAATGATTTCCAAAATTTGAGAGCTAAGATTTCAGTACAGAGCCAGGAAAATTGGGTGGCGATGAGTTGGGTCAGGGCCCTCCGGGTCGCCCAGGTTAGGTCATTTCCTATAGCTACGGGAAGGAGAGTGGTGGTGAAGATACCACTGCCCGAAAGGGATGAGTTTGAGCTAAATGCTGTCTATGTGGTCCCAATGACGCTGAGTGCGGAATGGGACAGTGTGGCACGGGTTACATCTAGCTACGTGGCATATTCACGGGGTAGTGACAATATGGTCGGGTTGACTGAGGGGGATCTGGTGACCTGTGTGTCAGTGTTGGATGAAGAAGGTAGGGAGAAACGAATTTGTCGGAGGCCGGTCGGTAGTCCGGGCGCGAACGGGGTCTCTTGTGAGGAAGGTGTATTCCGCCACTTCGTGAATGCCACGACAACGTGTCAATTCTGGGCTACGCCACGGGTACCCGTAATGTGGATTAGGATGTATGTCGAAGGAAAATGGATTTACAGGGTGGAAGAGGAACTATTCACGGTGGGGTGTGGTTCGAACTTTTCATTAGGGAGCCTGAGCGGGTTCGGGCAACTTAGCCTAGATGCTGGCTGTGCATTGTGGGGGGAAAAGGTAAATCTGACCCACCATGCGACGCTGGTATCCAGGGCTGGGAGTAGACCTTTTCGTTTGGGAATTTCGGCGCCGTTTGAGACGTTGGAAAAGTTCAAACCAGTGTTGGAGGGTGGCACAAGCAACATGGGACCAGCGCTGCCCGTGTTGGTAACAGGGCACGAAGCTCTGCACGACAAGTTGCAGGAAGGTAGGAGAGAATTGGATGAGATTGCTTCGGTTATAGAACACCAGCACGATCTCAGCGCTTTAAAAAGGGGTCAGGATCATCTGAGGGTCTTAGGCTGTTCATTCGGTGGGGGCGTTCTCTTATTGGTGGTGGTGGTAATGCTTTGTGCAAGATATTTCTGCAAAGGCGGCGCAGGCCCTGGGGTATCGACTAGTGTAGTAGTGCCTGCACAGATGGGTCCTCCAGTATAGACGTCCAAATGGCTACCTTGCACCTATAAAGGCCAGCGGGGTACTTTCCAGATACGGTAGACCCACTAATGGAGGAGAAAATATATTTAAAAAAAAAAAAATATATATATACATATATAAGAAAAGATATTAAAAAGAACAGAAAAAAGAAAATAATAAGAAAAGATGGGAAATCTCCCCATGTAAAAAAAAATATATATTAATAACAAGAAAAGATGGGAGATTCCTCACGTTTTAAAACTAAAAACGATTGAGAAAAATATATATATATAATAATATATATATAATAATAATGAGAAAAGATGGGAGTTCTCCTCACCAAAAAAAAAAAAAAATTAAAAGAGAAGACTCCCCACGTAAACAAAAGGGTTGAAAAAAAAATATATATAAGTATGAAAAAAAAAACAATAAGAAAGGATGTGAGGCCCCTTCCGTAAACAGAAAAGAGTAATAAGAATAAAAAAAAAAAAAAAAAATATGGGAGGTCTCCCCATACATACATATTAAAAAAAAAAAAACAAAACAAAGCAGCGAATATGTATAGATAGTAGCATACATATTTGTTTAAAAAAAAAAGTAAGAAGATAAAGATAAAAAGTAAGAAACATACATATCTATTTAAAAAGACATTTTAAACAAAAAAAAAAAAAAATAGTAGCATACATACTTGTTAAAGGAAAAAGAATATATAGACATTAAACTTACATAGTTAAAAAAATATAAAAAAAAACTACATATTTAAAAAATATATATATATATTAACATACATAAAAAAAAAAGGAAAATATAAATACATTTTTAGAAAAAAAAAATAATATATTTAAAAAAAAAAAAAGGAAAATATATTAAGATATACTATAAGCATACACATATTGAGAGAAATATATTTAAAAAAAAAAAAAAAAAAAAAATATGTACATATTATATTAGTAGAAGAAAGAATTTGGCAAAAGAGAGGAAGGAATTAATCCTTAAATAGCTATTGTTCAAGAAAAAAAAAAAAAAAACGGAATTATTGTATTAAAATATGAGTAGAAAATATATCTACAGTTCAGTCAGTTGTAAATAGTATAGGAAATACTCCATTTTTTTTTATATATTAGTAGAGTTAGGAAATTCCGACCCAAGTCCACGGTGAACGAGGTGGAGCAACAGTCATCCAGAAAACGGTAGAGGCAGCAGAGAGCAGTAGGCTGGCAGGTCTGATGGGTGGCCACATGACGGACATAGGGGTGAATGCCTGTACGGAGCTGATGATCCAACCCCAGATGCAAGGGCGAATTGCGAACGAATCCATCGAGAATTCTATATGCGATGGATTGGCTATTGGTTTGGTTCCAGCGAAACAACATTCCTGTTTAGTTTGTCAGGGATGTCGTAAAGAGGAAAGCTAAGCTGAACTATATCCGTTTGGCAAAGCAGCAAGCCGATTCCTGTGGCGATGACTAACCATTTGCATCATTGCGAATCATTTGAAAACTTTCGGTTCTCGCCTTGGATAACCGTTTGCGACAAGTTTCATCATTGAAGGTGATCAGGGGAGTGCTCAGATCTTATGTTGAATACCACAGTAAGCATCAATTGACTAACGGGAAATTAACAATCCGTTGCTGAAAGTACTGTCCCCAATGCCGTCATCCAAGTGACAGGCCAAAATTTGTTTTACGAAGCGGCCAGCCAAAGTAATTTTTTTTTACAAAGAAGGTGGCTAAGAATTCGTTTTATGAAGCAACAAGCCAACGGTTGTCATGGTGTAGTATTGGAATCGAATCACAGGAATGGTTATATGCATTAGTAGTATCTTGATCATCAGCATTGGTTCCGGATTCGTCCTTATCAGTTTGGTTATTATCAGCAGCCTTAACACCAACATTATCATCAGCAACAACATTATCATCAACACCAACATCATCTTCAGCATCAACATTATCATTATCATCAGCAACAACATTTCTCACCAACATCATCTTCAGCATCAACATTATCATCATCATCAGCAGCAGCAGAATCAACAATAGCGGCAGCAGAAGCAGCGTGCCAGTTCAGTGTCGCTGGTAAACGATTGGGAATCGTTTCCGTGGAAAGGGGGAGGAATGTTGTGAAACAGGGTTTCACATGTATAAGATTAGTATAAGATTAGATTATTGATAATAATAATAATAATAATAACAATAATAATAATAATAATAATAATAATAATAATAATAATAATAATAACAATTAAAATATAACATAACAGAAACAATAATAATACCGCAAACAACCATAACTGAAATATAAATTCATTTAATTAATAACGATCGATTTTTCTCGAGCGTAATTATTAAATGTTTTCTTTCAAGAAACATACATACAACCCAATTTGGCATGGTAACGTACATTGGCTCATTTGCTTATGTTTGAATTTTTTGTCACCTTCAATGTGGAGCAATACGATATTGTTCCGCATTGACAGGTGTTGTGCTGTTTATTTTTTTCGGTTACCATGCGTTGGCTTACTTATGTTTGTATTCTTTTTTTTTAGAGTTTTTTTTTTGTATCGCAATTTTCTGTTATTGCAATTTTTAGCAATAACATTGACTTAATTTTCTTTTCCGCGTATATTAAATGTAACGTATGTCTTTTTGTTTTTCCCACGGTATTTGCGATATTATTATTTGTTTTCTTTTTGTTAATGGTTAGTTAACTATTTAAGTATGCCATGGCCATGAACTGCATTGCGTTATGGTCAATGTTTGTTTTCTTTTATTTATATTTTATTATTGCTGATATTTTATTTTCTTGTTTGTTTGCATGTTTGTTTATTTTTTTCAATTAATTTTATTTTCATAAGTTAATATTAAGATTTTTGTATAAATAAAGAAGTAACAGTGCATAACGGCAGCAGATGAAAAACTAGAGGCCGCACTGTTTGGTACGGAATCTGGTTTTGTTTATTTTCTTTATTTTTCCACAGCTACATTGACGCCGTTTGGGCGTCGATTGACAGCGCTTGCCAGCGCTAAAACAGAATAGGCAAAGCCGCGTTTTTTTTTTTGTTTGTTTTGTTTCAGCTGTAGGAGGATAACATTAATGGCGCAGCCGGTAGGATGCGTCATTTCTATCGTTTCAATAGTTTAGGAGATAACATTCGTTTCAGCTCCTTTAGGAGCACAACATGTAGTGGTTTAAAATATGTAGTGGTTTAAAATATTTTTTTTATTTGCAATTTTGTTTTATTATTTTATTTTATGTGACTTATGTGGCCGAACTAATATCCATGTATATATTGTTTTTTTTTTTTTTTTGTTTTACTTATTAACCCGATCGACGTCTTTCACTCACGGCGGTTGAAAAAGAATGATTTAATCGAAAAAGAAAACCCTGGATTGGATAAACGTAAAAAAATGTTCCAATTCATCCAGGCAATCATTCATTAATGCTTGATAATGTAGTTCTTGGACAATATCCTAATATTTAAATTTTTGGTATGGTGTTTAATAAAGCATATACTGTTGATCGAAAGGAAAATCCATTTAATTTTCAACATTTTAATTTACAAAGATTTAACTTGGTAGTTAACGAAGTACAATTTCCTGCTCAACCAATCGAATTTAACCCTAACAATAATGGTGAAATAAGCACACGTGGTTATCAAACTCTATTTAAAGGAACTGGAATACATCATTCTGATAGAGGTCATCAGATCACTAAAGATCTTTTTGATAATGGATACTTTCGATTTAACTCCAGGGGCCAAATCACCGCATTCGATTTCGAGTCAAATCAATCGAAATATTTTTGTTTATTATTTGAAGAAGACGGACAAACGCTCGACCATGGTTCGCTTTTCTTTTTAACCAGAGGCCATAATTCTTCAACTGTGACAAAGAAAAATTATTCTTAGCATTTTATTTTGGGAAATAAAAAAAATGATTACGATCGAAGAATTTCGATAACGAATGCGGTGATTTGGCCCCCAGATCATAGTAATAATTCTCATTGTGGAAATTTAATAAATCAAGGTTCTAGTGTATTGAAGGTCATTTTGGGTCACCAATTTCCGAAGCTATTTCCTGTTTAGTATATTGTGAATTTGACAGTATACTTGAAATTGACAAATCCCGTGTAATTATTCAATCACTATGAATTCAGTTAATATTAATCATTATTTTTTATAAGAAACTTCCTGTCTGGCTTGAGGTCAATGAGGTCATTATATGAAGTCGAACAGTACAACTAAAAATCATTTTAAAGTTGTATTTGCTTCTGATCAACTACCTACGAAAGCTGTTGTAAAACCATCATTCAGTATAACAATCGTATATTTATAACATAAATCGTATTCAAAGGGAATATTCAATATTATGTGGAATTTATTGTTCTATATTTATTTATTTTGGATGTAAAATAGTGTCATTTTATAAAAATTTAAAAATTTTTTAATTATACAAACTTATTTTTAAATGATGTATGTATTAATAATACTTGCAGATTCCAGCGCTCGAAATTCGAGTGCAATTTCTAGGCAACTTTTTTTTTCAACTTAGCCAATTCACAAACCAACGATTTTTGTTTATTATTATTGTGAATTACGAAAACAAACTCATTAACAAACACATTATTTTATGTATGTGTTAGTAGCAACTTTAAATGCAATTTACTCAAAACAAAGGAAAAAAAATTAAAAATTCGTAAATCTGGTAAACAGCTAAAAAGAAATACCTTCCAAATAATATACGTTTGGTCAAAATCGGTAAAACGGTGGAACAAAACATCGGTCACAAGAAATTGCCTAGCCTATTAATATTATAGATGCCGTTTTCTTTTCTGATAAAAAATGTCGCATTTTATTTGCCCCTTTTTCGAAAAGTACATTTTTTTATAAATTCCGAATTAAGAGCAACCTTGTCTTATACATCAATCGATAGGTCTCAAAGTCGAGCCCTCCTAAAATGTGTGTAAAATTTGCCTGTGGAAAAGTACAGTTGTTCTCACAATTAATTACCACTAATAAACTTGTGCTTTGATTTTTTTTTTCATGACAAGAAAATGCAGCAAACAAAACATTTACGATAGCACGCAAATAAAAGCTATCATCAAAAAAGAAAAATCTGCGCTGCTAGCAGCGTTGATTTCCTCTCTTTCGCAATCGTTTCCAGCATGAGGTAAAATGAGGTAAATCGTGCGTCATTGTGCTGAGATATGTAATATTTTAGTGGTTGAACTTAATTGTTGTACAACAACATTCACAGTTACAAAAAAAGCACAAAAAAATTATTGAAATATATTAACCATACCAACAAACTCAACTACAATGAACTATGTTAGAAGTATTGCCACATATTTTTTCTATCGTTATCACGATATAATAAAAAAAAAAATTGTCAATATGAAAGAAAAAATAAAATCCCTAAAAAAGTCAAACAAAAAGTACCCTTTAAAAAAAATTGCCTTCCTTCGTAAAATGTGCTTAAAAATTAAAAATGAAAAATTAAGGGCCATTATTACAACTTCCCTTTAAAGTTAATGTTAGTTAAAGGTAACTTTAGCTAAAGTGAACAATAAAGTTACCTTTAACTTCTTTTCATTATTACAACTTCCCAGTAAAATAAAATTAATATTTTTGATATTGTGGCAACACCAAAGGAAACACCGATTACTTTTGACCAAATGAATTGCTTTATAAAATACGTAGTGGCAACGTTCCTTTATTTGTTCGCAAGCAAACAATAGAATTAAAACTAAAAACCTTTATTATAAGTTGCATAATTGTTGTAAATGTGTAATAAAACTTTTTAAAAAATATACAAACATACATTTAAGTATATGCAAATAAATTTATTTCCAAAACTAAATTGGTGTGAATTTCTTCTTCATAGATCAGAAAATGTGGCAACATTAAATACATAAACCTCACGTTAAAAGTTAAAGGCAACAATATCTTCCCTTTAGCTTATCGGTCACTTTTAGCTTAAAGTATAGTTGTAATAACGAAAAACTAATAATCTGGCCGCTAACATCTTAACTTTAGCTATTGGCAAGTTGTAATAATGGCCCTAAAAATTATAAAGAATAAAAATAAAAAGTTAAACTTCAAAAATGAAAAATAAAAATAATAAAAATAAAAATAAAAAGTTTAGAAATTATAAATTATAATTAAAAACTAAAAATTTAAAAAGATATAAATTATAAATAAAAAATAAGTGTTTTTTTTTTCGAAAAAATGCTAATTTTCTTTAAAAAAAATTATCTTTTTTAAGAAGTAAATTTTCTTAAAAAGTTCCTTTTCTTTTAAAATTTCCTCTCCGTAAAAAGTAGAAAACATTTTCTTAAAAAGTACTTTCTTTTGAAAAAAAAATTTTTATTTCCTTAACTAAACTAAAACAAAATATTTTTGTTTCTATAAAGTTACACAAAAATTATAAAATTTGTAAAGGAGCCCCCCCTAAGGAGAGTCCGGAGGTGATAGGCCGCAAAGGAAAAAATGTTCCTCTCGAAAAAGTAATAGGGGTTCAACCCTTCCTATTGATTAAATTAACAGTACGGGGGTTAGGGTAGTACAAAAACCTGACTGAACCGAAAATACTGATTCAGCGACTTAGAAAACATTAAAAGCTGCCATTAAACCCTACGGGATTTTACTTTTTTTTGAAAATTGTTGTACAGTGTAACTGTATATAGGTATTACCGGACTGTGTTATTAATATTTATTTGATCAGCAGTAAGTGGATCAAAAGCTTATAACGATTAAAAAGGGTGCGAGTTTTTTAAGAAAAGTTACTTTAAAAAAAAAAATTACCATTTAATTTTTTTTTTACTTTTTTAAAACTGCAAGTTTTTAAAAATTAGTAACAAACGATTAAAAATTCAATCACGAAAACGTTTGCAAAAACATTGATCTTGTTTTCTCTCATAAATATAATTACGCTCTATTTTGTGAATACTCGCTTTGTTTCCTCTTTTGTTCGAAATGTATACTGATAAAATCGTTGCATTTATTAAGGTTTGTTTCCTGAATTATTTATCATTCAAAAAAGACCAATTGCAATAGAATTCTTAACCACTTTTTACGCTTCAAAGCTCTCTGCATCATCGCACTGCAGATATTGGAGGTGCCACGCCCACTAGTTTGATCCTTTCAATATTTAGTTCGAATACTCACAGTAATAACTTATTAAGCCACACAAAGTTTCAAAGCTCTCATTAATATAGTACTTCAGATATCTGATGATAAAAATTTATTTTGTATAGGAGGTGACAAGCCCACTTGTTTGATCACGCCTACTTTCAACTCGACTCTCACATCAATACTTATCGATTCACACAAAGTTTCAAGACTCTAACTTTTATAGTACTCTAGATATTTTACTTTGTATGCGAGGGGTAACAGCCACAGTCCAATATCGTCCATTTTAATCACGACTAGTCAAACTCATAACAAATTTTCTTAATCTGGCTCTTATATTACCCTATATTAATATAGCCTGTTTCCTTCCATATAGGCACTTATTGTAGACGCTGCGAAAATTTCCAGAATATTGGTGTATAAAAACTATCGGATTCCGTCGAATTTTGTTTCGACCTAGCCTGCATTCGTAAATAAATTGGGTTACCGTGGTTTTAAAATAATCTGTACACGCGAATATAAAATATCGAAAGTAACTTACAAGAAACGTCTCATGGGAGGCACCTGCATATTGCGATTTAACTTGGTTATGTTATAGAACACGAAAAAATAAGTGATCCGTTTTTTAACTAATATTGAGGGAATAGAAAAGGTATCAGCAAATTAGAGTTTTTCGTTTTTTTTTTTCACTTTTGATGCTAAGAAACCATATGCAAATTGGACATCATATGGAGGGTATTTGGAAGGCCTACTCATCTCATCTAAAAAAAACAGTATAATTATAGGGGGTTTTGTATGGTGGTACATATGAGGTTAGTTCGGAAATAAGTCACTGTTTGCAAGTGCTGTGCAGCACGTTCAGAAATACAAATACAACCAAAATGGCTGATGCAATGAATGATTGAAAACGAACAAGCATCTGCATCAACTAATCAGCATGAGCAGTGCCAATTAATCATTGATGCGCAATTCCGAGTATGATTATAAATTTAAACCAAAACATATATTAATCGTAGTCCTGGTTTAATAAGGTCGTATTTCACATTTTTTTTTTTGATAAAGCGCTAATCCTGTGCACAAAATTAGGCTGATTTTCAAGTTTTTTAATGCTTGTCAAGAATCAAAAAACAAAAATATTATATAAAAATTTTATATATATGAAAAAATTATTGTTCAAAGATGAACATGCTTTTAAGTATAATGTTAAAAATGTTTACTTATGTTCTAATCTATTATGAAAATAACACATAGTTACCCTATTTTATATTCTGTGTGTACTTAAGGTGTATGGTGTAAGTAGACACTCATTAAGAGAAAACAAAGCCATAAAAGAGCAAGGGGTAGAAAATACTTGTCTAGTGAGAACGCATGTGTTAATTTCCACACGCTAATAAGGTCTCAAAAAAAGATAAGATTAGATTACCCTGCAGGAAGCCTGGGGTCAAGTGTCTCCAAGTCACCACTTTTGTCTACTATTTTGTTGACTTTGTCAACTAAGCGTCTACACTTTTTACTTTACTTTATCTGTCAAAAAAAAGTTCCATAGAGAAGTTTGGAGTTCTGCTTCTTCTTGACTTCTACAGTTTTGTTTGAAAACACGTGGTTGGACGAAAAACTAAAGTTTTAAAACAAGGTATAGAAAAATTTAATATAAAAGGTGAATAAAAATATATTTTATAATATATCAAAGAAAAAAGAAAACATAATGAGTAAACGAAGTTATAAAAGAAAAGTGAAAGAACAATCAAATTTGTACAAGAATCTCTGGTACCAATGTCTATATATGGTCCCATAAGAACTACCTAGTCACTACCTAATCAATAGTACCAATGTCACTAGTGATTTGCAATGACACGTACATGTTAAATGTCCATAGAAAATTACATTGTCTGGGGTGTAGTTGGTCAGTAGTACTGGTGACAAAGTCAATATTGTATCAGTACTGTTTCACAATTGACATTTCCTACAGGGTAGTTATAAGACTTTTTTATGTAGTATTTAAAAATAACTTTTGAAATAAAGAATTTGTAATTTATAACTACTCCATATTAAAAGACGTGTTTCTTTCAACAAAGTTCACGTAGTTTTAAACATTTATCATTCGACAAAAAAAAAAAATATATATATATATATGTATATTAGAGTGGGTCAAATTGTAGGGGGCCGCAAAAATCTCCATGGGCTCATCGCGATTATCGTATTATGGGCCATAACAAGTATATTTGCCCAAGGAACGGTACCTCTAAAATAGGGCTGCCAGAAATCGTCTGACCTCGACCAGGACAAAAAAACATTCCCTTTCTTGTAACAACATAGCCCTTTTCAGACTTTTTAACAAACAATTCTTACGTTTACTTAAAGCTACATATTCTTACTTCTTCCATATTTAGCTTACAGCGACATTTTACTTTTTTCAAATAAATAAAAACAAACGGCCTTTTCCACCCTTTTTAGCAAAAAAATTTTAACTTATTAAATACTTTCAACCATCTTCCTAAGATTCCTTTTCCATTTCATACTTTTTTTACTTTACTTCATGCAAAAATTCTTTTTTAGTTTTTATATAATGATAAAATTCTGTGCAGGTCATACCGAAATTAAATTTGCAGTGAATGGTACTTTCAAGAGTGCTTATGCTGAGAGAATTTCTTTCCTTTGTCCAAATTCCTTTTTCTTTCTATTTCTTCGACGTTTTCGAAAAAGAAAACCCATTTCTCAAGAGCATCTTTCGCTTTCCAAATTTCTTCATATTTTTCTATGAATGATTTTAAAAATGTCACTTCTTCAAAGCATCCATCAGAAATAGATATTTTCTTTTCAATTAAATACAAAATTGTTTTTTCTACTTCTACCCAACTAGGAATACTTTCCAATGTCATCCAATCAAAAACTTCATATTTCCTTAGTGAATGTGTCCATTGTTCTAAATAGGATATTAGTGTTGTAAAAAAAAATCGTTAGTATCCTTATGAAACTGTAATTTTTGCTTCGAATCTATACTGCATTCTACTGCGTCAAATGTCGTCATTGTTTGGTTACCAAGAAAATTGTTTTTGAACCTGTCTATAAAAGAGTATCTTGCTTCATTTAAAAGATTTCCTACTAGAACTACTGCAAGTGTCATTTTTTCAACTTTTTTTATTTGTTTTTCAACAAGATTTGCCTGACAAAAAATAAATGATGCATATATCTCAGATAAAGGGTTACTGAAAAATTCAACGATAGTCCTCGGTGCTTTTTCTTCTATTTCAAAAAAAATTGTTTAGAGGCTCCTAAAGTTGCAAAATCCGTTCTAAAACGGGAATTAGTGATAGCCATCGACTTCGTGAGAGGGACAGTATTGCGTTATAAGTAACATCTGCATCAACACAAAATGATTTTAATCGCTCATTTCGAACAGTGAATATCGAAAAATTTGTGTTTGTATGTCTGCTCCGAAGGCCACCAGATTTTCTAATGGTATGTTTAAGTTTTTTAAAGATTCTATACAAAACGATGTAATAGTATCAGAAGTTTCGTTGGGCAAAGTTGCCAATTTCAATAATTTAATCTGTAGGCCTCCTGTTTCTGTAAAAAAAATTTACCAACAATGGGAAAATTTTTTCTGCTTTGTGATTACTAGAATCGGTTGCGATTCCATAAAATGGAACATTTCTCAGATTTTCAGCCATAACGGCTACTGAATGCGGCGCCAATACATGTTTAACGAGCGCAGTCGCCTTTGTTCTGGCAGTCGATTGTTTTGCTGCGATTTCAGAATCCGGATACAAAAGCGCACTTAATTTTGTAGTGCAATCCAAGGAGCTAAACGACTGATGGTGATTTACAATTTTGTAAGCAGCTGTTAATTTAGTTGCGCATATTAAATTTTCCTGTTTCGAGTCATTTTTTATAAATAAAGTTGAAATATCTTGAGATGTCGCTGTTGCAGTTATCCTTGATGGAACTTTTTATGTGATCCATAATGCTTGCCCTGCCATCATTGGCAATTGATATGTGAACTGCGAACACCGAACAAAATGCTTCGTTTTCACACCTTCCCTTTTTATAAAAGACCATTCCTTGGAATACGTATCCAAGAACTTCCACTTCTATTTCGGCATTTCCTATTTTAAAAACGGATATATTTTTAATAGATAAGGGAAAATACTGTACGAAGCTTAAAAATCTCACCAAAGAAAAATAATGTAACAGTTACGTTTTGAAGAATGCGAAATGAACACAGCTGATCTCAATTGGCAGCTGTCAGAGTCACTGAGAAGAAACTCTGTCGATATATAAGTATCGATATCGAATTAAAGATAAAAATTAGGGATGGAACTGGAATAAATATTTTAATGAACCAATTTTCTTAATCATATATTTTTTCCTGAGGTAATAAGATTTAATCCGGACATTTGTACCTTAGGCAGGACACCAGGACAAAGTGCCGCAAACCAGGAAAATCCTGGAAAACCAGGACGTATGGCAGCCCTACTCTAAAATCATTTTCGAACCTCATTTTCATATTGCCAAAATAAGATACATAAAACCTCGGAGTGAAAAATTTCTACAACTGAACGTACACGAAAGGCGTTCATGGTAAGCAAGTCTAATGCTTGCTGGATTTGTTTGCATCATACAAAAGCTAGAAGATGTTACCAGACAACGAAAAAATGCGTGACGTGCAACAAGCTGCATCATAATTTATTGCATTTCGATTTCACGACTACTCATCAAGATAAACTAGCAACTTGTAGAGGATGTGATAGCAAAGCCAATACATATGTCACCAAAGAAGATGAATATGCAAACATTTTGCTAGCAACTGAAAAATCACCACACTACGAGCTTTAGTTGATCAAGGCTCTCAGAAAAAACCAATGTCGGAAGAAGCAGCTCAGTTACAATACTACCCAGATAGAAGTCAAGAACTGAGTTATAAGGCCTTGTTGATACGTTGGTAGGAGTTTCTAAATCTAAAATTATTTCAGAAATTCGACTTCAATTAAAAAAGATGGATTCCCGATTGAAGCGCTACACTGTGGCTGAAATTTTGATTTAATTTACCAAAAGTCCAACTTTTTTGTCACCGATTTTAAAAATTTTAACGCCATTTTGTAGCTTATATATCCAAATTATTGTAGCCAAAAAATTAGATTAAACTATTGTTGGCGTGGCATTCTGTCAAACTCAAATGACCTGTGGTCTTCTTTAGTTGTTGTAAGTGGTCACAACCCTAGCGTGTAATATTAGTGGTGTTCTGAAATATTTATTAAACTACTATATTTGTGTCAAATTTCAACTTTAGTGGAATAGAACTTCTAGGGAACAAAAGGAAACATGAAACGTATACCACCCAGAGAGAGGTGAAAGTGTCCTCTTTAACCCTATGTGACGTGACGTCCACGGGTAGAACACTTTTTTCATTTTAATGAAATTAATCAAAACATTTCAAATTACGGTAATTTAAAGAGCCCTATAAGTATAAAATGGTGTGTTAAATTTGTGCTTTAGGTATTTTATAGCTTAAAATAGTCATTACTTGTTTTATTACCATTAATGATATCTGCTTACAAAATACCACAACCTTTTGATATATGTATTTGTAAGTAAGAATGTCAATACACAGAGGATGTAATTCATTTGTAACATGGTTTTTTTTATCATAATATCTCTTTGTACCTTTTTATTTTACCTAACGATGCACTAATGCAAATAGTAAAGAAAACTCACACAGGTAATTCATTTTATTTGTATACTAATGCCATTTTCTTACCTTTTTATTTTACCTAGAAACATATTTTGATGGCTTATGAAAAGGCTTATAAGAAAGTGACATTTGAATACAAATTCAATTGCTATAATATATTTCAGCAATAACAGTCGCAAATAAAAATATTCAGAAAAATATGGAGAGCTTCAGTTATAAAGAACTGGGCGAAGATTATTTTAGGAACAAGAACCAGATGTTCTTGGTTACGTTAAAATAAGATTAAACTTAAATTCGTGTAGCATCGAAATACAAGAGCAATTATCTAATTTCGTCAAAGCACTAAAAAACCGCTACAAGTTAGTTACAATAAACAAAACTTTTATAACTCTTTTTTGTAAACGGGGATGTGATGGTTGTTCGGGACAAAAAATATACAAACAAGTAGTATGTGAAAATATTTCGGACTCACATATGTTCATGGTACCATTGCGATTGAAAAAGATTTTGGAAGATTCAGCGCCTGAGACTAGTACAACGCAAACAAAAGATATTTAGAAAAATGAGACACCATCTTTTACGAAATACTGCAGGCCAATCAAATTTGAATTCAAAAAAGAAACTCCTGATGCCATTAAGAAAGAAGTTACTGATATCAAGGCCTAAATTGCAACACTACAGCTATTAAAATTACAGTTAGATGGGCAGCAAATGGAAGTAAGCCACAAATTAATGCTGACAATGATAGATAGAAAAGTAGGCCAGGCTTTGACTAACTCGAAGTCTGCATCCAGCTTCACCACATGTCAAGCACCATCAAGCCAATTAAATCAAGTCCCGACAAAATCACTAGATAATACTGATGAATATGAATTTGGATTATCACCCCTACATGCAGGAATACGACTTATGGAACACATACTAAAAATAAATTATGATTTGGATTTCGGTTCTTCAGGATCAATAAGAAACAACGAACAAGGAGTTAAGAAGTTCAAACAAGAAACATGTTCAAGGTGAATATCGCAAATTTTGATTGATTATAGATCAGCCAAAACAAGGGTCAGGCAATACAAATGATGGCAATACCGCAAGAAGATTCTTTTCAAATCCAGAAACAGCATCTGAAATAACAGGAGTGGATTTTAACCTTATTTTCAGATTAAAAATAATCCTAGAAGTACTTGCGTGCAATGAAGAAATTGACTCCAAAAAATTTGGAGATTATGCTAAGGAAACTGCAAAAATATATACAACCATGAAGAAATATATCTGCAACAGTTCACAAAATTCTTATATCATGCAGAAGATGTCATTAAATATCATTTGGTGCCACTTGGAGATCTATCAGAGGAGGCTCAGGAAAAAAGGAATAACGATTACAGATTTTATAGAGATCACAATCCTAGAAACATTTCACGAAATTCCACAAATGAAGATCTATTTAATATATTACTGGCAGCGTCAGATCCGTTCATGCCTAGTATTCGAAATCAATGGAAAGTGGAACATCGGGATTTAGATGAAGAAGTCAAAAACCTACTAAAGAACAGAAATAACAGAGAAAAAAATATGGAATATTTGCAAACAATATTTGAATCAAATCAATAATAATTATAATTGTATTAATAATAATTATAAGTACGAAAAACATAGTATTAGTAAAAAACAATAATAAACAGAACCTCCCATTGTTACAAATGCTATTAAAATCTATTGCAGTTTTTTTAAAACGTTTTTTTTTTACTCACATATGTAGGAAATGTTTTAATAAATAAGAAAGATTCAAAAAATAAAAACCCTTCTCTTTCATATCAAAATCAGGGGCCAAATCACCGCATTCGATATCGAGTAAAATAGCGAAATTCCATATTTTGGTTTATTATTTGAAGAAGACGGACAAAAGCGCGACCACGATTCACTTTTCTTCTTAATCAGAGGCCATAATTCTTCAACTGTGAAAAAGAAAAATTATTTTGGGAAATAAAAAAAATGAATTCGATCGAAAAATTTCGATAACGAATGCGGTGATTTGGCTACAGAATCATTGCGCTAATGTTCGGCAGATTTATTTTGCAAAAATTAGCAAATTTGACAATTAGATAATATTACTAACGTTTTTTTAAGTGGAAATATTCTTTGAGTGTAAGCAAATTCGACAGCAAAAATTTTTAGTTTGGCGGATCCCTAATTCAATGAATCGAGTAGCACTAACATCTTGAGCGGCGCACAGTGGGGCCTTTTGACTTATTTCGTTGCAAAACTCATAACTTTTAAACTAATTAAGGTATTTTAAAAATTATAAATGATTTTGAAAGATAGGTCCACAGGGCGCTTCAATACATCCTATCAAAATTCAATATTATTTTGGTGCTAATATTACGTGTTGCAAATATAAAGATAATGTGCTGAAATTTGCAACTTAAGGTGTTTTTGACCCAAAGACGAACCCTACTTCAATTTGTTGGAATCGTCCCATGTTTGCACCCAGTCCCCATACAAATTTTTCCTTCGAAATTTGTTTTAATACCACTGATTGTAGCAAATGTTATTCTATTGCGATAAAATTTCAATCATAAGTGTTTACTAGTCAGTGACGAGATCTATAAAAAATCTTTGAAATCGGTCCACGTTTGGACCTAGTCCCCGTACAAATTTTCTTCAAAAATTGGTTAAAATGCCACAAAAGACAACAAATTTACTAATTTCTGCGTTATATTTAAAAAAAATTACAAAAATTGGGCAAAAAACACTGTAAAATTTTAATGTTAATCGGACCACACCCAAAGTTCACAAAATTCCAAATTTCACGTTGAAATTTTGTTAATTAAATCCGAAACTAATATTAAATTTTTTATTAATGTTACAGATACACATCTTTGATATATTTTTAATATTACTCGTAAAATATTAATGATATAGATATTAAATTATTTAGTATATTTTTTTTAAACTAGTATCATTTTTTTATTAGTTAATTCTCTTTAAAATAGTAATTAACATTGGGAGCGATATTTAATAGACTTAACATATCGGAGCTACAATTATGTTCTTCGAAACCCTTGCGAGATCTTACATGTTTTCGTGATGAAATTAGTGGGTCTGAAAAGGTCGCCAACATATTGAAAAGGTCCTCATTATTCGTTGTTTTAAATTTCGGTGTTTTAAATTTCGTTGTTTTAAATTTTTAAGTGCTAATTTTTTTATTATGTTAAATTCATTTTTTAAAGCTGGCATCAGGTCAAAAGTTTCTAATTGTTGCAAAATACATACATTGTAAATTTTCGACCTTTAAAACATAATCTAGGTAGCGCAAGCAAATTTTGTTTTATTTTTTTATTTTTGAGTGAAAATTTCTTATTATATTGAATTCATTGACAAAATTTGAACAGGTAGCGCAAGCGAATTTTTGATTGTGCTGAATTCATTAATAATTGCCAATACATAAAAATTACAAAACATTAACAATCTTCTAAAAACACTTCCTATCAAAATCAAAATAAAATATAAAAAAATTAAAATTTCTGTTTTCAAGCACCAAAAAAAATCGTGAAAAATAAGATAAAAATCTGCAAAAATTTGATAATATTTGGTATTTTATAGCCTTTAAAATAAGTCATATAACTTTAAAATCGATTAATTTTTCACTGAGTTATGGCAAAACACGTCTACCCATCTATCCAGCGTATGTCAAGATGTTTTTACAACTTTATGGTTGTTGCGTGCAGCCAAGTTCACTTTAACTAGTTAGACTATCTTATTAGTGAACCATTTTAGGTAATATCTAATTAAACATATTTAAACATTTTAATTCTATTCTATCGAAGTAGAAAAAAAAATTAAAATATAGTATATTTGAAAAACTGAGACTATAGACAAAGTAAATTGCCAAATAACATCATTTTTATTTTGTATGGTACGATTCTCACTAAGTCAAAGAATTAATTCAGTATAGATATCCCGAATCTTTTAAAGACGATCGGTACCGGTTGTCATCCATTTAATCCAGCTTCACGGCTGACTGCTCCTGATAATCCAGCGGCTTTACGGCTGACTGCTCGCGATAATCCAGCGGCTTCACGGCTGACTGCTCCCGTTAAAACAGCGGCTTCACGGCTGACTTCTCCCGATAATCCAGCGGCTTCACGGCTGACTGCTCCCGATAATTCATCGGCTTCACGGCTGACTGCTCCCGATAATCCATTGGCTTCACGGCTGACTGCTCCCGATAATCCAGCGGTTTCATGGCTGACTGCTCCCATAATCCAGAGGCTCCCGACTAACCCCGCTCTTATCATTACAGGTGGCCATAACACAGGGTGAAGCTCAAGGCAGCTAATCTAGCCGAACCGCCGCCAACTGCCGACGCTTTCGCCACTTGTCAACCGATCGTGCCGCCAGCTACCGGCCAGCGTAGTAGTGATGATATCAGGTGTTCTTAAAGAATCTCAACATCAGAAGAAAATTGTATCAGCCGTAACTATTACTAAAAAAAGATAAATACAAGTAAATAAATAGAAGAAATTCCAGAAGCCAATGATAATGAACTAGACGGATGCATCAGCTTCTTTGATAAGATAAAGCTTCCTTTTTATGAGAATCGAGTCCTAGGCAACAGCAGGAAACAGGCTATGACTAGATTTTTAAGCCTAAAAAATCGGTTGATAAATGAAAAGAAGCTGGAATACATCACATTTATGCGGGAATATGAGAATATGGGTCACATTCAACGGATTAAAATTGATTCTGGAAGTTATTATCTTCCACATCAACTGCGGGAAGATAGTATTACAACGAAGGCATGAGTGGCGTTTGATGCATTGGCCAAGACTATCAACAGTCGCAGCTTGAATGGTGTTTTAAAAGTCGGTCCGAAACTACAGAACGACATTTTTGACATAATAGTCAAATGAAGTTACGTACTCTCAGCTGATATTGAGAAAATGTATCGTCAGATACTAGTATATAAAGACGATCAGCAATATCAACATATTCTTTGGCGAGAAGAAAAAAGTCAACCAATTAACCACTGTGATGTACGGAAACAATATCAGCACCATTCTTGGCAAAGCAGGCTTTGGCACATATCGGAGCCTATTGCGGCAATGATGAATAGAAATTTCTAAATGGATGACCTTATGACAGTGGCATATGCAATCGACGAATGAAAAGAGCTTAGGTATGGGTTTCCATTACGAAAATAACAAAGACATATCATCTACAATTCGAAATGAAGGAAATTTAGAATTGACGCCGCTTAATGATGATAACGAAACAGTGAAGACGCTTGGGCTGCAGTGGCATCCAATAAAATTACTTTAAAATTACTTTAACAACAAAAGTGAAGATCGGTATATTCGATCCAAGGTAGAAGAATTAAAAGAAAATCCTTCCAATGATGGACGGGATACATATTAACTCGAAAAATAATCCAGGAGCTTCAAGAGGGGTTACTGCTGACAAAATCAGTACGCTTTGGCGGAATGGTCCACGATGGCTCAGTACCGACGAAGCTAACTGGTCTACTCAGAATCATCAAGCAACAAGTGTCGCAACACATATGCAAACTTATGATAATTGGCTAGAAACTGTTTCTAAAATATGCTCTTCATTTCAAAATAGGAACGAGTAATAGCATACGGAAATCATTTTGTGGGTCTGCCTAAAAGGGATAAATATCGAAGTTATCTCACAACCACTGAGCTGAAATATGCAAATAATATGATTATTAGACATCAGAAAGAAATTTTTTTCTCCGAAACTCAAAGTTTTGAACAACAAAAATACATTGATATCAAAAGTAGAATAGCAAATCTACATCCATTTCTAAATACTGCGGGTATATTCCGAGTGGGTGGTTGTTTGGAGAACGCCGAAGTATCGTATATGCAAAAACATCAATGATACGGAGAAAGTACTGAATTATTGGCATGAAACATATGATAAAGAAGGTGTTAAGGTATCGCTAATCAAATAATAGGAAACCTTCCTCCCAGCCGTGTTGTAATATCTCATCCATTCACGCACTAAGGTACAGATTATGCTGGTCCAATACAAATCAGTTGTTCACGAGGTAGTGGACAAAAATCTTTCAAGGGTTACATCGCAGTCTTCGTATATATGGCAACGAAGGCACTTCACTTGCAAGCAGTGGGAGTTTCAGAGGAGTTTCTAGCATCCTTGAGAAGATTCTTTGCAAGAAGGGGCAGAGTGCTTATACTCCGAGAGCGGTGCACAATTTTTTGGTGCTGCACGCAAGCTAGATGAACCGTGCTATAAAAAATAATCACTTAGTTGGTGAGGCACTGGAATTACAAAAAATTCACTGACATTTTATTCCCACGGCAAGCCCCCACTTTGGTGGAATTTGGGAGGTTGGTGTAAAATATGTCAAGTATAGAAAATATCTTCTTCAAAATTATTAAATTAAATAAAACAATTTAAGGTTTTTGGTTTTGAAGTTCTTTGCAAGAGCTAACTTGAGCTCTCTGGATTTTAAGCAAAGAATACGTTTATTGAAAAGAATTGGGCCAAATTTATACTATTAATATGCTTACGCTGCAATTCATATACAGTAGGTTGTATGTTATCGTAATGCATGCTTGTAACTCAATTGTATGTACAAAGCAATGATTATTAATCAACACCAAAAAGGTTGACTGTAAACGCACAAACATTCAATAAAGCAAAGCATTGTCGATCGTTCGTTGCTTGTGTGCAATTTGATATCTTTATATTTCGATAAACAAAAAATGCTTTGGTTGAGCAATAACAAACATGATTCATGCTACACCTCCTTTTTACGGAAGAATGCTCATACAACGCTAGTTGGATGAACATTCTTTAACAATATAGAATTAGCATAATTCGTTAACAGTGTAATTCATATTATTGGCTTAAAAATATTTATTTATATTTTTTTCTTTCCATTTCCTAAAATTATATGAATGTTTTATGTATTATATTATATTTTCTTAATTCTATGTGAATTGCAATTCTGTAATTTAGTTTATCATTATTTATAAATTTTAAGTCTATTCTTATGTACTATTTGGTTTTTATTTGTTTTATTATCAGTTATTGTTATGTTACTTCTTAAATCAATTTTCTTAACTTTATAGGGTCCCTTATATTGTGGGTCTAATTTATGCCCAGTTTCATTTTTAAGTAAACCTAGGTCCCCTATTTTAAAATTGTAATCTAATGTATTCCTATCGTAATTTAATTTCTGCATTAACTTAGATCTATCTATCATCTCTCGGGCCCTCTTATACGCTATTTCTAAACTAAATTTTACTTCTTTAGCATAATTATCTACGTTATAAAATGGACTAATTTTGTCTGCCTTGTTGAACTCTTCAAACTCATTTGGAGGTCTACCGAAAATCAATTCATATGGGCAATAGTCATGAACGGATGATGGCGTTGTATTAAAGCAGTAAGTGAAGTTCTTAAGCCATTCATCCCAGTCATCCCTATCAAGGAATATGTATGATCTCACATAGTCGTTGAAAGTTCTGTGACTTCTTTCTATTGTGCCCACTGTTTGGTGATGATGAGCAGTAGAAGTGAGTTTGTTTATTTTAAGCAGATTACATAGCTCTTCTAATGTAGAATTTTTGTACTCTGTACCCATGTCCGAAATGAACGTCTTCATTGGACCATGGGTAAGAATAAATTGCTCAAAAATTGCCTTTGAAATTGTTTTAGCACTTTTGTTCGGTATTGGTGTTGCCACCAGATATTTTGTCATATCACATATCACAGTGACTGCATATTCATTGCCATTGTGTGATCTAGGCAGTGGACCTATAGTATCCACTATTACGCTTTCAAATGGCTTTTCTGGCGTTGGTATTAATATCATTGGGCTTCTTACATGTTTTGTAGTTTTTGCTGTTTAGACACTTTTGGCGTGATTTAACGTATTTTGTTACGTCTTTTGTCATATTTTTCCAATAGTATTTTCTTTTAATTTTGTTCAATGTTCTTGAAACACCGCAATGTCCTCCTTCTGCTGGATCATCATGATATCGTTTCATAACATTTTCAATATAATCGGCATTTTTATCAATTCGGGTCACCTCATTTAGTAGCGCTACTTTAATATTATTCAAATATTTATTGCCCATTTGTTTGAATTCATTAATAGAGATAATTTGGAAAATTTTCTCACTAGGTGCCACTTGCAATTTATTGATGTTCTGTTTACCGGCCACTTCCTCGAGCCTTGGGAAAAATTGTCCTAAGTCAAGTTTCCCATTGATAAACAATTCATCTATTTGTATATATGTTATTATAGATTTTCCTCGTTTGGCATAACATCTCCCGGGGGTAATCTTTAATTTATAATATTTCCTGACGTCGGTGTTCTTAATTGGTACATATATACTGGGCTTTTCATTTTCATTTAACTTATGCCGTTCTCTTACATTTTCATTCTTAGCCATATTTTGTGTCTTGCCCTTAATTGACCTTGTAGTCATTCTAAATATACTTTTATTTTCAATATTCAAGTTTTTCAATTCATTTATCGTTATACGCGATAATGCGTCCGCAACGTGGTTACCTTTTCCCGTTTATGTATTCTATCTTAGGCGATGTTCGGTTTTTCTGAATTAGTTTCGTCCATAATTTTTCGGTCCGGCACTATGTGCACGTCGACCTCTATTGTCACAATTAGGGCTATCATGGTTGTCCGTCGTCGATCTTACTATTTTGTCTTATCCTATTATTGGGATTTCCATTTCGAACGGTTTCGAAATTGGAATTATTTAAAGGGTATTTGCATGTAGTGCAAAAGTTAGTGGCATTTTACCTGAGCTACAAGACTAAGAAAATGTCATGTCAGTTATTTCCACCAATAATTTCATCAACCCTTCAAATTCTAAGCTTGCACTTTTTGTTGTCTATTTTATACTACTCAATAAAAATTATTAATTTCATAAAGGAAATTAAATACTATTAATTATTGAGAAAAAAAAAATTAAAAAATTATTAAAAATTAATTAAAATTATGCATTATTACTTATTTCTATATTTACAAAATATTTTTAAAGAAATTAAAAATTTTGCTGTAGAAAACAAAATTTATTTTCTATCATTAATACTATGTTCATATTTGTAGTTAAAAAGTTAAAAAAAAAATTATTAACTTGTATGTAAATTAATTTCAAACGTTATTCATTAAATTATAAATAAAATTATTATTTAAAAATAAAAAATTATTGTATTGTTATACTAAAATTATTTTCTATTATTAATATTATGTAGATTTAAAAAATATTTTTCTTTACTATTAATATTATGTACATATTCTTATGTATGTAGAGTGAAAAAAGTCATTTGCAACTACATTTGCATTTGGGTTTTACCACTTTGGATTGTGGTTTACCCATTTTCAAAAAACATGTATGTATATTTTCTTAAAAAAAAGGTTTTGGACACGAGCGACTATTCGCTTACTATCCCTATGGGTGCGACTATAACGCTCCTCTTAAATAATTTTTTCTGTTTTTTGTTGCCAAATGTTGGCGTATCAAAAAGTCTATGGAGTCAATTTTACTCCATAGCTTTGTTACTGCTTCCCAAGATGGTGGTGGTTGCGACTTTTTCCGAGCTAGGTATTGCTCGATTGGTTGAGGCGCTGGCTGCGGGCTTTTCATCCTTCTTTTGTTTTTCTTCCTTCTCGCTGCTGGTGGATCGTTTTGGCTGATCCACCAGGACTTTTAAAATTTAGTTTTGTCCTGGGCGCAATTTATCTTAAGCGCTACCAGGCTTCTGGGTGCTTTCTAAGAAGCTACTCCAGGATTGAAGGCAGGATCGCCATATAGAAAGGATCTTCTTCAAAATTATTAAATTAAATTAAATAAAACAATTTAAGGTTTTTGGTTCTGAAGTTCTTTGCAAGAGCTAACTTGAACTCTCTGGATGTTAAGCAAAGAATGCGTTTATTGAAAAGAATTGGGTCAAATTTATACTATTAATATGTTTACGCTGCAATTCATATACAGTAGGTTGTATGTTATCGTAAAGCATGCTTGTAACTCAATTGTATGTACAAAGCAATGATTATTAATCAACACCAAAAGGGTTGACTGTAAACGCATAAACATTCAATAAAGCAAAGCATTGTCGATCGTTCGTTGCTTGTGTGCAATTTGATATCTTTATATTTCGATAATCAAAAAATGCTTTGGTTGAGCAATAACAAACATGATTCATGCTACACAAGCATCATTTGAGAAGAGTCATCGGGGATAACACATGGACATATGAGGAAATGGCAACATTATTAGCTCAGATTGATGATATAAATGTGCTAACTCAAAGTCGTTTTTAATTGGCCATTCGCTAATTGGATTATTGGAACCGTTGAAAAAGCGAATATTTGGTCACACTTCAACAAAGAAATAAGTGGTGCCAAGACAAATCACATTTAAAAGAGAACCAAATTTTGTATCATCAAAGACGGATCTACTCACCCAGCAAACTAGCAATTAGGTAGAATTATCCAAACACATGAAGGCAAAGATGGAAAAGTTCGAGTTGCCATGGCAAAAATTAAAAAGAGTGTTCTTAAGCGTCCTATCTATAAACGATGTCCGTTAGAGATAATAAAAGATAAAGAAAACCAAAAAGAAGATTCACCAGCAACAACTCACATTCTATGTCCAAATATGGTTAACTTACTTACCCAAAGAATTTTAACGTTACATGCAGGTTGTACTACCTACTTTACCTACTTGGTAAAGAAGTCAAGGAATTTGAAATCTAAAAACCACTAGATAACACACATGTAGAACTCAATGCATTAAAATGGCATCATCTTAGCTGTCACTAATCTTTAACGTTGATTTTAATTGTTATTATTATTTTATGCATAATTTTGATTTAGAGAAAATGTGTAAATAAAAAGAAAGATATTAGGTTTAATGCTCCCCAGCAGAATGTTAAAATATAAGTAGAAGTTAATGTTTAAAATGTTTATTTATGTTCTAATCTATTATAATAACACAGCTTGGGGCATGTTTTTCATTCTAATATAATTGTAAAAAATGATTCTAAATAATGAACACACTTATTAAATTCTTAACTGTTTTATTAATTTACTCTTTTGTTATTCCCTTTTAAACCTATTTTGTTTCGTTGTAGTATTACATTGCTGAATTACTTATGTAAATATAAAATAATAACGGTTCCTCAAACCCTAGTTTAATAAGTCACATTATATTGAATGTAAAAATATTTTAGTAGTAATAAATAAACTGTTGAAGTGGACAGGCCAGTGACCGCAACGAAAAATCTGTGTTTGATCTTAAAAGATTTCTAACATGGTGCCAAAACCAAGGAATACTGGCTATTAATCGTGTAAAATTTAACAGTGTTTAAGATCTGAATTTAGAGCGGAAAAAATATAATATAAAAAATAATTTGATCACTTAATTGAAGCGGTATACCGCGCCACGTGTCGTACGCAAGTTACAAAATTATGTAGCACGATTTCGGATTACTTAAAATCGTTTACTATCGGTTTCCGCGATGTAAGAGATCCAATTAGCGCGGAGTCTCAATTTGTTGTATATCTTCAAAGATTACGTAACGCACACTCCAATTTAGAAAAAGCTGATGAAGCTACAAGGCCTTGTAGCATAATTGCATTCTTAAAGTGGACGATAACTTTATTTGATCACTAATAAATGTTGTTGTCCAAAATGTATTCAATCACAAACATTCGCTGACACGAGAAAACTACATTTAAGTTCATTGGCCATACGCTGTACTATGAACCGTTAATGTATAAACAATTGTCGATACAGCGAAGGTATTGTGCAATGACGCCTCATGCCATACCACGCAATTGTTGTTGCGTGTTTTCTTGATTTCTGCTGTGTTATGAATTCGGAGTATAACACACAGAAATCATATGTATGTCATTATGTGTATTTGTTTGTAGGTATTTTTTATACACTATCCAATCAAGCTATGTAAACAAATGAATAATATAAAGAAATGAAATAATAAAGAATAACCAATAATTAATAAACATCCAACAATAGTGGTGGTTTTATTTTAACGTTGGTTGAATTTCATTTAATATAAATACTTTTCATTTATATGGCGACCCTGCCAGGAGCCGAACCTGGAATCTTCTGAGTATAACACACAGAAATCGTATGTATGTCATTATGTGTATTTGTTTGTAGGTATTATTTATACACTATCCAATCAAGCTATGTGAACAAATGAATAATATAAAGAAATGAAATAATAAAGAACAATCAATAATTAATAAACATCCAACAATAGTGGTGGTTTTATTTTAACGTTGGTTGAATTTCATTTAATATAAATACTTTTCATTTATAGCCTTTTATAAAAGCGGATGATTTAGCGAAGAAATGTGAGTCTGTAATTGAATATGATGAAGAGCCGTCTCAGTCATAGCTAAATTGGAACATTTTTTGCGGTTACATTTTAATAAGAGCGATCCAAATATAAGCAAGGACGAAGAGCGAATGCGGTAACGGCAAAAAATATATTTTTTTGAGTGAGTCGTTAATAGGAAGAGCTGAAACAACTATTTTAGGGTTTACACCTACAGAAAAGTGTTATAAAGAAGCTATAGATCTATTGTTGGAAGAATATGGTCATACCGATAAAATTATTGAGAAATTAGTACAAAAATTAATGAGTCTTTAACGAGTGGAAACCATATGAGAACATTGTCATCATTTCAAATTTCATCATCTCAGTACGACATAATAGTTAAATCTATTCTACTAAAAAGCATATCCACAACACTGCCTGTAGAGTTTCATAGAAAAGTCGCGATGGGTAATGCAAGTTCAATATTAAATTCCAGCAAGAAGCAGAACATTTAAAATTTTTACTCAACTTTATTAAAGGCGAATTAGAAGCATTAGAAATGGCTCAATTGTCTCAAAGCGAAAAACGAGTTCCTGAGGAAAAAGATTTTAAACCGAAAACCCATGCGACAGCCCATACCGCAGCACTCTACATGTAAGTACTAACATGAGCACTTACTGCGTTTTTTGCAAAAGAAATAATCACTCAACTGCGACATGTAGCAGCAATGTAACCATCGAAAATAATAAATCAATATTGAGAAGAAAGGAAGATGTTTCAGATGCACTAACAAAAATCACAACTCGAAATATTGTAAGACAACAAACATAATATTGTGGCTGTCGGTAATAAAGAAAAAGAAGAAGAGTGTGAATATCAAAATGTAAAAATAGCATTACGAACTGAATATGACAATAAAATAATATCCGATCATATAAAATTAGAACTCGCGGACAATATAATTGTCAATAAAAGATCGGTAACCGGTATCAATTTAGTTACCATTATAGGAAATTTAATTTAAGCATCATAGACAAAATTAATGATAATTTAATGGCAGTCAAAACATTTTTTGGTTGGACAATTCAAAGCCATTACATATGTAAGTAATAGTAATCTGCAATGTGTGTTAAACGTTAACGAATGCGAAAATGAAAAAGAATCATTTGATTTAACAAAATTTTGGAATTTAGAGTCAAACGACATGAAACAAAATACAGCTCATGATAATGAGTTGTACGAAAAAACAATTCGGGAAATAAAAATTATAAACGGTCGTTAAGTTGTAAAATTCCGTGGAAAGATATCGATGAACAATTAAACGATAATAAAGACATAGCGGATTTTAATTCGTTCTGATTTTTTTTTTTTTTATAACAAAATAAAAACAAATCTTTATAGAATTAAAACTCAAATTACTTAAACTCATTTCCCACGGTTTTGTCAGGCAAAGTGTGAGAATTTCTGCGTCTGCAAAATTCATGGTTCAAATAAATAAACGTTACACGTGCCTGTATGAATTAGCAGTCGCAGAAATTCTTATATGTATTTTCCACAAGCAAGTGGGAAATTCAAAACTCATGGCCCAAAGGAAACAAACAAAACCGTGAGAATTACTGCGTCTGCAAATTCATGGCTCAGACAAAGCCAATAAACGTTACACGTGCCGATATGAATTATCAGTCGCAGTTATGAAATTAATATTTGCTGTATTGGTTACCAGTGGGAAAATAATGAACAATGTTTTTTGTTGCCTTTTTGCTTTGTTTGTTATTTTATTTAAATTACTTTTAATTTTATATACATACTTGTCGTCTGTAATAATATTTAAATAGCATGAGTTCTTTAATAAAGTACACATTCTTATTTTGTCATTTAACCAAAATACATCCTTTTCCCATTATTTTACGTTATCCTGGAGTACCACTTGGATAACTAAACTCAGCAAAACTTGAATATTATCCCGATGTACTACTCGGATAATAAAAATCCTTTCTAACAAATAATTTGGTGAAACACCAAGTTATCCTTTTCCTTTCTTCAGTTAAGCAATATGACATTCGAAATTCGAAATTTAATTTGTAATGGTGTAGCGCAAAAAATAAATCAAAACCAAAAGCCACAACGCATTTACTATATGCTACATAAACCAGTGTATAGAGAAGACAAAACAACTTCTAAATTGCGTATTGTATTTGACACCTCGTCCCAGTGAGGCGTCCAGTACACAATTTAGTTGTAGATTAGATACAGAAAAGGCTTTTCTACAAATTTTAATAGCTGAAAATGATTGTGACTCTCATCGTTTCCTATAGTGTGAAAATACACCAAATATTAATAATCAGATTCCAAAACTTTCAGAATTCCGTATGACAGTAGTAACATTTGGTGTCACATCAAGTCCATTCTTACTATCAGCAACAATACAAAATCATCTTGAAAAATACGTAAATAAATTTGGTTCAATATGCAATAATTTAAAGCGATCTTTTTACGTTGATGATTTAATATTGAGCGTAAACAATCACGAAGAGGATAAATGTACTTTCCAAGCAGCGAAGGAGATAATGCAAGCTGCAAATTTTAATTTACGAAAATGGAACACAAATTAACCGGTGAAAGCTGAAATATTTGGCGAGCGTACAGACATACAACAAAAGGTTTTGCTTATAAATTGGTGCAAAGCGACTGATACCATTAGTGTTGAAGTAGTGAACAATCTATCTTATTTACAAGCGTTAAAGGCCACCAAGCGGAATGTTATGAAAGCCATGGCAAAGCTGTATGACCCAATGGGATTTTTAGGACCATTTACTGTTAGAATAAAATTAATTGTACAGCCCAAATGGACAGAGAATACCGAATGGGATCAACAGTTAAGCGGCGAAATATTACATAGTTTTCAAGCGTGGCAAGATGAACTAAGTGACTTAAGCGAATTCAATATCCACGGTGTCTCTCACCCTCCAGCGAATTAATAAAAGAGCTTCACATTTTTGCAGACGCTAGTCCAAAAGCTTTCGGCGCAGGTGCATTAATTCGATGTATAAATAATGGTGGAGTAATAACAGCAAATTTAATATGTTCAAAGAATAGAGTAAGTCCAATGAAACAGGAAAATAAAGAAATTACTCTCCCCAAATTAGAATTGAAGGCAGCATTAATAGCAGCAAGATTAAAACAATTTTTGATAAACACTTTGGATTTTAAGGTACACTCTACTAAATTATGGAGTTATTATTCTATAACATTAAGTTGGATAAACGGTCAAGGTAAACAATGTAAACCATACGTCAAAGCGAGAGTAACGGAAATCAATAATTTAACGAATATTTACGATTGGAGACATTGCGATGGTAAAAGTTACCCTGCACAAGAGGGATAAAAGCCAGCGAATTAATAAAATCTCAGTTGTGCAATTGGACGGAAAAAAGCGTTGTTGGAAATTTAACAAATTTATTAGTCAACACAGATGTTGCTAAGGTAATAAAGTAATCCTATTGAATGTTTTGCGCTAAGGCCTGGTTATCCTTAAAAACGTTGGCGTATGAAGGCCGGTGGTAGCTAGTTGGCGCAACTGGGGATAATTGGTATTGTCAAGAGTAATAGGTTGAGCATAGGTGTGATTACATCTTTTAGACAAAGACTGCTTGACATGTACATAGACAGGGCAGCCCCTGTAGTTTGCAGTGTGGTTTTCATGGCAATTGCTACAGTATTTTTGAATCATCTTTAAGCTTCTAGCAATTGGCAGTGCTGTGTAGTTCACCACAAACAACACAAATGGTGCGCTACTTACAATATGTTTGGTGTGGCCATATTCTTGGCAATTCAGGCATTGGAATAGAAGATGAGGATAATGCAGCTAAACCTGAATTACTGTGCAGTAGGCCATGAACATCCGCAACAAGCGGTCCTAGAAATGGACGTTGACGTGGCGATTATCTGCGAACAGTACAGGAACCTTTGTAGCAGTATATGGGCGAAGGACAAAACGGGAAGAGCGGCTATCTGGTCGTGCGGGAAATATGCTATCGGGGAGACAATTGACTACCCAATAGACGCATTCGTCAGGGTGAAGATCCAGAGGATCCACTTCTACAGTTGCTATATATCACCGAATATCCCACTGGGAGACTTCGAAGTATACATAAAGAACCTCGTCCGTGATGCAGCGAAATTCAACCCAATCGTCGTTGGGGGAAGATTTCAATGCTTAGTCCACGGACTGGGGAAGCCAACACACGAATGCCAGGAGTCGTGCCCTTCTCGAGGGTTTTTCTCGACTTGATCTGATACTCTGCAACACGGGCGATACTCAAACATTCAGAAGAAGAGAACAGGGTTCCTTGGTTGATCTCACCTTTCTGAGCCCGGCCCTGGCGGGAAACCCTGAATGGAAGGTTAGTGAACACTACACCCATAGTGATCATCAGGCCATGATGTTTAGGGTGGAAAAGGAAATAAGCATGAATGTCACGACTGAACAGTGCACTTCAAACGGCTGGGCGAAGGAGACGTTCGAACACGACGCCTTCAGAGTCGTGTTCACTGGACACCCGATAAGGGGCGAGAGGTGGAAATGACAGATCAGCTAACCGGAGCCCTACATGACGCATGCGATGCGGCAATGCCCAGAAGAAAGCAAACAATGAGCAGGAAACCAAACTACTGGCGGAACACGGAGATAGCAGAGCCGAGGCAAAATGTCTCAGGGCAAGTAGACGGTTTCAGAGGGGTAAATTGACACCCGACTCGGAACAAGGGAGCTGGAATACCAGCCATCCAGAAAAAACGTCCAAAAGGCTATTAAAAAGGAGCAAAAGCGATAGCTTTACGAAATTGTGTGAGGACGTGGACTCAAATCAGTGGGGCGATGCCCATAGGGTGGTGATGTCACGATTTAAGGGGACCAGATCACCCCAAGTGACATGCCTCATCTACTTGGGAGAATAGTGGAAACGCTCTTTCCGAAAGCACGTAACTACTACAAGTTACACCCATCCCCAGACACGGTATTAGAGACGGTGACGCAGGCCGAGATACTGTCAATATGCCCGAAGATTGGCGACAATAAAGCACCAGGCCTGGACCGGGTGCCGAACAGGGCGCTGAAAGCGGCGCTAACGGCCATACCACACCTATTCGCGGAACTGTTTAATAAGTTCCTGGAAAACGGAGTATTCCCAAAATCCTGGAAGAAACAGAAGCTCGTCCTAATTCCGAAACCGGACTTTGGAGAACCTTCTTCCTACCGACCGATCTGCCTATTGGATACCATCGGGAAGGTACTGGAGAGAGTCATATGCAATAGACTGTGGAAAGTGCTCGGGGATTATTCGAAAGACAATATGGATTTCGGAAAGCCCGATCGACAATAATATGGTTAAAGTTGTTGGAGATGGGGTGGTACTTGTTGGTGTTATCCTTTTAATAGGCAATCTTTGTTGTAACTTTGGTAAAGTTGATTATTTAGTATCTATTTCATTTCAGTATTAAAACACAATTTTCTTTCTTTCAAGTTTCAAATCTAGATATTGACTGCCTTTCATTTATCAAAATCAATTCTTATATATTTATTTTCTATTCATATGGTTAACACTAAAAATGTATGTTTATGTTTTGTTAGTAATTTTAGAGTGTTTTCTCTTTCGATAAATGGTCAGTTCGTCAGAACGTCACAGTCAAACAATGTATCAATCATTTATACACAATTTGGTGCTACGTTAAAAAAAAATAAGTTATTAAACTTTTTGTTTACAATATATTTGTTTGCGTTCTACATTCTTTCAGTATCAAACGTACAAACATACATTTTGTACATTGTGTACTTGTGAATCATTGATTTGGGTTTACACTTGACCCTCTTTCACAAGTCCAAGAAAATAATACAATTTTATTAATAAAGTTGGATGACTTTTATCAATATAACGGTGAATAGTGTAAAATATTAAATCAGTTTATTTTGAAAATAATTTGCTATAGTTTCTGTAATAATAGTATTTGTATAATTTAGTTCATCAGATTATTTGTAATGGTTCTAATACTAATATTTTAACATTGTCTTTCATTTACTTTCATTGTATTTTTTCAATAAGTTCTTATGTACTATTTTTGTCTTGTTAATTTTTATTTCTACATTTACATTCTCAATACCAATGACTTCATATGGAACCTGGTATGGTGATTCATTTTTCTTTCTATTTTCTATCTTTAACAACACTAAGTCTCCTAATTTTATGTCTATACTATTCTCATATACAGTATGTAGAAAAAATAAGTTTCCAATGTCATATATTTAAATTGGCGAACTGTGAGCTTCCTAAAGCTTATGAATTGATACATACCATTCTCATTTTAAAAACTACTCATACTATTGTTCTTATTGGAGAAGTTTGAAAGGTTTTGCTCTTCAATAGAAATAACGGTAATACCAGTTTCACAGAAACAAATAATGTGTACATTGAAAAAGTAAGTTTCCAAAAGCAATCAAGTAGTGAAACATTGCACACTAACAATAAAATCTTGATATTTTAACTATTTTTAATAAATTAAGTTAATTTTGCATACAAATAAATACGTTAAAGTTAAATTTTTCTACCATTTTATTAATTTTTATTACTTTTTTCATAATATTGAAATTAACCCTTTAATTTAATAGGAAATAATTTAATTTTGCAAAAAAATGGGAAAATTCAAACAATTGACAACTGAGGAAAGTAATTATTAGTCTTTATAAAGATGGCCACAACTTTCGATATATTGGACAAAAATTTGGCAAATCGCATACAGCAGTTCGTAAAGTGATTGTAGCCTTCGAGAATGAACACAGAGTTTGTGCTAAAAACAGACCAGGGCGTCCTAAAACAACATCCCAAAGAGTTGACAGAAGAATCCTTGAAATATCAGAGGCCAACCTATTAAAACCTGTATCAAAAATTCGTTCTCAGTTGCATAACGAAGGAAGAATTGCCCCGTCAGTATTCACCATTCGTAACAGGCTAAGAGAATGTGGCAAACAAGGGCGCGTAGCTCGTAAAATTGCCTACGTTAGCAAAGTAAATAAGACCAAAAGAATGCTGTTTTATGAGGAACACGTTTTAAAGCCCAAAGAATTTTGGTACAACATTTTATGGACTGACGAATCAATGATAAGACTGAAATACTCTCATGGTATGATACACGTTTGGCGTAAGGCAGGTGACGAACTATCATATAAGTGTACCGTTCCAACTGTAAAAGCGGTAGAGAGAGGTTTGATGGTGTGGGGCTGCCTTTCTGCCAAAGGTACTGGTGAAATCATCGTATTCGAAGGAAGAGTAAATGCTGCTGTGTATATGAGAATTCTGGAGGAAACAGCTATACCTGAGGGGAATCGCTTAATAGGTGAACATTTCATATTCCAGCAGGATAATGCGCCTATACATACAGCGAAAAGGGTGGTGGAATACCTTGCTGATAGAAATGTTCCTATTTTAATGTGGCCACCCCAAAGTCCAGACCTTTCTCCCATCGAGAACGCTTGGGCTATACTTAAAATTCGGATTGCGGAGGCGGCCCCTCAAAACCTTAGCCAACTTAAAGATTGCATTGTTTCGAATTGGAAAAATATTAGTCCAGCAGACTGCCTAAAGTTAGTAGACACCATGCAAGTCCGCCTTACTAAAATGTCTCTCCGAAATGGAAGTCACTGCGGTTACTAAGCGAGATGGAAACAAATTTTTTCTACTATTTTCTTTGAATTCTTTTAAGTTTTTTTATCTGGCTACAATGAATATATAATTTTTGTTAATATTTTTTATTTGTTACTACTGCTGAAGTTAAAAACGTACAGTAAATACAAAGAATTTTTAAAAATACTACATAAAAAAAAGTTTCATACGTTTTAATCTATAACTATTCTTTGGAAACATATTTTTTCCACATACTGTATATGTGAGTCTTGTACTCTTTTTAGTTTTATCTTGTCTATCATTTTCTTAGCATTTTCTAATGAATACTTTAATCTTGTCCGCAGTTCATCAGTGTAGTTGTCAAAATCATAGATCTTTTCACTGCATTTTTCCATACGATCACTTGGCAAACTTGGTAATTTGCCATAAATTAACTCAAAAGGTGAGTGCATAATAAAGAACCCATGTGTACCAATCATCATCAATCACGAATGAAGGGAAGTATTCATTCAAAACTCTGTGGTTCCTTTCTACAGTTCCCAGCGTTTCATAATGATATGGTGTTGAGAATCTTTGTTAAATTTTCAAAAACTCACATATTTCCCTCATTAGCTGATTTGTAAACTTTGTTCCTCTGTCAGATTTAATAGCTTTAAATATTCTATATTTCAATATCACATTCTCAATTAGCGCTTTGACTACATTTGTGACCTCTTTTGTCGCTTTCGGACAGGCTATGAGATACTTCGTCAGTTCACATTGTATGGTGAGAATGTATCTGCAATGTTGCGATGGTCTTAAAGGACCTACTGTGTCAATTACAAGTGTGTTGAAACTTTGGTTTGGTGTGTCTGTTACGCATAATGGTTCCTTCGTGCGTTTGATTTGTTTGTTCCTCTGACACAATTCACACGTTTTTACGTAATCTTTTATCATTTTCGACATATTTTTCCATATGGGTATCTCCTGGGTAACGGACGCGACATTCGCTCGCTTTCAAATACGCCAAAAACAAGAAAGATGCGCACAGAGTAGATATATGTTTTTAGTGTCTCAAAGCGCTGAATGAGTGCTACATTTTAGATATATGTGGAAAGTATTTATTTAATTCAATTTGGTAGAAAGTTATAGGCAATTATGAAATGAAACGGACGCAACAAAAAACAGAAGTTATTTTGAAGCGCCTTTAGAAATATATAAAGTTCAGCGATATTTAAAAACTTTGTTTCCTTATATACACATGGAAATGAACGTCAAAGGATAACTGTTGTTCGTAGACTTATGAAATAGAATTATCTCTTAGTTTTTTTTAATTAAGTATAGCACAAATACGGACGCGACATAACGGACGCGACAAATTTTTCTTATAGGAAAAAAAATACAGTAATGATGTTCATTCACTTAAATTTTTAGGTCGAAAAATGGAGCGATCCTGACCATATTTGAGAAAAATCTGTCCAATATTTTTGTTTTTTGATAGATCTATGTTAATATCGTGAATCAGCTTTATATGGGGGCTATGACTAAGAATTGTCCTATAGGTTTTATTTTTGGACTACTGGATGTAATAAACATACACAACCCCTATTTGACCGAGATCTATATGATAATGTGGATCTTATGGCAATTTAAGTCGATCTCATAGGGGCCATTTGTATGGGGACTAGGTCTGAACATCAACCGATTTCCACCAATTTCAATAGGGCTTATTCTACTGCCGATAGAAGCTTATATGCTAAATTTTATCAAAATATATTCATTTAGCGACATGTAGTTTGATTACAAGGTTTACATGGACACACAGGCGGACGGACGGTCGGACGGACATAGCTAAATCGACTCAGAAAGTGATTCTGAGTCAATCAGTATAATTAAAGATGGGCTTAGCTCAAATATTTTTGAAAGCATCTATAAAATATTAAATTTAGTCCTATTTATACAACTTTATGGAATATTCAGAGCATACGATTACGGACGCGACAAATTTTAAACACCAATAAATTTTTTAAACCGAATTTGCGGGAGCCAATTATTAAATTTTCTTGAGTAAAGTGATGAGCTTCCTTAAAATCTGAAAGCCAATTGAATTTCAAAAACTTGTCCACCAATGATATCAATGAATAGTGTTTTTGGTATATGGACGCGACAATTAGATTTAGGAAGAAACAAACTCAAAAAACTTCCGTTATTCGAACTAAACTATATATTTGTTTATTAAAATATATTAGGTTATTGTCAGTAGAAAATTTTTATATTACAACAATATAATATAACTTTGAATAAGCTAAAGTCATAAAGAAAAAAAGTTGCTATAATTCGTCAAAAAATCAGATTTTCTTTTTTTTTTGCAGTTGTATATTTTGGCTCAAAATGAAAAAAAAAAATAAAATGCCTTTATATTAATAAAATATATATCTTAGCTTGATTATTAGATATTAAAAACTTATTCTGAGCAGTCTGAATTTTTCACTCGTGGTTGGCCTTTTTCGGGACATACCAGAAGTACTGTTTTACTAACTCCAAAATGCCCTCCGCATGGTGTATTATGATACATGTTTATAAGATTTTCTTTTTCTTCTTTATTTGTTGTATTTTGAGGATTCCTATATATTTATATTTTGAGTCATTATTTTCGCTTCTATTTATTAATTCTTTTATTTTCCCAAGGGTTATCTTTTCAAATATTTCGTCACATCTTTCAAGTGAGACTTTTTTATATTCCGTTGTTCTTAAAATAGATGGTAGCTTCTCCAACACTTTATCTAAATAACATGGATTTTAACTACATCTTACGCGCGTTTCATTAAGATTATTATCGTTCTCAATGCTTATTATATTATCTTTATTCGTCGACTTTTTTCTAAATATAAATTAATTTTTCTTGCTAGCTTTATATCATTAATTGATGTACATTAGACCGTATCACCTTACAGGCACAAAAAAAAAGTTCACCTTACACCAGCGAATATGAAGTATTGTTCCAAGGACATTTGAAAAAAAAATTTTTTTTTTTTGCCGAACGCAGGGGTCGCCTTTTTAGTTTTTTCGTTATATCTTCCATATTTACAGTCCGATCTTAAAGTTTGATATAGCGATTTTTTTTGTCTCAGGGAGGCCAATAATTTTGCTCTGAGGTCCATTGACCTCAAGTGTACCGTTCTAGTACCTACCCCCCAAATCTCATTTCCTACCACCCTAATGTGACACCCTAATGCTAGAAATTTATAGCTCGCGAAAAATCATAAAACTTTTGCTCAGAAAGTATTTCGATAATTACAGCACAACTAGTTAAAAAATGCTTTTATAAATTCATTGTTGCAGACCGTAGAGGTCACCTTTTTAAATTTGTCATAGCTTCAGTATTTACATTCAGATATTAAAGTATGATATATCGATGGGTTTGTCTGTGGCAGACCATTTTTTTTAATTCAAAAGTCTTTGACCTCAAGTAACCTTTACATCATACCACAAATTATACAACAAGAAATAATCAACAAAAAGCAAAGTAAAATAATAGAAATTTTAGTCGATCATATCTCGACGTGATTCCAGTTGGCTATATTTTTGACGGCTGTCGAGTTTAGATAAAATGTGGCCCATGCGTTGCTCGTCGGTGACCGCCATGGCAGATTCATGTGCTACATGAACAAAACGCTCGGTATTTTGAGAATGAGATGGATAAGCTGTGAAAATAAATAGGTTTAGCAAAGAAAACTATCAAATGAAGATATTTTTCTTGCGCTTACCTGGTAATTCGATTACATCTTGCAAACATTGTAATGCTTCCAGATGCTCTTGGGTATAGAACTGCAAGCATGGCGGCTCTGTCAATTCGAATTTATTCCAATTGATCATATGGATGTATGAGTCACTTTCGAAGTTTATAAAATTAACAACTTGTGGACCGAACGTTTGACGAATGCATCCAGTTGCATCATTACGGGCTAATAAAATTTTAGTATAGCCATCTGAACACACTATCGCATCTTCGTCTATTATCATCGATAACAAAATATTCTCAGGGTGGAAAAAGTACGAGTTATTTTGGATAACAGGACGGAGGGTCTGTTGAACGTCTTCCGGCAACTGACGAATCCATGCTATGTATTGGAAAATGTTTCGACTTCCGTGAATTGCCAGTGGTTTGCTTTTCACAAGGAACCAGAAAGGCGCATATACTTTTACAACGAACTCGGCTAGGTTTTTCAATATCATCGAGGGTTGAAAGCACGTCACATAATAGCGGAGGATTCGAGAGGCTCTCGTTAGCCAGCGTGCTGTGCTAATAGCACCGAGCTTCTCGTGGGCTAATCTCTCTTCGCATTTTTCGGTATGAACGGCTAAAACCATACGGTACAAATAAAGCTGGTCGCCTCGAACATTCCAACCGTCTATATTTGCAGGCATTTCTCCCATTGGAATGGGTTCGAATTAAAAAAAATTGGTCTGCCACAGACAAACCCATCGATATATCATACCTTAATATCTGAATGTAAATACTGAAGCTATGACAAATTTAAAAGTTGACCCCTACGGTCTGCAACAATGTATTTATAAAAGCAATTTTAAATAGTTGTGCTGTAATTATCGAAATACTTTCAGAGCAAAAGTTTTATGAGTTTTCGCGAGTTATAAATTTCTAACATTAGGGAGTCACATTAGGGTGGTAGGAAATGAGATTTGGGGGGTAGATACTAGAACGGTACACTTGAGGTCAATGGACCTAAGAGCAAAATTATTGGCCTCCCTGAGACAAAAAAAATCGCTATATCAAACTTTAAGATCGGACTGTAAACATGGCAGATATAACGAAAACACTAAAAAGGCGACCCCTACGTTCGGCAAAAAAAATAAAAATTTTTTTTTAAATGTCCTTGGAACAATACTTTATATTCGCTGGTGTACGGTGAACTTTTTTTTTCGATACGGTCTAATGTACATTCCCATATGTTGAGGTGATCAGTCCCAATAGGTGATGTTCCATGTTTTTCTTCATTTACAGTTTTATTTTGTATCATTTTGTGTTCACTTTCCGCGTTGTGTCGTATATTATTCTTCATGTTCATGTTTCATATTCTTTAAAATGTCTAATTGTACTCTTGGCAATGCGTCAGAATTTGTGTTGTATATTCCCTTCTTGTACACTATTTGGAAATCATAATTAGATAATTTCACTCTGATTCTCGTTAATTTTGAGCTTGGATTCTTGTATAAAAACAACGAAATGAGTGGGCGATGATGCATCTGTTGTCAACGGTTTCTAATATTGGTGGATTAATCAGTCTTTGTTTTAGATCTTCAAAAGCCCCTTGGCATTGTGTTGTCCATTCAAATTTATTACCCTTCTTTGTTCAGGCAACCAGCTATATTAGCAAAATTTTCGATAAAATGCCTGTAGTAGTTGCAGAATGCCACAAATCTTCTCACCTTATCTGCATTAGTTGGAACTGATTATTTGGTATTGCTTCAAACTTTTCCGGATCTGGTTTAATTACATTTGGTGTTACCAATGTCCCAAATTTATTACTTCATGCCTCAAAAAGCAACATTTACTTGCATTTAGTTTCAAATTATATTTTTGCAATCTGTCCAAAACCCTTACCAGATTCCCATTATGATGTCCAAGGCTACATCCAAAAACGATTATATCGTCCACATATAGAAAAGCTTCGGACTCAAGACCAGATAATACTACTGTCAATATTCGTTGAAAAATATTCGAAGATATTTTTAAACCAAAAGGTAATCTTGTGTGTTGGTAATGTCAGGCGTTGAAAATGCAGTGTGAGGGCGCGATCGCTGATCCAGTTCTATTTGGTGGAATGAGCTCGTCATATCAAATGTGGAAAAATATTTGGCCCTGCCCAACCTATCCAAGACGTCATCTAAACGTGTCAACGGAAACTTGTCGTTGACAATCTTGTCATTCAGTTTTCTGAAATCGACGACCAATCTCCATTTCTTCAAATCTTTCTGTCCTTTTTTAGGAACCAATAGCAATGGTGCATTATATGGGCTTCTAAATGGTTCTATTATGTTACTTCGTAATAGTTGCTGCACTTGAGAATTTATTTCCTTTGTCTGTGCTTGAGGCAATCTTTAATTCTTTATGTACGCCAGAGTTACATCGTGCAAATCTATTGTCTGCATACAAAAATTGTTTGTCGTTAATTCTTCATCTTCAATATGAAAAATCGATTGGTGTTTCTCCAGAATCTCTTTCAGATCCTCATTTGTATCACTCAATTTTAAGCCGCCCAATAATCTTTTAAATCGACTACGCGTATACTTAGTTTTTTCAATGATATCGCCAATTGAACACACTTCATAATCCCTAAAAGGTGTTATCTCTAATTTAAGGTTCTTAATAATTGTAGCCTTATCAGTTACGTTTAGTAGTTTGATATGCTGACTTCCATTTTTGGGGACTATATTGTTCGCCAAATATACACCTTTCATTATTTCCCTATTCAATATCATACTATCTTCTTCCAGATTTATTGTGTATGGTATTCTAATGTGATTTATGCTGAAAGCATCGTCATGTATAGGAATTGTTATATTGTCATTAATGACACCGAACGTCAATATGTATTTATCATAATCTATGTTACATTGATATTTAGATAGAATATCTCTACCCAATACTCCCTCCGTTCTTATTGGAAAATCATTTGCAACTAATTGTATCTTCTGTCGTATAATTGAATTTTCAAATTTTATTTCTTACATGTTGAACCCAAAGATTTTATCCGTTCCTTCGAAATCCCAGTCAAGCTGCAACAATCATCTGGATCTTCTTGGTAGTTGTATAAAAAACTTTCCTTGCATAATGATACATCCGTTCCTGTATCTATGAGAAACGTCAGTGCGTAATCTGCGTTGATTACATTCAGCTTGACATAGTTCCTTAAATCTGCTGATATGCTATAATTATTTTTATTTTCCATTGTCTTTCTACCGGAAATTCTTGTTGAGCAAACTCAGGTTCCTGGGAGTTTTCCTGGTTCTGTATCGGATTTACATTATAATTTCTCGTATTATTATTTCTTTGGCTACTACTTCTTTTTCTATTTTGGTTTCCCCTATTGACGTTGCTATCAGTATACGACCCATAGTTGTTATTGTTACAGTTATTATTTCCGTATCCGTTGTTGTCATAATTGTTACCATATCTTCTGTTTGTGTTATTGTTGTAGCTTCCGCCCTTATTTGCGTTGTTGTTGCCATAGTTCCTCTTGTAGCTATCACTATTGTTGTTTCTGTTAGTATTTCTTTGCCAACCATTATTGTTATTGCTGTAACGGTTGTCATTGCGCACACCACTGTTGTCACTTGCAACTTCTGGTAGAACACTTGTCTCTCCTTGACACGGGCCATAGAGTCGTCAGCTATCCTCAATGCTTCAGCAAAAATAGCAACTCTACTTGCATCAATTATCGACACTACTTGTTGATCTCTCAACCCACTTTTAAAAATATTAAATGCCAATGCATTATTCGTTCGGACTACTGCTGATCTGTCTGCTTCGCCAATTTCATTTATCTGGATCTCATTCAACTCACTGAGCAGTGATTCTATTTTATCGACAAAGCCTCTAACGCTGTCACCTTTCTGAATAGTTTGTGTCAATCTCTGTAGGCCTTTTTCAGGGCTAACACCAACTCATTAACGCTTGTCGGAATATTATCTTGTTTCACACGGTTCTGTACCCTCTGTTCTAGTCGTGATTTGAATATGAAATTAAAGAAAAAATTTCCACAGTCTCATATACCAATTCGAGATTTGTTAAAAACTATGCTTTGAAACAGCCGACAATTCGTTCGTGTCCATAACTGTCGTCATATTTACCCCTTCCTTTCTCTCAGTATCCTTCTTTTCTGTATGTTGTGTCAAAATTCCTATTGCTTCTTCTTTTAGTTTTCTAAATTTGTCAACTATCTTTGCTCTAAGTTCTTCCGTTAATTCAGTTTTTGTCAAACAATCTTCAAACTGGGTCCTCAATTCTGATATTTCCTTCTTATTTGCATTCCCTGTTTCTGTCGAATATGGTTTCCCTGTTGACTTCTTAGCGTTTACTACTATCGATTCTAACTTCTTAATTAAATTTTCCATATGAGCCAATGACAACTGTTTATATTATTAAATTTTAGTTTTTATTTCATAAAATTCTATTTTTACAACATTATTTTTTTCTTCTTTCTTTTTTTTATATCTAACAAGTAATTCTTTCTATCTTTGTAAGTCTAATGATAGTTTATATTTCTAACATTATTTTAATTGAAAGGTTAAACAGAATGTAAATTTTCTTTCAGTTCTTTGTTTCCTTTCTTTCTCGTATTTTATGGGTATAATAAAATATATTTCAAATTTCGGATATTACAAAATATTTTCTTTCCTTTATTTACCGTATTTTTCTATCATCAGTATTGTCTCTAATTCTGTGGTTGTGGGCCTTAATATGTCTTCTTTCGTACGACTTCCTTTTATTCCTATGTCCTTCCATAAATTAGCAAACCATTGAACTTTTCTCTTTAATTCTGTCTTAGTATATCTATCCTTAACCCTTTGTCGCTTAGGAAATTCTATTGGGTTAGAAAATTAACCTCCACTTGCTAGTCTTTCTATTTCTGCATCTAATTTATCTAGCATATCTGGCTGTCCTTCGGTTCTTGTGCAGACATTTCTTTGTCCTGTTGTCCTATTTTCTTTCAAATATTTAACTCCTTCCTGGTTTCCTGTATTTTTCTTTCCTTTTTCTTCTATTAAAAAAAAAAAATTCTCCTTTTTCTTTTTTCTTTACATTGGGTAAAAAAATTACTCTTAAATCTCAAATTAAAGTATTTAATTTCATAACTAACAAAATTTTAGTCCTTCATTTTCAAGGAAAATTTTTTTTGATTTCACTTTTAGAAAAAAAAATGTAATCCACAAAATTTCATACGATTATATATAAAATTCATAGAAAAATTTTCATTTCATAGAAAAATTTAGTTTTCATTTGACTTCATTTTATATTCTCACATAGTATGTCACAAATTATTTTTCACACAATATTTGTACCAGCTGTGCCCATGCACCTTCTGGATTTTTCTATTTAATCTTATCTACAACTTATGCTTACGCTTATTCCGTGTCGAATGATGTTTCTTTTAGAGGTGTTTCCTTAGTTGTATTGATGAGTGCTAGGATTCTTGTGCCGCAGGATTATATTGACTGAAGCTTTGGTACACTTCTAGGCTAAGTTATTTACTCCTTGTCATGATTTGCGTCTCAAAAACTCTGCACCTTAGTATGTAAGCACAATGCTCCTTGTTACTAATGCTTGTCAATAGATTGTTGAATTCGTGGCACTTTTGTTGAAAACTTGATGAAATTATTTCTCTTTATTCGGCATTAAAAATTAGATGTGTTGTTCCTTTTATTCGGCATTATACACTGGATGAATTATCCTTTTTTTATTCGGCAGGATCGCCATATGGTGAAAGTTGCTGAATATGGAGTGATACTTGTTGGTGTTATCCTTTTAATAGGCAAGCTTTGTTATAACTTTGGTAAATTTTATTATTTAGTATCTATTTCATTTCAGTATTAAAACCCAATTTTGTTTCTTTCAAGTTTCAAGTCTAGGTATTGACTGCCTTTTATTAATTAAAATCAGTTCTTATATATATGTTTTCTATTCATATGGCTAAGTAGAATTTACTCAATACTTAACACTAAGAATGTATGTTTATGTTGTGTTGGTAATTTTTGAGTATTTTCTCTTTCGTCAAATGTTTTTTGTTTGCGTTCTACATTCTTTCAGTATCAAACGTACAAACATACATTTTGTAAACCTGACTCAATCGTCACCACAAACATATACATATACATATTTGTGTACATGTGAATCATTGATTTGGGTTTACACTTAACCCTCGTCCACAAGTACACTACAATAGATGCTATTGACAGGATGAGGCGGATAGCGAAAATGGCCATAGAGGTGAAAGGAGCAGCCAGGAAATATTGTGCGGTGATTACATTGGACATAAATAACGCATTTAGTACCGCGGGCTGGAACCATATAATGCTTTCAATACGGAACCTTAACGTATCGAAATACCTTATGAGGATCATAGCTGATTACTTCTCACACAGTACTGAGTACTGAGCCCTGAGCCACAGGGCTCAGTACTAGGGCCGTTACTGTGGAATGTCATGTACAACCAGGTTCTTGAACTTGAGTTTCCAGAGGAGGCCGACAATAGGATTCGCAGACGACATAGCCGTCTTGCGCAGACGAAGTGCAACTGTATGAGAACGAGACCATCCGTTTAGTAAGGACCTGGCTCGAAACGGTTAGACTAGAACTTGCCGCGGAGAAAATGGAGGCAGTTTTGATTAGCGGACGGAGGAAAAGAGAAAACTTGAGACTAGAAGTGGGTAATGTCGAAATCGCATCCTCACAGGCGATAACATACCTGGGACTCAAGATAGATGATCGGCTGTGCTTTAAGGCACATATGGAATATGCATGCCAGAAGGTGGCAGCAGTTGGCAGCGTACTTGCGAGGATAATGCCAAATACTGGTGGGCCCCGTCAGAGCGGAAGGATCCAGATCGCAAGTGTAGTGAACTACATATTGCTGTATGGAGTCCAATCTGGGCAGGGCATATTAGAAGCTCCTCAAGGCGAAATATACTCTCGTTGTATAGACGAAATTGTCTGAGAGTCTGCAGTGGGTACAGTCCCAGCAGTAGAGGAAACACACAGAGTCTATGTCGCAAGGGGGGAAAACCCCGAGGAAAATAGGCAAGAGAGGTACTTCATGGAAAGGAAGGAGACAATAAACCAGTGGCAAAGAAGGGCGGAGACGGACCCACAGACTGATACCAAGTGTTAAGAAGTGGATAGACTGCAAACATGGCGAAGTTCTTAACCGGCTACGGAGGTTTCAGGAGCTACCTTTTTAAATGCCGACATGATGATTCATCACTGTGCCCAAGATGACCGGAAATACGTGAAGATGCGGAACATGTTTTCTTTGAAAGCAGGAGGAATGCAGGCGCATAGTAATTAGGGAAATTAATCAGAATATAGACCCGGAGGACATAACAGATGCAATGCCAAGATCGGAGGAGAACTGGAATTCGGTCTGCAACTTTGTAACCACCATCAATCGGAAACCACGCATAGAAGAGGACATACGTAAGAGGATAAGACCATCCATAGCTCGGAATTCAGGAGTAGCCCAAAGCGCTAACCAGCCCCGCGAAGTAATACCTAATGGCAGTCCCGCGGGGAGAGTGGTTGAAGACTGGGGAGTCGGATTTTAAAATAAAAAAATAAAAATAAAAAAAGGCATTGGATGGGCCCTGCCCTCTCTTGTGTCGTTCCTCTACGCTAACTCTTCGGTGCAGCAAATATCTTAAGCTGTAGATGTGGTGTACACCATTCTTTTTATTTACATGGCTCTGGTTCCAGTTCCAAACGAAACGGTGGTTGGGGGACTCGCTCACTATTTTTAATGTTAGTAACATTTTTCACTTTAAAAATATTAATTAGTAGACCCGCTTTTACCTCTTCTGGATCCACATGTGATAACATACCTGGGACTCAAGATAGATGATCGGCTGTGCTTTAAGGCACATATGGAATATGCATGCCAGAAGGTGGCAGCAGTTGGCAGCGTACTTGCGAGGATAATGCCAAATACTGGTGGGCCCCGTCAGAGCGGAAGGATCCAGATCGCAAGTGTAGTGAACTACATATTGCTGTATGGAGTCCAATCTGGGCAGGGCATATTAGAAGCTCCTCAAGGCGAAATATACTCTCGTTGTATAGACGAAATTGTCTGAGAGTCTGCAGTGGGTACAGTCCCAGCAGTAGAGGAAACACACAGAGTCTATGTCGCAAGGGGGGAAAACCCCGAGGAAAATAGGCAAGAGAGGTACCTCATGGAAAGGAAGGAGACAATAAACCAGTGGCAAAGAAGGGCGGAGACGGACCCACAGACTGATACCAAGTGTTAAGAAGTGGATAGACTGCAAACATGGCGAAGTTCTTAACCGGCTACGGAGGTTTCAGGAGCTACCTTTTTAAATGCCGACATGATGATTCATCACTGTGCCCAAGATGACCGGAAATACGTGAAGATGCGGAACATGTTTTCTTTGAAAGCAGGAGGAATGCAGGCGCATAGTAATTAGGGAAATTAATCAGAATATAGACCCGGAGGACATAACAGATGCAATGCCAAGATCGGAGGAAAACTGGAATTCGGTCTGCAACTTTGTAACCACCATCAATCGGAAACCACGCATAGAAGAGGACATACGTAAGAGGATAACACCATCCATAGCTCGGAATTCAGGAGTAGCCCAAAGCGCTAACCAGCCCCGCGAAGTAATACCTAATGGCAGTCCCGCGGGGAGAGTGGTTGAAGACTGGGGAGTCGGATTTTAAAATAAAAAAATAAAAATAAAAAAAGGCATTGGATGGGCCCTGCCCTCTCTTGTGTCGTTCCTCTACGCTAACTCTTCGGTGCAGCAAATATCTTAAGCTGTAGATGTGGTGTACACCATTCTTTTTATTTACATGGCTCTGGTTCCAGTTCCAAACGAAACGGTGGTTGGGGGACTCGCTCACTATTTTTAATGTTAGTAACATTTTTCACTTTAAAAATATTAATTAGTAGACCCGCTTTTACCTGTTCTGGATCCACATGTGAATCTATACCTTTTAAGACTACCTGCGAGTCTTTCGCACTTTTTAGTTGGTATGTGTAGAAATTTTTATTATGGGTTTCACACTCCGCAACTACAGTACGGTAATCATTTTCCTGATTAACTTGAATTATTGTCTCCTCAATCACGCCACGTTTTATAGGGATGACGTAAAACGCGTCTTCACTGATTAATTGAACTAGCCTTTTAATTAACTCATTTGAGTTATTCTCCCTTAAGTGGATTGGGGGCGACTTGCTGGACTTGACGGTGGTGATTTTATCTTCATCATTTTGCAAAATAGAAAAGCAATTTTCGGAAGGCGGCGCACCAGATTTATCATCTTTGGACATTTTTGCAACTGGAGTGGTGTTTGTCGATTTGGGGCTTCTTTGTCTTTTCTTATTTATAACTTCAATGTATCGATCAATAACCATTTAGATGTTTGTTTTTTCTGGAACATTTTCTAGGGGGCGACTTCCTGTCGTTTTTTCTTTTTCGGGTAGTTCTAGGCTCATATTGTTGGTACTTGTTCTTTGCTGTGAAGCTGATTTCAAAAAATTTATTTTTATATCGCTGTCTGTCATTGATACAGATACTTTTGACGCCAAGTATAAATTTTTGTTTACTACATTTTCACTTTCTCATATATATGTGTACGCAGTTTGTTGTGTGTTTGCTTGTATACCAACTTGTTTATAGGTTTATGCATTAATTTACAAAAGCAGAAAGGCAAAAAAATATGAAATATTAGACAAAAGGTATTTGTTAATACTTTGTTATTGCGAATATTTGTTTTGTTATATTATATATGTGAGTTGTTTAAATTTATTTCTTGACTGACCTACCGAAAATTAAATCGTGTGTTTACTTCAAGAGTAAATGGCAAACTGACCAATAACCTGGGCAATAAATTGTAAAGTAGAGCATTTTATTCGATTGCTCCATATGTAAAATATCTATTGGCATAAAACTGTTTTGCTGTAAAAAGAAGATTATGATAAAAGTTCGTGAATCACTTACTAAAAATTTTGCATTCGACAATTTAACATATATGAACTTCCAAGATTGGATAAAACTGACCATATGAGTATTAAAGTTCAACTTGTAGATTTTGGTATCAAACAAGGCTGTGGAGTCGTCAAAAAAAGTTCAACTCCGACTCCATCAGATCTGATCTGACTCCGATGCTAAATGTATATAGACATATTTATTTTTTGAAATATTTTATTTATTTCTATTAATTCTTTTAATAATAAACAAAATTCAATGAGATCGAAAACTTAAAATGACAAAACTTCAAAAAAATAACTCTGCATTTGTCTTTAGAAATAGGATAGCCTCAATAATATCTGGCTTCATTGATGCTCTCAAATAATATGGACACTTGTGGCAATGCCGCGGTGATCAAAGCAGTAACATGGATAATCTCAAGGTACTTTGGAATTGCATCTTTTTTGATAAATTTAGAGAACTGTCATATGGAGCTCAAATATGTATGCTAATAGCTACTCACATGAAACTTAAACTCCACTTTGACTTTCAGTTTTCAATGTAATTCTTTTTTTTAGTAAGAAATTGACTAAAACAACAGACCTATAATTTTTAATATGAACTATAATATTTTTTAACACAAACAAATCAATTTTAATTTTATGTTGAATATTGTTAAAATTGAATTAAATTAACCACAAACCTTAAAAAAACAAAACCATATATTTTCAACGCGATCAATAACCGAGAACAAGTTCTGTTTGCCCGCACTAACAAATAAAATTCCAAAGTAATTTAAATTATGAAACACTTTCATATTATTTAATTTAAGTACTTGAATGAACTTACTTTCATAAAATAAATCAAAATCTTTTGTTATATTTGACGTAATTTTTTCAGACATATTGCAATTAATACTGTAATTAATATGCAAATTTTGATTTTGTTTCAAATCACTACTATTTTTAGTCAGACCGGTTTCTGGCATTTCAGCCTTCATCAGATATTTTATTGAAAATTGCGATAATTTTTACGTTATAATTGAATAGATTGTTTCTATATGAAATTTTTCTACTTAGGGCGGCCGTGAGGTTTGAAGCTGCGTCTATCTCACATACACTCGTACTTCACTTTTTGGTCATGCGCTTTAACATACTCACCTAATGTCAGGCCTACGTGCGGTGTGATTAAGAATCAGTTTTCATACCATACAGCTTTAACTTCGTATTAATCTCAGAAGATACAACTCTGTCCAAACAAACAATCGTTATTTTTGAATTTTTGAATATTTATGCAATTATACGTCTAATTTCCATTATTCTCAGTTTCGTAAGAGTCACCATATGTGATGTATGGTTTGTACATTCTACATATTGTACTTTTTACATATATTATCTACTTATTCATAGTGATCTGTAAAATGTTACGTCGCCAATTTCGAAGAATTTTTTTTTTGCAAATATTTAATAATTATTTGAATTTTTCATGCACAAACCCGCAACTCCGACTCCACAGCCCTGGTCTCAAATGACTGAATGTTAAAATTGTTGTTAATCCCAGAGATAATACCGAGCAGATTATTTATATTGTTTACTTAAAAAAAAGTATGAAGGTCATATATGAAGGTCAAGTAGGAATACCAAAAATCAAACAAAGCTATGCTGACACGGTGTTATGAATGTCAAATGTTTTGACACGGATCCAAAAATATTTTGCTGTTTGTTTTCTAATTTTTACCTATGCAATATTGAACATCGCCAATGGCACATGCCTGATAACATAATCAAAGGCCTTGCATGAACATTTTTAAAACTGATTTCTTTGTGTAGTATGAGTACTCACTTGAATTTTAACGGAAAATTCGTAAACTCCCTTGGTAGCTTTCCGACAATGCAAAATATCTTTTTGTGTAGGTGTATAATCGTATTTGGCCAATCGATCAATTTCGTCTAGGAAATAGTTAACTGAATCACTCTGGGAAAGAAAACAAAACAAAAAACACATTAGTTGGCATTGATAAAGGTACATCCATTAGTTTAATAAACAAACATACAATCTGAAACTCCCTTCGTCGTTCATATGCTCGTCTAATGCCACGATCTTGCCAGAGTCGCCGTATAATAGCTGCAAATTGAACAAATTTTTCAGCTTCTAATTGGCTGCATTCCATTAATTTGGTATCATTTGCATCATTATCTCTATCGTTATTGCCCCATGGAATTTCCAGTTTTTCTCTGGCATCTATTAAAACTTGCATTCCTAGAAAATGTTAAAAAAAAAACAAACAAATAATAATATAGTATCTATATATATAAAATTGAATGTGTGTTTGTTTATTTGTTTGTTTGTGTGTACCTTATAGGAGACCAAACCTCTGGACCGATCTTCCTGAAATTTTCACAGCATTTAACTGGGACTCTGGCATGATTAATAGGGTACTTTTTTTTTTGACCACGCCCACTTTTACGCCCACTTTTTTAAAATTATGTAATTGCTCCCATATAGTTTTTAACAGATTTACTTCAAATTGTATACACATTATACTCCAGGCGAGGTAGAAATAAACATTTCTTACGCCACGCCCCCTTTCACGCCCCTTTTCACGCCAAATTTTGTTTGAAAGTTTTAAACTTTTTTTTTCTCTGTACAAATTTGTTCCTTCCAACGGATTTTTTTATTTGGTAGTATATTGCTCTTAATACTGTTAACGTCGCCATATAACTATGAACCACGCCCATTTCACCGCCCCCTTTTTTTTTACATATCCCACTAACAATGTTTGCTATACAAAATAATTTTTTTGTAATATGTATTTATCTAAAGTTTTATACACTTTTTATCTACAGGTAAGGTAGCCATACATTTTTTTATTACCAAGTCCCCCTTTTTCGCCCCATTTTACCTTAAATCATAATTATTCTGCTTTCAATCTATCTATATATATAAAAATGAATGTGTGTTTGTTTGTGCTTTATAGGAGGCCAAACCAAAGAACCGATCTTCCTGAAATTTTCAGAGCGTGTTACTGTGACTCTGGAAGGAATAATATGCTATATAAATTTTTGATTGGATAAAGGGGCGGTGCCACGCCCATATAACCCAAAATTTGAAAAAGTCATATCACGGGAATTTTTTTACCTACAGCAGTCATATTTGGTACATATGGTATTAGCATGAATAGAAATACATACAAGAAGAAAAGTGGGCGGGACCACGCCCCTTTTTAGAAAAATAAAAAATCGTAATATCTTCTAAACTATTGGAAGGAACGTCATGAAATTTTCACAAAAGGATATTTTTGCGAAATAATAAGACCTTAGATATATAAAGTTGTTAGTGGGCAAAGGGGCGTGGCGTATATATAAAAACGTTGATGCATTTGATTGTAACGAATGATCTCCGGAACCATAAGAGCTGTCGAGGTAGGATTTCCAGCATAGGTTCGGTTCGAGCTCTTCTGTGTTTTTTTTTTTAGTTTTAACCCTCTAGCTGGCGTTGGGGTCAAGTTAAAAACAAAAATTTTTACTTTCAGCGCGATTTGACTGCAATTCAGAATGAACGTATGTTTCGTCATTAGAAATTTTTGTATGTATAAATGGACCCGATAGGTGGCGCTGGGTAAAGTTATTTCGAATATTCTTATTTATGGTGTGATTTTAATGAAACTAAGAATGTACATATATGTATGTTAGAAACATTTTTTTATTGGACCCGGTAGATGGCGCTGTCGTTCGAAAAATAATGAGTTGTCAAATTTATATAAATTTTAATAAATAAACTCACAAACGTTTTTATATATAAATATTCTAACGAAAAAGAAGGAAAAAGCCGCTACATTATTGCATGGTGGCCGCACAGCTCATTCAGCACTCAAATCACCGTTAAACGTACAAAAAAATGAGAATGCCGTCTGTAATATCAAAAAACATTCCGGTATGGCAAAAGTTCTGCAAAAATGCAGTATTTTTATTTGGGATGAATGTACCATGGCTCACAAACATTGTGATTTGATTTGATAAAAGATTTGAAAGGCAATGAAAGATTTTTTGGTGAAGCTCTCATTTTATTATCTGGAGATCTTCGTCACACATTTTAAAATTCCCGTGATATGACTTTTTCAAATTTTGGGTTATATGGGCGTGGCACCGCCCCTTTGGCCAATCAAAAATTTATATAGCATATTATTCCTTCCAGAGTCACAGTAACACGCTCTGAAAATTTCAGGAAGATCGGTTCTTTGGTTTGGCCTCCTATAAAGCACAAACAAACACACATTCATTTTTATATATATAGATAGATTGAAAGCAGATTAATTATGATTTAAGGTAAAATGGGGCGAAAAAGGGGGACTTGGTAATAAAAAAATGTATGGCTACCTTACCTGTAGATAAAAAGTGTATAAAACTTTAGATAAATACATATTACAAAAAAATTATTTTGTATAGCAAACATTGTTAGTGGTATAAGTAAAAAAAAAAGAGGGCGGTGAAATGGGCGTGGTTCATAGTTATATGGCGACGTTAACAGTATTAAGAGCAATATACTACCAAATAAAAAAATCCGTTGGAAGGAACAAATTTGTACAGAGAAAAAAAGTTTAAAACTTTCAAACAAAATTTGGCGTGAAAAGGGGCGTGAAAGGGGGCGTGGCGTAAGAAATGTTTATTTCTACCTCGCCTGGAGTATAATGTGTATACAATTTGAAGTAAATCTGTTAAAAACTATATGGGAGCAATTACATAATTTTATAAAAGTGGGCGTAAAAGTGGGCGTGGTCAAAAAAAAAGTACCCTATTAATCATGCCAGAGTCCCAGTTAAATGCTGTGAAAATTTCAGGAAGATCGGTCCAGAGGTTTGGTCTCCTATAAGGTACACACAAACAAACAAATAAACAAACACACATTCAATTTTATATATATAGATATACAGATTCTAACTAAAATAAAAATTCATTGAGGGCAAAACAACGTTTGCCGGGTCCAGCTAGTATCCTATATATAAAAATGGAGTTTTGTCTTTTGTGTGTTTGTTTGTGGTTTATAGGTAACTATCTATCCGAAAGGAACAATAGCCCATATTTTTGGATTTTCCAATTGGGCTAGGTACATCCCACATATAGTGAATTTTTAACATCTAATTTTAACACATAATATATGAAACTATGTACATGTACATTAGGGTGGCCCTTAATAAAAAAAGTGTTCAAACTCTCGGCCTCACCCCTAGAAATATGCGAATAGCAATAAAACTAAGAAAAACAAAGTTTTGGGTCAATCAAAAAAATTTAGAGGTGCCTGAAAATTTCAAGTGTGTTTATATGGGGAAAATATGAATTTTTTTAGATTTTACGAAAATTTCGTTCTATAGTTTAATTTTTTCGACAAGTTGTTAAATGAATCGATTTCAGTACTCAATTATCTCTTTAAAAAGCTATATAACTTCAAAATCAAATAAAAATGCGTCAAGAAATAGCAAATGCCCCAGATCACTTTTGTGCCAAAAAAAAAAACTAGGTCGTGAAATTTGACGGAAATTTTTTCAACTTTAAGAAATTAATTAAAGCCATATTTTTTTTTTGTCTCTATACCTATGAGCACTCAGACAGCAAATATTGTTTTATTGCGCAATAAGACTAAAGATGGAAGATTTTTTTGATAAAATTTTGAAAACTCCTTTTTTAAGTTAAAAAAATTTTCTTAAACAAAATTTCAAAAATGGATCTGACACTTTAAAGTTTTGTTAAATATATATTAGAGATTAAATATGTATATTTTTAAGTAAATTCCTCTGTCAGAATTTTTTTGACAAAGAATTTTTTTTGTGGATTTCGAGAAAAATGAGTTTTTGTGAAATATTTATTAAATGCACTCTTTCTAAATACTTTGTATCAAAAATTTATCAGTTTTCTAATTTTAAATGTTATATTTTATCTTAATAGCCTAGAGTTTCTAAAAAAAATTATACGACCCCATTAACACTTTTGGACATGGGGTCGCATATGACCCCAAGTTAATAAAAGAAAATTTATTCCAAAAAAAAATCAAATGTTTTGTAAGTGCTGTTGAATATTTATATTTTGCGCTTAAAATATAACGAAATGTGCAAGTCTTCCATGCTAAAAATTTTGAATAAATCGAACAACGTTAACCCATTTCTTGCCGAGACCAAACTATGAATTTTGGCATATTTATATAAATTAATTGTTTTAGTAAACTAGATGAAACCCTCACTATGGTTTGGGAAACAAAATTGTGCTATATTGTGATAGCGATTACTTGTTATTACCTATTATTACTTATTATTATTAAAAAGATAGGTCGAACTGGGACAATCTGCAATTTTTAGCGAAAAACTTAAAAATATTAAACCATGACCTTCAGCACATAGAATGATTTATAATTTAATTAGTTACAAAAAGAATAAGTGTCATGAGACTTTATCTGTTAATGGTGTAGTAGTTGATAACGAATCGTTAAAATTAGACTTATTGAAGGATCATTTTTCAAAAATTTACAATGGCTCCCCTCCTAATATAGATATAACGCAAATTGTAAATATAAACTCAACTATTTCTGGAACATCTAACTTTCACTCCTAATACAGATATAACGCAAATTGTAAATATTATAAACTCAACTATTTCTGGAACATCTAACTTTCAATGTAATTTTGATTCAAATTTTTCTGCCACTAATACTCAAAAGTGCGTTAAGCTTATTACTATTGATGAACTAATATGTCTTTCAAGATCTACAAATAATACAAAATCATGCAGCTTAGACAATATTTGCAATTTTATAATTAAAAAAACTGTCTTCAAAGGCACTGGAGTATATCACTATTATTTTCAATAATTGTCTAAATAATAAAAAGATATTCAAAATTGTTCCTATTCAAAAGACCAACAATTTTGATTTAAATAATTTGCGACCTCCATATTTCATTACTTTCGAATTTGGAAAAACTTTTCGAAAGATCAATTCGATTAAAAATGGACTTAGAAATAAGAGAAACAGACATACCAGATCTAAAATTTAGTTTCAAAGCTGGCCACTCCACATTTGAAGCTTTATTAAGATTTCAAAATGACTTAGTTTGCAATTTACGTAATCGTTGCTGTACTGTTGCAGTGTTTTTGAATGTTTATCACGCATTTCATAATGGTGTATAATTTAAAATGATACAAATCGGTTTTAATCCATATATTGTGAAGTTTTTTTTTTTCTGAAAGATCTTTTTTTGTTCAATCTAACAGAAAATCTTCAGATTTTGGGAACATTAATTGTGGAGTACCACAGGGTTCAATTTTAGCACCTCATATTTATAACATTTTTTAGGTACGATTTTCCACATATTGTTCAAAATTCTATTGGTTTGTTATACGCTGATGACTGCCTTTTGCATTCACATAACGAGTCTCCAGTTATTGCCCTAAGGAATGTTTCTTATCATCTCAGAATTGTTAAACGTTATTACGATAATTGGGATGTTAAAATATATACTTTTAAATGTGAAGCTATTTGTATTCGCAACGCGTCTGGTAAATGTAGAAGGTTTGTTGCACCAGAAAGTAAAACTCTTAAACTTTGCCTAGATGGCATTGAGATTCCTTTCAAAGATAATATCAAATATCAAATATCTTGGTATTAATTGTAATAATCTTCTGAAGTTCAACAAGCGTGATAAAATTCTTTTGAACAAATAATACTAAATACTTGGAGCATTTTCAAGGATTTTGTATAACAAAAATTTACCTGAAAACACAAAGCTTTTGCTGTATAAAACTAATATTATACCCGTTTTTTTTTTGTATAGTTTTACAATCTGGTTTAATGTAACACCCGCTGTAATTAAAGAAATGGAGATCCTTGAACGAAAAGTTTAAAGAGGTTGTATAGGAAAAAACTTCGAATCAGTTTGTAAACGTTTTTCTAAACGCTTTCTTTATAATCAGTCTCGGATTACTCCTGTTAGCATCTATATTTGTGAAATTTAAGGAAGTTTATAGAAAGACTTGCAGTTCATGAAAATCATTTCATTAAAGATATTTTTAATGAACAAAGAAACTTTAGTTGATCAAATATAAATTATTTGTCACCTATTGGATTTTGAAATGAAGAACCACCAAATTTTGATTTAAATATTTCATTGTGTTATGGTTTTTTGTCAAAAGCAATCCAGGAACTCACAGAGAATAGTACTTTTGTGTTTTTTTTTACTTTTTTTTCTTTTTTTATTTATTAGTTTTTGTGTTCTTTTAATGTAATTTTAGCTTTAAGCTAGTTTTCAGTGTATTTTAAGAGATTTTCTCTCCAGATAAGAAAGCTTCGGGAGCAAAAGCAGATAAGTCTTATTTATAAATGAATGGTAGGGAATCAAATAAAAGTTAAGCATGGTGCTGAATTTTCTTTTGTTTTTGCTAATTAAGATATTACATTATAGTCTTAAGTTTTCTTTTATTACAATGTTATAAATTCATACAATGTTTTAAAAAAAGGCTCAATAAACTTTAACTAACTAACTAATAAAATTTATTTGTCATTTGTAAAATGGATATTTTTTATTTTGTTTCAGCAGAGCTTTTTTGTTTCACATTAAAGGCAGATCTAAAAGAATAAATTTGCTTTATAATCCAGTAATATCAGTTAATCCTACATCCACAATAATGAAAAAGATTTTTTGATTGACCATCAATAATATGAAAACAAACAAAAACAAAAAGTCTCTTTAAATTTTTTGAAGTTTTGTCTACGAAAAACATTTTATTTCCGTAATCCATTTTTATTATGGAAACCATAGGGAAACTTTTTAAATATACATCCTTTAGATATTCCTTCTTAACAATAAATCACAGGGTGTCGGAGAAGAAACAACTTGAATATTTCTTAACAGACTGGTTTTTGCTTGATTTTATAAAATATTTAGTAGTAAATCTGGACAATTGTAAATCCAAAATAATCTTTTATAAAGTTTCCTATTTTTATCCAATTTCTTTTGATGTTGCTTTACCACGAGCAATTTATATATTATTTTGAATTTTTTACTGAACATCAATTGACATCATATTCTAAAAAAAATTTTTCGCAAAAATTATATGGTTTTGCAAATATAACGCAACTTTCTTTTGAGTACGAACCATTAGTGTTCAGAATTGAACAGAATTTATTATCAACATTGATTTTTTTCGAATATTTAAGTTCTAGCATTAAGCTTTACAAAAATCTATAAATTACTAAAGTATTTGAATTAATGTACTAGTATACATATCATATATTTAAAAGCAATTTTTTTTCGAAATCCCGGGAAATCCCGAATTATTTTTGTTTTCGTCAAAAACTTTCAAACAATAATTTTTTAATGTACGGCCACGAAATAGTTTGCGATATCCTAACTTTAGTAAACGATATATTTATTTTCTGAGTCGATTTAACGATGTCTGTCAGTCCGTTCGTGTGGCTGTTCGTCTGTGTGTCAACGTAAACCTTGTAATAAAACAGTTCGCAAATATGAATATATTTTGATGAAATTTAGTATATATATATATATAGTCCCCACCCTGAAAATTACCGTCTAATTGCAATCTGCTCTGCGCTCTCAAAGGTGATATAGAGCATGATCAATTTTCATCTTGTGAACTACCTACAGGCCAATTCACTTCTTAATGATCGACAGTATGGCTTCCACAGAAATCGTTCCACGGGAGACCTGTTAGCTCTACTTTCTGAGCGCTGGAGTCGATCCATTCGCAATTTTTGGGAAAGTAAAGTGGTTGCTCTGGATATTTCCAAGGCATTCGATCGTGTGTGGCACGGTGCATTGATAAATCTCTCGATTTATATCGAGTTTTCTCAGAGACCGAACAATACGTGTTGTTAGTGATGGGGTCTCATCTAATGAGTTTCAGGTTAATTCAGAGGTACCCCAAGGTTCCGTTCTTTCTCCTTCTGTTTTCCTTCCTTATCTTTCTGAACGACCTTCTTGGTCAAACTTTTAATTCTATATGTTCTTTCGCAGAAGACAGCAGCATTTGTCATTAATTTTCCTTTAATTGTAGGCCAAGCCTCTTGCAGGTTGAGAGCAAAAGGCAGACAATGAATGACACACTCAATCAAGACCTGTTAACAATCTCCGAGTGGGGTAAAGTGAATGTATGTATGTTGACCCATAGGGCCATGGAATCAACAATGTCATCTGTATATATGGGTGGTATAGGTATTAAAGAATCGTATACTCTTGATGTTCTGGGCATGAGAATTCAATGTTCGTTGGAACGAGCATGTTTTTCAAGTGTCGAAAGAAGCATTCAAGTGTCTTGGTTTTCTAAAACGGTGTAAAAATTACTTCACCCCTTCTGATCTCCTTAAAATCTATACCACTTACATCCGACCGAAAATGAAATACAACTCCCATATATGGGCAGGAGCTTCAGTCTATTTTGGAACATCGTCGGAATGTGGGTTGTGTAGCCCTGTTCTATAGATATTACCATGGGAAATGTTCTTCTGAGATTAGCGAACTTATTCCAAGTGCCCGAGTTTCGGTTCGCTCTACCCGCTTCTCTATTAGATCACATCCGTTTGTAGTCTATTGTCCAGTTGACCGCACAACGCATTACAGAGAGAATTCGTTTATCAGTCGAACTAGCCGTATGTGGAATAAACTCCCCGCAGAGGACTTTCCTGACAGTTATAGTCTAATAAAATTTAAGTCAAATATCCACAAACACTACTCCCTCTTTCCTCCTTCCCACAACCTATTTTCCTGAAATCAACACAATACATCCCCTGAGTGTTGGTTTACAAAAAAAAAAAATACCCTATCAGACCGACTTAAATTGTCTTAAGTTCCAATTTATCATATATATCAAAAAAATTTGGTGTATGTGTGTCTATTATACCAAATAAAGTTGCTTCCGATCTTCACTTAAATATCAAACTTTTCGTATCTGCACTTCACAAAATAATAACAATACTACTAAACTTTGGTTTATGTTCATTTTCTATATCCTGTTATTGTTTCAGCAAAGTTGGATCGAAGACCATCTCTCGGACCCTCTCCGACCCTAGTCGGTCTAGACCGACTATAATTTTCTTACTTCTTAAATATTCCGTTTGTTCTTGTTTATAGCTATAACGACATTTTACCCATATCAAATCGCACAGCAGTTTGATTTGTCGTGTCCGACTTCAATAAAATTCACCATAACTATTCTAAATTGCTAGCGTTCATGGAAATGGTAACTTTCCGACTCGAGACCCTTTTAGTTTACAAAATATGACGACTTAAAAATTAACAAAACTTAAAAAATTTCATTAACAATTTCATTGTTCTTATAAGGCACCTAGAAGTTGCGATTTATTTTACTTGAATCGATTGTTTATATATCGTGACGTGTGATAACGTTGGTTGTATTAAAATCAAAACATTTTTGCCTTTCGGTTGTATGTTGTATGAGCAGTCGCAACTTATGTTTTTAGATTTCGTGAGACTTGGCTCTCTTGAGGCTCTGTCGACAGACACAAGGCAGTATAGCTTTTCTTTGTCAGCCTGGAGGCCTGCTGGCAGCACCAGCCCCAGGATCGGATGCGTTAGCCTAATCAGCTGGCCATCTTAAAAACCAATGATTAGCTAAACCTCTACAAATACTAATGAAAACCGACCCGATTTACTGTTGGAACTTGGAATATTAGAACGCTACTGGAAGCATCGCGGTAGGCGCACCTATGTTAAGAACTACAACCTAGTATTGCGAAACAAGATGGCCGTCGCCGTCGCGCCTGAAGGATGTACAATCCCAACAATTTGTCAAGATCTAGTAGTGTGGGATTCTTATTAAACAAACAAGCACTAGGTGCCCTAATACTCTTGTGAGAATAATGGGTACCCATGCACTGGGGAGAAAAACCTGGAAATGTGTGCCTCAAATAATCTCGTAGTTGGAGGTACGTTGTTCCCTCACATAATACGTAAAGTAAGTTGGGAATCCCCTGATCTCATTACCGAGAGTCAGATAGACCACGTTACGATTTCCAGAAAATGGCGTGGCTCTCTGTTGGATGTGCGCAACCGCATGGGAGCGGATTTGGCAAGCTATCATAATCTTCTAGTGGCAACTACGCGTATTAATCTTGCTGCCATCAGTGATAACAAATCCCATTTGCAATGACGGATCGACGTACTCAGAATAAAAAATGATGCAGTTACGACTCGGTACACTGAAGCATTAAAACCATCATTTGACACCATGCCTGAAACTCAACTCGGTCAATGGAATGCAATTAAAAAGATCTCCATGGAAGAAATCATCTCCATGATGAAATCTTTTGTAAACATGACCAGAACCCGAACTGCTAAAAATTAACTCAAGCGACATCTTATGTAATTGCACAGTGCTCTACATCACTCGGTTAAAAAGAGTACAAGGCAAGATAACCGCAATTGAACTAACGCATTTGCATTAGAAGCTCAAGCCGCAGCTGATACCCACAGGTCTAGCGGCCTACATAGAGCTGTTAAGAAACTGTTCCACACTTATACTGCTACGCTAAAACAACTGAAAAATTATAATGGTGTCCTTATTACTCCTGTGAACGAGCAAATGGTTCTCTGGGAAGAATTTTAGTATTACATGTGTAATACCTGACTATGATCTAGAATTTCATGGTTTCTGCGATGCTTCAGAAAAGGCATACGCAGCTACTCTTTATGTTCGCAGTGATTCCCCGTCTGGGATTACGACACATTTGCTTGCGTCCAAAACAAAGGTTACACCTGTTAAAACCGAAACTTAACCCAGTTTGGAGCTCTGTGGAGCTACATTAATGGCAAATATGATAGAATCATTGCTTAGTAAATTAAATCTGTGGACGGATTCAACCATAGTTTTATCTTGGTTTAGAAAACCCAGGTCAATCCCGCCGATTTGGCAACCCGTGGAGCCCTAGCAAAGGATTTAATTGATAATTCTTTGTGGTGGCATGGCCCTAAGTGGTTAAGTCAACCAATGGAAAAGTGGCCGAAGCAATCCATTATTGATAAGTACAGACCCATTTTATTCAGACTGAGAGAATGTTTGATATTCTTGAACGTTTTTCAGATTAACCCCGTGCAATGCGAGTCATTGCTTATTGTTTTCGGTGTCAGGCTCAGAGAATGTTTGATATTCTGGAACGTTTTTCAGATTTACCCCGTGCAATGCGAGTCATTGCTTATTGTTTTCGGTGTCTACATTATTTACGAACCCGTAAAAGTTTGTACGACACCAAGGATAATACTCAAGCTGAAAATAAATTTACTCGGAATCGCCTGATTCTTGCATGTCAGCTAAATTACATTCCAGAATATACCCAACTGTCAAACGGTACCCCATTATCTTCAAAAAGTAAGTTACTGGCGTTAAACCCCATTATTAACTCTAATGGTTTGCTTAGAATGCATGGGAGATTAGCTCGGTCACCAGGTTTAACTTACGATGAACGTTTTCCTAAAATTTTACCTTATTCTGCTCGTTTTACTCGTTTGTATGTGGAACATGTCCATAAATGCTCAGTGCATGGCGGACATACTTTAATGGTGCGCCTTGTAAGAATGGAGTTTTGGGTTCCTAAGTTAAAAAATCTGATTAGTAAGTAATAAGTAATTGTAAGCAATGTACGATTTATCGCAAGAAAACAGGCCAGCAGATAATGGCGGCTTTACCCCCCGAACGGACTTCTCTTTCGAGACCGTTTACTCATACCGGCTTAGATTTCGCCAGCCTATTCGACATAAAATCTTACATTGGCAGAGCTTATCGAATGACTAAAGGATATGTTCTAGTGTTTGTTTGCTTTGCAACCAAGGCCATTCATTTAGAGGCCACCGGCGATATATCCACCGATACCTTTCTAGCGGCTTTTGCTCGATTTGCGTCGAGGATGTCCATCCAATTTGTACTCTGATAGTTGGACGGCGTTTGTTGGTGCTTCAATTATACTCAATGTCGACCAAAGACGATTCTTATCCGTATTGAAGCGAAAGATGAACGTACAAAACAGTTTTCAGCCAATAGAATGGCACTTTATCCCCCCTGGCGCTCCTCACCATTTGAAGAAGATTTCTGGTGTTCAGAAATTTACTTTCGAAGAATTTATGACCATGCTTACCAGAATTGAGGCTTGTTTGAACTCTCGACCCGATGAATGACAACCCCTCAGAATATGTCTCTTTGACTCCAGGCCATTTTTTGATGGGCGCTCCATTGCTATCACCCCCAGAAGCCGATCAGTCGCACCTATCTTTGAGTGTAGCCAATAGGTGGCAAGAACTCAAGGTTCTGCACCACCAATGCTCTAAGGTGGAAGAAAGAGTAACTAAAAGAACTTCACCGACGCGTGAAGTGGAAGTATCTTGAAAGGGATTTTAAATTAGGGGACTTAGTCTTTATTCGTCAGGATAATTTGTTCCTAATGAAAGGAGATTAGTACGAGTTGAAAAGGTCTATCAAGGTCAGGGTTCGAAAGTCCGAGCCGCAGACGTGAGAACAGCTTAAGGCATTTTTACTCGGCCAATAGTGAAGCTTGTTCTCCTTCCGATGTCAGAACAAAAATAATATATTTTTTCCCCTCTCTATTTCCTTTGCTTAGTTGCTAATATGTCCAAAGTTGCCCGGCCTGTAGAGAAGCAGGCGGAGGAAGGCGAAGAAAAGCTTCAGCGTAACGAAAGTCTTCGGGATTGCCGGCTGTGCAAAAGCGAGCACGCGCTACGCAAGTGCTTGAAGTTTCGGAAGATGTCGGTGGGGGGAGCGGTGGAAAATCGCAAAGAAACTCCAATATTGTTTTAATTGATTGGCTCATTCCCATATAAAAGATAAATGCACCAGTCGGGAAAGATGTTTTTTTAAGCCTAGTTCCGCGAAGCCGAGTTGGCTTGTCAGCAGATTTTAATTTTTGGGTCCAGGGATAAGTCGACCCCCGCATGATAGGCGAGCACGCTACCTATTCACCTACCGGGGCGCTTATGGAGTGCACTTCCGACCACCATACCTTCCACCGCTTCAAAAAGAAGAAAAGTCCTCAAGTAGCTCCATCTCCTCAGGCGTCCCAAAATAATGGATGATTCAAGGCTCGGGAATTTCAAGGCAAAAAACGCCGCAAAAATCAAAACCTGTCAGCAACCGCTAGCATGATCACTGCTGTAATCACCAACAGCAACAACTACAGCTACCCCAGAAACTACCACAACAACAACAGCAACAACAACAGCAACTACCACGTCAACAACAACAGCAGCTACTGCCGCAGTACTACGATGGACCACAAACCCCCCAGCGACTATTGTCATCAACGTCCATTCGGGACGTATCGTGTGAGATTTTTATCTAACACTACGCTATTATACTTTGATTTCCTATTTTATAATAATTATTTACTAAAAAAAAAAAAAAATTAACTGTTGAAAGAAAATTTAATTGTAATTATTCCCGCAGATATTCTCCACCCGTCCTTGTTGCATTCTTGCAAGGGGGCGGGATGTTTTCGCGCAGATCGTGTAAAGGCCACACTTATTGTTCAGTGGTTTTTTCTGTTTTTTTGTCTCTTCGGTTTATGCTTTTGAACTTTGTAATTTGAAGATCGTTAATACTCTTGTAAACGCTACAGCGTACGGTATGTACTGAACCCCCACTTTACATCATATATACGTATAAACATATTTAACTAATTGTGTTTTTCCTCATTTGAAAAATTTTCTTGAGCAAAATATTCCAAGGAAACAAAAGTAAAATTTTTTTAAGTACCTTTTTAAAAAATACTCTTTTTAAATTCCCTTTTTAAAATAAGGAGAGTGTTAAATTCGACTTTGCCGTACCTTTGATACCCTCCACTGGGTTTTACGTTTACATTAATATCTGGACTTCTTGCACTATTTGTAACAAATGTAAATAAAATATTTGAAAATGTAAACAATTTGTTAAACTTAATACTAAATTATTACAACAAATACTCTGAATTTTCAGCATTTTATAGAGGTTCCTACATATTTTAGGTAATATATTGACACAATGATGTCCGATTTATCCCATTTTAAATACTAACCTGATCCAGATAATTACAAACAATATTATTATAAGTTTAACCAGGTAAATGGTTTATTTTGTGAAGTTTTATTTTTAATTATAGTAAATCTTATAATGCTTAGAAATAAGAATAAAAATGATGTACAAAATTTTTGGATAGCTTCTATAATTTTTGATCTTGAGAATAATCGAACGCCGGGTTTGATTTAATGTTATATACATCACTATTTTCCTTTAATTGTTTTGATAATTATTTCTGCAACAATTTTTTTTTCGTAAAAACATCTTATAAAATGTTCTTCATTTAAGTGCTGAAATTGTTTAGGTGTCTGCAAATGCATTTTATTTTTTACAATCCTTTTTAATTTGCCAAAAATATTAGTATAGGGCACTTTTATGAGTCCGCATAGACCAACTTTGAACTCTTACATGTTTTTATTGTATTAAATCTTTGTGTCTTTAAATTAATTCAGATAAAAATATTTAACAATTTTTTTTTAAGTAATATCTGCACATTTTATTGATACAAGGCAAACTAAAACTGCCAAAAATTTTAGTGAAAACTATTCTGAATGTATTTGTTAAATATCACATAATTTTTGCAAAATATGATCCTTAACTTTGACTTTGGTATTCTAATGCCAGCTGAGTTAAAAAAAAAGTATTTCTCTTTGGTCCCTTATGAAGGGATCTTAACAGTTTTTCTACTCCATAATAGAAAAATAATCAAATTTTTCAGATAGAAGTTAATTCTTTCCATGAAAAAACTATTATTGTTTGAAAAAACACAATAAATAATTATAAAAAATACTGGTAAAAAAACAATTAAATTTAAAATCATGTGGTATTAGAATTTAAAGATTAATATCGGCAATTGTAATAAATGGCTTTACTATTTTAATACAGTGTTACACACCAGCCACTTCGCTTTATTTAGCGCATTTAAACAAAAAAAAAACACTTTCAAATTTTTCATCACACATGATTGCTTTACTTTTATTAAAAATCTATTTATAAAATATTGTACGTTGCTGTAAATATTCTCTGTGTATCTTAAAAAAAACACAATGTAAGAATTTCACAAGGCAATGCGACATAGAACTGCTTTGTTCAAAAGCTTTCATAAGACTGAATTAAATTGTTGCTTACTTTTACTCTTTGGTGAGTATTTTCGTTTTCGTTCCGGTGTATACATATAAGGAGCCGATTAGAGTTCGGCTCCCTGGTGCCGATATGGATATGAACATAAATTTTGGTGTTGTATCAAACAGTGTATTACAAATATTTCACTGGTTTTAACAGATGTAGCTTCAAGTTCATCCATAAAAAACTTTACTTACACAGCTCCTTTATTTTTACAATCATAGCAGGCGCACCATCCGTTGTTAGTACAGAAAGCTTCTCTAAATGTAAAGAATTGCAGGATAAAATTTTTTTTATAGCGTGAAAAACATCCTCTCCTCTAACATTTCTTGTGTCACTCTGAAAGAATCGTTAACTAACGAATAACATTGAGATGTATCTCAAATATAGAAAGCTAGAGAATATGCTTTGAATTGTTGAATCCGCTCTCGTAAAGTCACCACTATTTCATCTGAAATATCATGAATGCTACGACAAATTGTTTGACGCGACAAACTTATGCTTGAAATCATTTTACGTTTATCTGGCATAACATCTTCTATAACAGCTGCCAAACATTCTTTTAAAAATTCTCCGTCCGAAAATGGTTTCTTGTTTTTAACGATTAACATTGCTACAGAGTAGCTTCCTTTAACAATATTAGAAGGTAGTTGTAATGAAGAACTAAACATTTTCTGCTGAGATTTCAATTCAGATTTTAGCTCGGCTAACTTAATTTTTCTCATTTCTTTATTAAATTTCACATACACGTCATGTTTCGTTTCATAATGTTTCTTAAAAACAGCTATTGTGTTTCGGCAAATTAAACATCTAATGTTTAATGAATTCTATTAATTATTAATTCAGGAGATGACCTAGCCTTTTCTTAGGTTAAATGTTTTCTTTTGTTAACATTTTTTAACAAATACATACAGCTCTGGCAGGAATACACAAATTGACCTTGAAAAGTTATTAATAATATGTATATTAGAAAAACATTTTTTATGTATCATTCATACAACGCAAAAGCTCTTCTTTTGTATTTTATACAGGGTGGCCCAAAAAAGACTGAAGGATTAAAAATAGTTATATCTTTTTTGTTTTTAATAATTTTTTTTTTGTCTTTTGCAGGTTATTTACTGGTTTTTGGAGATAAATCATGGCTACATATGATGTGCAGAAACGCGCCAAAATCATTGAATTTTTTTATTCTTCTGGAAGGTCAATTATTACAACTCAACGAAATTATCGTCGTCATTTTAATGTCCGAACAGCACCCAGTCACAACATGATTAGGAACTTAGTCTCCCGTTTTGAGGAACATGGAACAGTGGCAGATCTTCCAGGAAGAGGAGAGGTCGATCTGTGCGCAATGAAGCAGTTGTGGAGGCTGTACGGCAGAGTGTAAACGAAGATCCATCTGTCTCTACTCGTCGTCGTTGTACTCAATTGGGAATCTCCAGAACATCCCTGCAAAGAATTTTGAAGCGGGATCTTAAAATGTTTCCGTATAAAATTCAAATGGCACAGCAACTGCTTCCCCAAGATCATCAGGCACGCCTGCAATATGCTATTCGTTTTAGTCAAATAGCCAGAGAAAATGATAACTTTTTAAACAATCTTATAATGAGCGATGAAGCTCATTTCCACTTAAATGGCTATGTAAACAAACAAAATTGTAGATTTTGGGGCACTCACAATCCTAGGGCATTACATCAGCGTGAATTACACCCCGCCAGATGTACTGTTTGGTGCGGTGTTATGGCTGATAAAATTATCGGTCCATATTTTTTCGAAGATGTGGAGGGTCAACCAGAAACGGTTAACGGGGCTCTGTATAGGACTATGATAGAAAATTTTTTGCGTCCACATGTTGAGAATAATCAAAACATATGGTTCCAGCAAGATGGAGCAACTGCGCATACAGCAAGAGCGACAATGGAACTTCTTCATAACATTTTTGGTGAACGAATAATTTCCAGAAATTGTGATTTTGCTTGGCCTCCACGTTCACCAGATTTGACTGCTCCAGACTTTTTTTTTGTGAGGCTATTTGAAAGGAGTTGTGTATAACAATAAACCCCGAACAATTCAAGAGCTTAAGCAGAACATTCAAGCAGAAATAAGGAACTTGGAACCAGAAACTCTACGGGCAGTAATGGAAAATGCGGTTAAAACAGCCAATTTTTGTTTGCAAGAAAATGGACACCATTTGAGAGATGTTATATTTCACACTTAGATGTAAAAAATTTCCATGAATTAAATATTTAAAAACATAAAAAAAAAAAATTAATAAAAAATAAAAACAAAAAAAATACACTTATTTTTAATCCTTCAGTCTTTTTTGGGCCACCCTATATAAATATAAAATGTCTTCAAATATTTAAGCTATTTGTTGTAGCTTCTTTTTTATTAATATTAAAATTACTTTTAACTTTGCTTGAAAATCCTTTAATTTTTAAACACATTTTTTTTTATTATGCGTTGATATATTTTTTTCTTTCATTTATTAGTATTAAGTATTATTATTATTATTGTTAATAAATTTAGTTTTTATAAAAAACAAAAATTTTTAAAAATTAAAAAAAAGTCTGTCTCATTTAACGTTGCAACCAACACATACATAAAACACATACTGTGTTTGTGTTTATTATAAATATGAAAAGCCCTGTGTTGAATTGTGAATTGGCTAAAATGGATTAACATACCTTTACGCTTCTCAAACATTATTTATTTACAAACCCATTTATATATCTTCTGTGTATTCAACACATATATTTATAATTATATTTAATGAATTTTATTTAAAAAGTGTTGAATTGAATAGAATTAGGCTCTTATCAAATTATTTATTAAATGAAAAAATAAAATTTGCTAGAATTTACACTCGCATTTCGAGGGCTTGGCTCTGCTAGTAGTGCATTAAAGCATTTATTTAAAACAAACAAACAAAAATCAAATAAATTAATTACCCTACGTTGTGATTATCGGTCCTTAATAATGGAGTTCAAAACAAAACTCGTAAAGTTAATATAATTTAACCCTTCTGCAGTCCTTGGGTTTTTTTAAATGCCAAATTTTTCCATTGAATGATAACATATCGAGCTGAAACTTTTATTTATCCACAACCTCAGAAATTATGATTCTTTAGAAAAGAAATAAAATCATTGTTTTTGGTTTTCCCTCCACATAGCAGTATATAATTTGTATACATCTATTACCTTTAGGTCAATTTGACCCAAACGCAGTTATGACAATTTAAGTCACATTTTGTAATTTTTGTTAATGTATTCAATTGAATTGGATCTCTGTAAATCCTCCGCTTATTAAACGTAGGAAACAAATTTTTTTTTGCTGGCAGAAGCGTTTACGTTTCATTTGTGTGTTATGTTGATGTGGTAACGTGTTGATGTGGTAACCACATATTTTTGGTTGCAAATAATGGCTGGAGTATACAAATGTCATGGAGAAAACCTCACTAGCTTTGAGATGAAAAAGTGGTAGATCAATTTTCCAACCTACAATGAGTCTAATGCGATACATGAGCATTTCAAAGTGCCTAAGGTTTGACAGCTAAAAGATTTTTATTATCCGCATGAGAATGTTACAATCGATAAACAATTGGTACCATTTCGAGCCGTTGCAGTTTTAGGTAATATATCTCATCAAAGCCCGTGAAATATGGAATACAAATTTGGGCTCTGCGCGATTCAACAAGCAAATGTGCGTAAAATATGGAAGTTTAAACAGGCCAACCAAGAAATACTCAGTCCGAAAAATTCTAGGTTTGCCTCCTAAAATTATAGACATGGAAAAGAAACCAATTTTGCATTCCGAATTCTTATTTTGTAATGACATTACCATTGTGTCCTATGTTCCGAAAAAAAATACGTTCTGCTATTGAGTTCTCTTCACCATTCTGCCCATGTAAGAGAAGATGAAAAGAAAACGCCGGAAGTAATAGATCATTACCACCGAACGAATGCTGGAGTTGATGCCTGTTAATGTCAAAAAGTGAATTCCCTTTTTTGGCATTAAATCCGTCTATAATTCCCTCAATAATTTTGCCAATGCGGACTGTGCAAATAGATAGAAAGTAGTATACGCTTTCTCTTTCCTAAATATGTACTAAAAATTCAATGTCGAATTTAACTAAACTTGTCGTAGATGCTATTTCCGACGAATTATTCGCATAACTTTTTTTTCCTTGTACTAGCAGCTATCCAACTGGTAAGGTCGACTTCAAATGAATAAAATATTTCCATTTTATCTATTCCAAAACTAATTATACTTGTTTTATTTCTATACTTTCATATTGAAATACGTTGATCTTTCTCTTGAACTGAGATAAAATACTTGCGGCAATTTTATCTCCCCGACTGCTATTTATCATCTTCTCCATACCTCCACAAGGACATTCAGCATTCCAACATTTTTAGTGGTCCCATCGAACCGGATAAGGAGAAAATAAATACTGCTTTTGGAAATCATCTGTAACCAGCATCATAAAACAGCAAGAAAAATGTACGTTTGTTTATTGCTGTAGTTCAAATTGCGTTTGATAGTCTTAACCATAGTTGTGTTAAAATACAAAATAAATAAATAAAGTGAGTCTTAATAGCTAAATTAAATAAAAATTTAATTAACTTTAAATTTGGAGGTTTTTTTTTTTTTTTTTTTTTAGAATATCATTCATTTAGTGAAGTCTGTTGTGAGAAAAAGTGGAAGAAAAAATAAATATCCCGTCGGAAAGTGTAAAGTGCAAAAGTTTTATTTTCTCTTAATTCATGAAAATACTTTTTTCCTATCGCACATACATACACCTTCTCTTATAGATTTCCCTTTCGAACAAATGAACAGTACAAATTTCTCCTACTTTTTTAAATATTCCCCTTATCGAATTACACCTTTCTACTCTCTTATTACAACTGTCTCTTAAAACACCTTTCCTACTATTTCTTTAAAAACTGCCCAGAAAAAGGGAATACTCCACTCTCAGTTGTGTGTTTCAAATTCGTTTCGTTTTTTCTGCATAGTCGATCACACTCTAAGAGTCTCTTAAGGCCACTATACAATTGTCAACCGCTTGACATCAAGCATCGTGTACGTGTGCTTGACTTTAGCATATACATTTGCTGTACGACTTTACAGCATGAGAAAATACAATACATTTATCAAAATCTCTCATCCAGCATGCCAAAAATCTAAAATTTTTGATTTTCCATCCAGCATCGTCGGTGTCACACATACTAACAAATTTTCACTAATACCATCATAATGCTGGATGGGAATTTGATTAGTGTATATTGCCCTTTAATTGTTTTCCCCTTCACTCTTTCTTATTGGAATAGAAATTAAAACTGCATGGTTTGTTTCTATGTATATCAGTGGTGTTCAAAAATAAAAATGTAATTGTGTTGGTGAGAAAATGAGAATTGCACTGTAATACTGAGTACACACGATGGAACATCAACAGGAACATCGTCATTTTCCACTTAATGTTCCATTGTGTGTAGCAATGTTTCCTGTCAAAATCCATGCTTCAATTTTGGTTCCACAAATATCAAATTATTTTGATATTTTATGTTTCCAAACTCAATGTTCCATCGTCTGTATCGATGTTTACTGTGTTTGCTCTCTTATTTCATTGAGATCAGTCGTGCTGTAATGTTGTTTTGTATATCGGAGTAAAGAAAATAAAAGACGAAAATTACGAAAATTTAACATAATGAAAGTTTGAAGAATTTTATAAATAATAATGAAAATATGAGGAATTTTATAAATTATTATAAAAATTTTTAAATTAATATATTTTATAAATTTTTTTCAAATTTTATAGCTAAATATAAAAATTTATTTTCTTCCGCGTATATTTGTTTTGTAGTAGTATATTCAATAAACACACAGAACTGATGTTTCGTTTTTGGTTCCATCGTCTGTATTTAAAAATGGAAACATGTTTTTCGCATGTTTCTCTTAATGTTCCATCGTGTGTACGCAGCATAAGAAATGTTCAATGGGTTAATAGCAGTGTTAGTCACTGTATGAATTTATTTTTTATTGAAAATATGAAACTGTTAATGTTGTGTGTAAAACTTAAAGAAATAAATATTAAACAAAAATTCAATTGACAGGAAAAAAAAGAAATACATATATGTAAAGGGTTTTTCAACAGGGACGCTACAAAAGTAGAAAGACAGGGACAGCAAACGACGCCATATTTCTTGCCGCTCTTTTGACATTTCTCTTCAATAAGGTTTGCCATTTCATGATGGAAAGATATACGAGCCAACAACGAGTCGAAATTATTAAAATTTACTACCGAAATTCGGAGTCAGTGGCCTCAACGTTAAGAACGCTACGTCCAATTTATGGTCGTCATAATCGTCCTAGCAGATCAACAATTGAGCGTCTAGTGGAAAAATTTGAATCCACAGGCACAGTACAAAATGTTCCCGTGCCAGTGAGACAAAGAAGTGCCCTAGTGTCGAGAATATTGCTGCCGCTGAGGCTTCAGTTGAAGAAAGCCCAAAAGTGTCTCTCACACGTCGTTCTCAAGCGTTGGGCATCTCTGTGACGTCGTTGTGGCGAATTTTGCGAAAAGATCTTGGCCTACATCGTCACAAGATCAAATTGACGCAAGAACTGAAGGCGCTTGACCACCAGAAGCGTCGTATGTTCGTGAATTGGGCTGAGCAACAACTTGAAAATGATTCGGATTTTCATCGAAAAATCATCTTCAGCGATGAGGCTCATTTCTGGCTGAACGGCTTCGTCAATAAACAAAATATGCGTTATTGGTCAGACAGCAATCCACACGTACTCCATGAGTCATCATTGCATCCCGAAAAAATTACGGTTTGGTGCGGTTTATGGGCCGGCGGCGTCATTGGGCCGTAGTTCTTCCGTGATGATCAAGACCGGCACGTTACTGTGAATGGTAATCGCTACCGTTCAATGATAACCGAATATTTTTGGCCCCAATTGGATGATATGGACTTGGAGGACATGTGGTTCTAACAGGACGGCGCCACAAGCCACACAGCGAATGTCACAATCAATTTATTGGAAACCAAGTTTGGAGAACGTCTTATCTCACGAAATGGCCCAGTCGATTGGCCGCCTCGGTCGTGCGATTTGACGCCGTTGGACTATTTCCTGTGGGGCTATGTCAAGTCTATGGTTTATGCCAACAAGCCAGCGACGATTGATGAACTTCGTACGAATATCGAACGTGAAATTGCAGCAGTATCGGCCGATTTATGCTTGAAAACCGTCGAAAATTGGGTTCCGCGTCTGGACTTCTGCAAGCGTGCCCGTGGTGGCCATGCAAAAGAGATCGATTTCCATACATAATGGCATCGAACGTACTTTCACAGGAATAAAGAATTTCATTGATATCCAAAACCGTTTTTGTTTTATTTAGAAAAACTTTTGTAGCGCTCTTATTGAAAAACCCTTTATATGTATGTACATTACTTAGGCTGGCTTTTTTTTTTCATTCTATAAAAAAAACAAAAAGTTGTAGATGTTTTTAATCAATATTAATGATTTCGTTGTATTTACATATTAAAATAATATCATTAATATGTTATCCCGTTAAAAAAAAATTTAAAAAAATACACTTTTTGGAAGGAAAAAATACATTCAATGAATGAATGAATGATCAGACTCAAATTTTTAAAATCATTTCAACTGTTATATATTAAATAAATTCGTTTTTTTACTAATTTTATTAAAGACTTTTATAGATCTTGTATTATAAATTTTTCAATATTTATTCTTTCGCGACAATTGCGTATTAGTAAAACATTTTTTAAATTTACAGAACTTAATGCGTTACATTGATTAGAACAAATAAATGTTAAATCTGAAAAAAAAAATGTTCACAATTTTTATTTGTCGAGCTTGGTTTGCAATTTGATCAACGATTCTTTTAATTTTTCAAGAAAAATTTGTTTTTTTAATCAAACAGCTCTTCTTTTTCATTTAAATTATTTTCCTTACATGTTTTATAACAAATTAGCAAATACATTTATACTCATAATTCATTAGTCGCTGTTTCAGTGACGACTAAATGCAAGAGCGTAAGAATACATGTGAGTTGAGCAAGGACAATTGTCCTATGAAATGAACAGCACTGTCAATATGCACATTAACGTATGTACATTAGAGTGGTCCTTAAACATGAAAATGCGATTTTGGGGATAGGCGGGGTCCAGTTTGTTACCTTTCAATATAAAACTAATAAATGTGAAGTTTGGGGACAATCGGATAAGGAAAAGTCGCGCCGGAAATCGATTGAAAATTTCAAGTGTGTTTATATGGGGAAAATATGAATTTTTTGAGATTCTACGAAAATTTCATTTTATAGTTTAATTTTTCCGACAAGTTGTTGTAAGAATCGGGATCAGTATTAAATTATCTTTTCAAAAAGCTATAAAAATTCAAAATCGAATAAAAATTCGCCAAGATATAGCAATGCCCCAGACCACTTTTGTGCCAAAAAAAAAAAACTAGGTCATGAAATTTGATAGCATTTTTTTCAACTTTAAGAAATTCATTAAAGCCATAATTTTTTTTTTGTCTCTATACTTATAAGTAATCAGATATGAAGTATTGTTTTATTACCACGTTTTTAACCTATTGCGAATTGAGACCGAAAATGGGAAATTTTTTTGATAAAATTTTGAAAACTCCTTTTTCAAGTTTTAAAAAATTTTCTTAAACTAAATTTAAAAAAATGGATCTGGCACTTTAAGGTTTTATAAGAAACATGTCAGATATTAACTGTGTGAATTTTTAGGTAAATCCCTATGTCAGAATTCTTTTGACAAGGATTTTATTTTTGCGGATTTCCAAAAAAAAAATTGATTATTGTGAAATATTCTGTATATGTAATCTTTATAAATTCTTTATATCAAAAATTAATCAGTTCTCTACTTTTAAATGCTATATTTTATCCTAATAGCATAGGGTTTCGGAAAAAAATAATATGACCCCATTAACCCTATTGGAATTGGGGTCACATACATATGACCCCAAACTAATAAAAGACAATTTATTTAAAAAATTCAAATATTTTGCAAATACTGTTGAATTTTTAAAAGCGTTACTTAAAACACTTATTATAACCAAATATGTATATCTTCCGCTCCTAAAATTTGGGATAAATCCGAGAACGTTAACCCATTATTTGCCAAGGCCAGCTTTTGTTTTTAAGATATTTCTAAATAAAGATTACCGAAAATGAGTTTTTCTATTAAACTCGATGAAACCACTTTTTAGAATGAAAGAAATATAATTCGGTTAATTTTTCTTTTTATTTAACCCTTCAGTGCTCCTGGAATCATAAATATCCATTGTGATATATCTCTGGTGCAATTGTCTGCTTATTGCTCGCGAATATAAAATTAAACAACTTTTAACCAATTTTATTATAAAACTATATTATTTTTAAAAACTATCTATATGTTTCCAAATAAAATAAGAACATTTTTGAGCTATAACTCAACATTGTTAAATTAAACTTGACTTTGTACAGGTAGGATGTTGTTTTTTGTATGATTCTACTATCTGGAGTAAAAATTGTACGATTGTTGATAAAACTTTTAAAGAACATGCAATATTTACGAAATTTGTGATGTCAACTTTTGAAAGGAGAAAAAAATAGTGGCGTAGTAATTTAAACTATATGATGTTATTTTTTTTTTTTTTTTTTCAAATATGTTGCATTAGACTGCCACTTAAAAAAAATCTTGCGCCACCCCACAGATCGGTTCCTTTTCCCAAAAAAGTAATTGTTGCAAAATTTTATTCAATTCGGTTGGGAGGAAATGGTGCCTCAAAGCCCCCCAAAGTTCAGAAAAAACGCTTTTTTTGCGTAAAATTGACTTTGGACTATCAATATCTCAGCAACTATTCATTTCACATGAAAATCCGCTAATAAGCAGATATCCCCTTAAAATCTGTAAACACAAAGAATTTACAAAAGTGTTTTGATGTTTGAACTTACCCACGCTGCCGATTACGGTACTTTGTTTTTGCAAAAGTGTTGTTGTGCTTTACTTGATAACGGAACTTTATTTTTGCGACAATAAATGAATTTGAGTATTTCATATTTATAAGTAGTTATTATTTTGCAAGTGATCGTTGTGCTAACATGTCTATGTGTTTACGTGAGCGAATATATTTGATTGGAAATTATTCCAATAGTTTGGTTGGTTCTAAATTGCCATCTGTTAAAGAAGTCATGAAAGTGATTTTTTTCAATACGCGTGTTGTTAAGCTGAGCTTGAGAGAAAGTGCCCGTTTAACAATAAAAGAAGTGCAAATAATTTGGAAAAAGTCAAGAATTCCTACAAGAGAAGAAAAGCACTGTATTGAAAAATTAGAAAACCTCTATACTGAATGGCGAAGTCTGCAAAAGAACTCAGCTAGAAAGACAAAACAACAAGAGAAAAAGGAAACTGTGTTTACCCAAAAAATGGAAAACTTATTTGATATAGCTCATGCAAATGCATTGAATATTATGAAATTTGAAGAAGATAAAATATTTTTATTGAATCAAAGAAAAGAGGGAAGACCAGGATATATGCATGGCATCGATAGCGAACAACAAACTGAAGAGAGGCAAAGAAAATTGTTGCAAAGGAAAGAAAAAAGTACACAAGAAGTTAACGATTTATTCAGAACTGTTCCAATAAACGATATTTCGTTATCTGACCCGGAAAATTCAAATTGTGAAGAAAGTGCTTCTGACATGGAAAATTCAAATTGTGAAGAAAGTGCTTATGACATGGAAAATTCAAATTGTGAAGAAAGTGCTTCTGACATGGATATTGCACAAGAGCCACCTTTAAAGAAAGCTAGGGGAAATACTAATTTAGTAACTCCAAAACTTGCTGCTGTTCTTGATTCTTGCAAAATAAGTTACAGAAATGCTGTTAAAATTATCGTTGCTACTGCAGAAGCGTTTGGTCAGAGCATAAATAATTTCATTCTAAATAAAAATTCAGTTCGTACTGCTAGACAACAATTGCGACAAGAACGTGTTGATGAAATCAAAGCCAAGATGAAAAATACTGATTTGGAAACTGTTTGTTTGCATTGGGACGGGAAACTACTTCCAGGATTAGAAGGAAAACAGAAAGTAGACCGGCTCCCTATTATAATCTCCAACGGTGAAATTGAGCAATTACTCGAGGTTCCACCTTTAGACGCAAGCACTGGAAGAGCCCAAGCATTAGCTATTTGTAAAGCTGTTTACGAGTGGGGTTTAAAAGATAAAGTGAAAGCGTTAGTTTTTGATACAACAGCAGTGAACACCGGTCGTCTAAACGGAACAGCTAAGATTCTTGAAAACTTATTAGAAAAAGAACTTTTGTATTTACCATGCCGGCATCATATCTATGAACTAGTTTTAAAAAGCGTGTTTGATTTAAAAAGTCCGAAAACCCTAATGTTGTCATTTTCCAGAAATTTCAGAAAGCGTGGCCAAAAATAAATGTCAAAAACATTAGCAGTGGCATTAGTGACAAAAGAGTTGAGAAAAAATTCTGTGCAAGTGAAATAGAAATCATAATTTCAAATTTGGAGAAATTTTTAAATGCCGAACAGCCCCGTGCCGATTATAGGGAATTTCTTGAACTTATAATAATATTCTTGGGGAAATCTCCAAGTCGTGGTTTAAAAATTAAAGCTCAAGGAGCTATGCATCATACCAGATGGATGTCAAAGGCCATATACAGTTTGAAAATATTTTTATTTAGAAATGAATTTGAGCTTACCAAGAAAGAAGAAAAGGCTTTATGCGAAATTTCTATCTTTCTTATAAAAATTTATGCTGATGCATGGTTCACATCTCCTTTACCAATAAAAGCACCTTTTTGTGATTTTAATTTTTTAATTAAGCTTCACGACTATGCAAAACATGATAGCGAAATCTCAAAAATAGCGTCTGAAAAATTTTGTAGGCATCTTTGGTATTTAGGTTCAGAAGCTGTCGCCTTTGCCTTTTTTGATTCAAGCGTAAGTTCGGAGACTAAGGCGAAAATGGTGGAAAGATTAAATAGAGAATCATCGTCTAAACAAAATGATAAAAAGGCAAATGTAACAATTTCTGAAATCCTGGAAGAGGGCATCGAACAGTTTGTTTCGAAAACAACATTAAATTTTTTTACCAGATTTAATATAAATATAAACTTTTTAAAAAAGCCACCCTTTGAGTGGGAAGTAGATGAAAATTATAAAGAGGCAATAGAAAAAATTAAAACGATAAAAGTTGTGAATGATGCGGCAGAAAGGGGGGTTAAATTGATACAAGATTATAATTCCATACTATCAACAAATGAAGAACAAAAACAATATATACTACAAGTAGTTCAAGATTATCGCCGCAGGTTTCCTGACTGCAACAAATACACTTTACTCAATACAAACTATTAATACATTGTTATAAATACCTACATACGTAATACAATAAATAACACAAAATCTAACGTTTTGCAAATTAACTTATTGAAGGCGCAAATCTTGTTTGGGGAGGTATAAATCGAAAACGGTTGGAGATAATCAAAAACTTTCTTTGGCAAAATTATTCAGCGTTAAATTTCCTTCATTTCAGTAATATGTCATTTTTATGAGTAATGGGTAATAGCTGAGTTATTCACGCCCAAAGTCAACTTTTGTGCAAAAATGCTGATTTTAGTAAACTTTGGGGGCTTTGAGGCACCCAATTACTTTTTTGGGAAAAGGAACCGATCTGTGGAGTGCCATCAGGCAAATTCACAAAAACAAAAAATCCCATATGCGCTAATGGCAGTCCAATGTTGCATATTCCATATATTAATCTTATAAACGCGTTACGGAGATCAAAATCGTTTATTGGTGTCAAAATACACAAAGTTGCACTTTTGTTATTTATTTTTTCTTTAATAAAAATTAAATTATTTGCTAAAAAAAACCATTGAGTTGCTTAAAATTGATATAAATAAAATAATAAAATAAAATAAAATAAACTTTTAAAAAAATTTGAAGATCAGAAAAAACAAAAAAGCTGAATTCAGCTATTGATCCAATAAGTAAAATGCAAAAAGCAAATAATAACAATACATCATCATCAACGACTAATATAAATACAGTGGTTAATACTACACAAAATAAAAACAAAAAAATTCCTCTATAAATATTGTTGACATAGAAACTAAAGAATTAATTGAATTTATTAAAAATGCTTTAAAAATAAAAGACTTTAAAATTAAAGAATTAAGATATAAAAAATCTTTGTTTATGAATTCACTAGATGATTTTTTAAGAGTTAAAACTTATTTATAAAAAACAAAAACAAATTTATTTACATTTACACCAAAAGGAATGAAATCCAAAACCTATTTACTAAAAGGTCTTGATGCAAATATAAAAGCTAATGATATTCTGAATGAATTATACCAATTTCAAACTGATGAATTGAAATTTATGAAAGTAAGTCAATTTACAACGAAAACTTCAATTAAAAATGGTTATAGTCTACCAATATTTCTGGTACAAATTACACCAGAAAGCAATGTGAATCAAATAAAAAATATAAAAGCCCTTCTATATCGTTGTGTAAAATGGGAGCAGGTAAAACGCCCATAGATTCCGCAGTGCCGTAACTGCCAAGGGTTTTATCATAGCGCAGCAAACTGCTATCTTCCAAGAAAATGCGTTAAATGCAATTACGATCGTGAAAGAGGAGAATGTATCATAACAAATGTTCCAGAAATCGAAAAAGAGAAGTTGCACTGCGTTCTTTGCAACAAATATGGTCATCCAGCCTCATACAAAGGCTGCGAAATATATAAACAACTTCAACAGAAACTCAGAGCTAAGAAGAAAATACTATTAGAAAATAAAAATAATAATTTCAATTCATTTTATAACCCAGAAACTAGCTGCGCTAATGTACTGAAAGCAAATAATAATGTTAATGTTAATAATAACGATACTTTAAATAACTCTTTCATATCAGAATTAAAAAACATGATAATGAATCTAAATAACCAAATAGTCAGCCTACATAAACAATTAAACGTACAAGCCTCTCGTATAGATGCTATTTTTCTATGGTAGGAGCGTAAAAATGGCAGATATACCCCACAAATCTATATCAAAAAATTTAAAAATTATTCATATTAATATTAATTCTTTAATATTAATAACTAGAAGGTACGACCTTCAACTATTTCTTAACAAACATAATCCTGATATTGTAATGATAAATGAAACAAAACTTAATCCTAAACATAAACTTCAGTTTAATAATTACACCATGGTTAGAAAAGATAGAAATGGTGCAATACGAGGTGGTGGAACAGCTATATTAATTAGAAATAATTTGAAATATAACATATATTCAAATAATATAATAAATTCCTTTAAATTTTTAGAAATTTACATACTTCGGATACCAATGGTTACAAATAAAGTTCTCTATATAATATCTGCTTACTATCCCTCTGGGAATAACGATTCTAATTTGAAACCAGAAATACATAAGCTTTTTAATTCCGTAGACCTACAAAATATGAACAACTTTTACATTTTAGCAGGAGATCTAAATGGAAATCATAACATAACATTGGGGCAACCCATCTGTTAATTAAAAAGGAACTAAACTTAGAGAATGGTTGATAGATAATGAAATAAATTTTAGATGTAAACTTTATGCATCTAGCTTACCTTCTTATCCTAGAACAGGGTCGTATCTAGATGTATGTATTGCTGATTGCAGACTTCATATCATTACAGAGAACAATACTCTAAACTGCCTCAAAACCTTAGATTATGATAGTGATCATCAGGCTATACAAATAGATGCTTATACGAATAGTGAACAACAACTTTTTACTTTCATGAAAGAAGCGCAAACTTTTAAATACAACTATACCAAAACAAATTGGAAAAAATTAGTACAAAAACTTGACAGTAATATACAAATACCAAAAAATCGAAATCTGTTAAATTCTGAAATAGATTCTCATATTAATGATCTCAATGAAATAATTATGGAAACTTTAAAAAATTGAACACCTAAATATAAAAATCTTGACCCTTTTCATAAAGTAAACAGCCCAATTATAAAAAAAGCTACACGCAGAAAAAAGTAAAATACTTACAATAATTAAAAAACACAATAGACTAGAGCATATCTTAACAGAACCCGCACTGAATACACTTTAAGCTAAACTAAAACTAATTAAAAACCTTTTAAACGAAAATATCACAAACGTTTTAAACAAATACGTACAAGAAAAATTAACAAAAATAAACCCTGAAAATTCGAAAAATATGTTTAAAGAAATTAAGGAAACTTTTAAAAAGTTTAGCCTTTTAATTCTTCAGAACATAAAAATTCTACAACATTTAGAATATTTACTTAATAATGCGGAAATAGACTCAAGAAATTTAGAAAAAGATAGATTTTTTGATTTTATTTGGTTTTATTGAGGCTTTAGATATCATTTATAAAAGTTTTAACAAACTATAATTTTATGTGAAAACTTAAAACTATATTGTATTATTTTAATATTATTAAAAATACGTGTATGCAACGTGCTTATACATAAAGTGAAAATTAAATGTTAAGAGTTTTACATTTATTAAAATAAAGTCAACTAGTGCCTGCTCCCAGCACTATTAATTATTTGTAGAGTAATTTCTACATTTAAGAACTTAAATCTAATAAATATTTAAAACTAAACTTAAAAACTAATCTTAAAAATAAACTTAAAACTAAACTTAAAAAAAAAAAAAATATATATAAAATAATAAAATAAATTACCCTCTATGTTTGCCGGGAGTAGGACTGGAATAGAAGCTATAGCCAGGAATATTGTCAAGTTGTTCCCTTATTATACCAATAGCCGAAAGATAGTTCGTATTGGACCAACTAAATTCCGATTCGCTTGACAAAATGTCCTGCATTACATTACCCTCAAAGTTCATCACGCTTTCTACAAATTTCCTCATCAGATTGAGAGCATAATTAGATAGAGGAGATAATGAAGCAGTTTCATAAATAAATTGATTTGAGAATCTTTTTTCTCGGGACTCATAATTTTTTCCTATACACTTCCGTATAATATGACGTTCAAAAATTTCCATCTTCTTCATTACCGTTGCTGAGATACTAAACCATACAGGAAATGCGTAAAGAAGTATTGGTCTTATACTAACTTTATATAAGAGTAATTTAGTTTTCACCGGCAGAGATTTATTATTAAATAACCTTGAAAATGCACCTTTAACTCGATTAGCTTTATTCAAATTATAAACAGCATGTTTATTGAATTTTAAAAGTTTACTAAAATTGACCCCGAGGTATTTAAAGCTTTCCTTAAAAACAATTTCATTACCGCCCAGAAATAGTTTTAGTTTTTTACTCTCCGGAACCACAGTATATTTGCATTTTCCGGAAGCATTTCGTATGCACATTGCATTGCTCTTGGAGACATTAATTTTAATTCCCCAGTGAGAATAATATTCATTAACATGCGTCAGATGCAATGAAACTCGTTCCAGAGCAATAAGCGGCGACTCATCATGAGCGTATAAAAGAGAGTCATCCGCATAAAGTAAACCTAAAGAATCGTTGAACACGTGGGGAAAATCAGAAATAAATATATTATACAAATGAGGTGCCAAAATTGAACCCTGAGGAACCCCACAAGTTACAGCACCCTGAGAAGATAGCATATTGTCAATCTGAACACAAAATCTCCTGTTATCGAAAAAGCTTTTAAAAAGTTTTATTATTTGTGGTTGAAACCCAATATTAATCATTTTGTATAAAATACCGTTGTGATATGCTTTGTCAAAAGCCTTTTCGATATCAAGAGATATTGCAACAGTACATTGACGTTCACGTAAATGTTGAATGACATCATTGTGAAATTTAAGCAGTGCATGTACCGTAGAGTTACCCTTTTTAAAACCAAATTGATATTGAGGAATGTAATCTTCATTTATGCCAAAGTCCATCTTCTCACGAATAATTTTCTCAAATAATTTCCCCAAATTGGATAACAAAGAAATTGGTCTTAAACAGTCAACATCGGTTTTACCCTTTTGTTTTGGAATTGGTACAATTTTTGCAATTTTCCAAGCATCAGGGAAATAACAGTTATTTATACAATTATTAAAAATTATTGTTAAGTATTCAAAAGCTTTCATTGGAAATTTTTTAATTAAATAATTAGAAATGTTATCTAAACCGCACGATTTCTTGTTATTTATCAATTTGGAAATTTCGAGAATATCATCTAATATTGTAAACTTTGTGTCCCTCTGATTGTTTAAAGATCCACAATTATCATCAAAAATTACAAGAGAATTTGGAATCTGAGAAGTGATGGTACTTATAGATTCTTCCAAATCTGAAATATCTCTATTTGGAGGAGACCCTTGATAGACGGAAGTGAAATGATTTTTTAACGCCTCCAATTTTTGGTCTAACTCCTTAATTTTGACACCGTTTACCGAAATGTCATTGACGCTTGTTCGATTTCTGTTTCCAATGACATTCAAAATATTTCTATAAGCCGATGGTCCTGGTTTTATGTCCTTAAGCTTTTCACAGAAAAGTTTCGCTTGTTCCAATTCTATTTGTTCCTTAATTAAAATCTTGACCAAATCAATTTGTTTGGAAATAAGCAAATAATCTGGATGCCTTCTGTTTAATGTTCTAGTAAATATTCTTTTCAAATCCCTTTGCCAATTATACTTAATCCTTAGAAGCTTCTTAACATGTTCCGAAACAATAAATTTTGGATTGTTTTTAGTTTCAAATTCCCTTGAGTGAATTTTGGTTATGAAATTTATTGTAGTTACAAACTCATTAATAAGATAATCAATTTGTTCATTTGATAAATTTATATTATTTGGCGGAAAATGATCCAACAAAGAATTAGTAACATCAATTTTGAATGAGTTCCAATCTGTGTTCTTAAAGGAAACAGAATGGTTGGGACTTTTCAAAAGAAAACTAAAATTTGGAAATACAATTTGAAGTTTTAGCGGTATATGGTCCGAAAAAGTGGGAAGTGTAAATGTTTTGTAATTCTGGTTGGCAACATCAATAATATCTGAACTTACTATAAAGTGATCTAAATGAGAAGAACCACCCGGGAAAGTAGGATATGAATCGCAAATTCTAGTAACAGAAAAAGATTCATTCTGAAGCCAGTTCGACAATACTTCACCATTAAAGTTGTTAATAGAATCTCCCCAATTAACGTTCTTTGCATTCAGATCACCACCTAAAATCAATCCATCGAAATTTCTTGAAAAATTTAATATTAACGAAAGACCGCTACACATTGCCCTACGACATATGTTACTAGGAAAATAAATACAACCACAAATAATTTTCTTAATATCGCCATTAATTGAAATATTTACTTCTATAAACAAATTTGGAAATTTCAAATCAGAAATATATATCCTTGAGTAGGAAAAGGAATTTTTTAGTGCTATGCCAACTCCTAAAGAGCTATCCTCCCTCAAAACAATAAAATTATCAAAATAAACCTTCATGCCTTTAGGCAAATGTAGTTCTTGTAAAAAGGCAACATCAATATCATATTGATCCAATAATTTGTTAAGTTCAATTCTCCTGCTTATATTTACAAGAGAACCAACATTAAAAGTAATCAAGTTCATAGAATTACGGACCATAGACATTTTGTACAACTTTAATTATACTCAAGCATTCTTCTTTAGCTTGATCCTTTGTCATAGTTCTATAATTTGCTATAAAATTCGAAATTCTTTCTTAAAGAGTTATTGGCTCTGGCTCACACAACAGTCTCGCAATTTTTAAAAATTCCTCAACAAAAGTCGGTCTTTTTGGTTTGTTTTGCCCTGACAATTCATTTGAACCCCTTAATACACTAGCAAATGATCTACCCAATATAAAATTAGAGGAGGCAAGTTCCCTTTCAACATTCGAAACTGCCGCACTCTTACGGGCACTTGATTGTTCTGATGACTTTTTTCTTAAAGAAACGTATTTCTTATAAAACGAACAACCTCTAAAATTAGAAGTATGGCCAATCTTTTTGCAATTTACACAAAAAGGTTGCTCATCACCACCGGAAACAAAGGCACAATCTCCAGGTGCGTGTTTTTTATCACATTTCATACAAGCAAACGGACGATTACAATTCTTAGAAAAGTGTCCCCAAAGTTGACACCTCCAACATTGTGGTATCTTAGTGTTGTTCTTTGGACGTTCCCAAGAAACAATCTGATTAAAGATAATCCTTATGCCAAGAATCTCTTTTATATTCCGGTTCGGTTTCAAGGTTACTAAAAACAAACCAGTATCAATGCCTTTTTTTTTTGAATACTCCGTAGAGAATTTTGACACAGTATCAACAGTATCTGGAGCGATCTTATCTAGTTACAACTTAATATCATTGACATCTGATTTATAATAAAGACCTCTGCAAACAACGCCCTGACGTTTTAACTCCCTGGGAGTGTATGAGTAAGATGCAATTTCTTTTTCTCTTAACAGTTGCATCATTTCAGCATGAGCTGATGGATCTTTAAGGTATAATTTGCTTCTATAATTAGACTGGTTCTTAACTTTAAATTCAATGTTTTTGGATTTAAGTTGATCAACAAGTGATTTTACATTTACATTTTGAAGAAATATGGGAGGACAAAATGAATTCCTGGCTTTTAGCTTCTTTTGTGAATTATTCATTTTATTGTTAACATGATTTAAGTTTGAATTATTATCTACAACCCCCTCGGGTTCTAAATCTAAATCCCCTAATAACGAATACTTATTTGTACGATTCACATTATTATATTGTTTATCTAAATTTTTTAAATGAAAATTTGTTAAATCAACTTTTACATCACCTTCAAAAGTTCTTTTTTTTCTATTGCTGCCGATTATTTTGTATTCGTCATCAGTTGTGAAATTGGAATTAGTTTCATACTCCATGTCGTTCTCTGAGTTGTCATCTTCAGGAAAATTTTGAAGTTTTATATTTTCTAGAATTTCTATTTTATTTTTTAATTCAACAGACTTTTCAGAAGGAGCAGATGCCGATTGAGAATGTAGTGACGAGTTTCCAAAAAAAGTATCATGCAAATCATTAGCTGAACTATAGGTTTGTACACTATTTGTTGATCTGTTTATGAGCTCATTAAGAGGGGAACTAACTGATTGTAAATGAGATTGATTTTTACTATTGACATCATTGACGTTTGTTGTTTTACGAATGGTTTCTTGGATACTGGATGAAGTTTCAATTGAAATCGCATTATTAATACCATTTTTATTTGTTGGTGGATTTCCATTTGCCTTTGAAGATTTTTTTTGTGAGTTAGATTGATAAATGAAAAACAGTTTGGATTTAAATACAAGCATTCAACTACAAACGCAATACAATTACTCACTTCCAATATTAATTGGAATTGGAACAGGAAACTATGCACTGGAGCTTGGTTAATAGATATGGAAAAAGCCTTTGGCACCAGGTTTAATATTCAAATTACTTGAATTTCAGTTTGCAATTCATCAAATAATACTCATTTATAATATGATTAGCGAAAAATCCTTTATAGTATTTCACCAGAACTATAAAAGTAATAGATCCTTCAAAATCATTAATGGCCTACAACAAGGTACTCTCTCCCATTTTATTTAATCTTTTTATTATAGATCTGGTTAGCAAAACAGAAACCATTATAGCATTTGCAGATGATTTTGTCATTTACCACGCCGATAGCACAATCGATAAAATAAATACATACTTGCAAGAATGTAGTAGAACAATTTTCAGTAGACTGGAACATGAAAATTAATGCACAAAAATGTGAAACGATTTTATTCAGGCCCTCTGTCGATAAATGTAACAATATAAAAAGAAACAGGAAATATTTTGTAATTAAATCGAATTTAACTAAGTAGTGTTTTGTCTCTCAAATCGTACACACGTCTTTCTTTGTTAGTTGATCGCGTGTAAATTTTATGTCCGTGCCTTGTCCGTGTTAAATAACTTAAAATACAATAACAAACAAAATTAGTGGAAATAGAAAAAAAAAATAAAATATTAAATCAAACCTTTCAGAACAAAATCAAAACTAATAAACATATATCGCAAAAAAGAATATAGAACAACAAAGAATACATTATATATATACGAAAAAAAAAATAGATAACATCACAACTTAAAATAAAAAACAACAAAAAATATCAATTACAATTTATTAAATTAGTAAACAAACACAGCATAAAACAAAATAGTCAAAACAAAAACAAACGTATCACTTCAACAGTCAGCAAAAAAAAATAGAAAAAAAATCAACCATCACCGCATTGTTCAATGCAAAAACACCATCTACAGCAGTCAAGCCTTGTCGTTACATTCAACCACACAAAGGGCTTTTATGCTTCTCAATGCAAGTGTCATTGTTGTTGGTAATTTTGCCTACCATAATTTATTTTTATTTTATTTATAGTACAAGTATTTTTATTTATAGTACAAGTGGGGATGTATTCGTTTTGCTGTTGGTTATGTTAGTGATGAAGGCATAGCACTGGTTACTAACTGTCCGAATAACAGCAAAACGATTACTTGTCACTTGTACTATTGTTTTTTTTGGAATATTGACTTAGCTTTTATTAATTTTGTAATGTCAGGTAAATTCAGAATAGACTTCTGTAACATACGTGGACTGAGGACGAATTTTTTCTCTGTATATGCCCACACTCGCTTCCATCGGCCGGATGTTTTCGCCTTATGTGAGACCCAGGTGAGTGAGGATGCTGATCCACAAGATTTTCATGTACCTGGTTATCACCTTCTATCCCTTTTTTCTTTCCATAGGGGCCTTGCAATGTACATTCGTGACAATGTTGTGTACCAGTTCCAGCAACATTATAACTGTAATGATGCAGAATTTAACTCACTTTGGGTTAAGTTCAAAATCAGGTCACACATTTTACATTTCGGGTTTCTTTACAGAAGCCCAAACATAGAGAGGGAGCATACCTATAATGGCTTCGATGCCCTTTCTGAATCCATAACTAGAATCCTAGAGAGTTGCCCGAATAGCGAAATCGTAGTTGCCGGCGATTTTAATATTCACAACTCTTCTTGGCTTCACCATTCGAGTCAAACAACTCCCGAAGGTCCTTACGTTGAGCTTTTCGCCGCGCATAACTACTTAGCGCAACTAGTGAATGAACCAACGCATATTCCGTGCATTGAAGGGCAAAGACAGAATACTCTCGACCTTTTTCTAACTTCACACCTTGACAAGTATGAAGTGAAAATATTTGCACCTCTTGGTAATTCGGATCACTGTACCATTTCCGCTTCTTTTTCGTACTCTGTACTTCACAGTGTTTCAACACCAGCTATGAAACGCTCAGTTTTCATTTACGAAAAGACTCGTTGGGCCGAGCTCAACGATTTCTTCAAGCATTTCAACTGGAAACTTTGTTTTCTAGATAATAATGTTGATGCTGCTGCGATAATGGTGGAAAAAATTATAGTGCTTGGTATGAGATTTTCATGCCATCAAAGCGCATTTCGGCTAAACCTAATCAAAAATCTTGGTTTAACCAGACTTGCAGACATGCAGTCAGATCCAGAGAGGAAGCATTCAGACTTTGGTGTGAAAATAAAAATTCCGTCACTGAACTGCTACGCAAACAGGCGAGAAATGAATGTGCCAAAGTACTAAGGCGCGAAAAATTTCTTCACGATCAGCGTCTTCGAGCTAAAGTTTTTTCTAGTCCTCGGGGCAGCAAGAGCTTTTGGTCATTTGTTAAAAGAGTAAAGACTAATGCTAGTTCTGCTATCCCAACTCTTATAATGAATGACCAAATATTCACTGACCCGGTTGATAAGGCTAATCTTTTAGCTGACCTTTTTGCAAAAAATTCATTTTTGCCGGATAGCGATCAACCACTGCCCGAACTCGAAAGAGTATCTTGAACTATGCCTAAAATATTCTTCCGAGCACGTGCAGTTAAAAGGGTTCTTTCGGATCTCAACATTAAGTCTCCGGGTCTGGATGTTATACCAGAACTGGTGCTAAACAGTGCTCTTCGACGCTAGCCAGTCCATTGGCCAACCTTTTCAGCCTTTCGTATCGTGCGGGAGTCTTTCCCTCTTGCTGGAAGGTTGCTAATGTCCAGCCAATCCCTAAAAAGGGTGCGGCTAATAACCCTGAAAATTATCGTCCAATTGCAATCTGCTCTGGCCTCTCGTAGAGGCCAACTCACTTTTTAATGATCGACAGTATGGCTTCCGTAGAAATCGTTCCACGGGAGACCTGTTAGCTCTACTTTCTGAGCGCTGGAGTCGATCCATTCGCAATTTTGGCGAAAGTAAAGTGGTTGCTCTGGATATTTCCAAGGCATTCGACCGTGTATGGCAATGTGCATTGATATCAAAGCTTATTGCATTTGGGGTCGGTAATGACTTCTCTCGATTTATATCGAGTTTTCTCAGAGACCGAACAATACGTGTTGTTATTGATGGGGTCTTATCTAATGAGTTTCAGCTTAATTCAGGGGTACTCAAGGTTCCGTTCTTTCTCCTTCTCTTTTCCTTATCGTTCTGAACGACCTTCTTGGCTAAACTTTTAACTCTATATACTCTTTCGCAGATGACAGCAGCATTTGTCATTCATTTTCCTTTAATTGTAGGCCAAGCCTCTTGGAGGTTGGGGGCAAAAGGCGGACAATGAATGACACATTCAATCAAGACCTCTTAACAATCGCCGCGTGGGGTAAAGCGAATAGGGTTGATTTTAATGCGCTGAAGACTCAATGTTGTATGTTGACCCATAGGGCCATGGAATCAACAATGTCATCTGTATATATGGGTGGTATAGGTAATAAGGAATCGGATACTCTTGATGTTCTGGGCATGAGAATTCAATGTGATGTTCGTTGGAACGAGCATGTTTTTCAAGTGTCGAAAGAAGCATTCAAGTGTCTTGGTTTTCTAAAACGGTGTAGAAATTACTTCACTCCTTCTGATCTCCTTAAAATCTATACCACTTACATCCGACCGAAAATGGAATACAACTCCCATATATGGGCAGGGGCTTCGAAGTCTATTTTGGAGCTACTGGACCGTGTGCAAAGGAGGGCGTTGACGCTCATCAATGACAGTAGGGTATCCAATTCTATTGATTCATTGGAACACCGTCGGAATGTGGGTTGTGTAGCACTGTTCTATAGATATTACCATGGGAAATGTTCTTCTGAGATTAGCGAACTTATTCCAAGTGCCCGAGTTTCGGTTCGTTGTACCCGCTTCTCTAGTAGATCACATCCGTTTGTAGTCTATTGTCCAGTTGACCGCACAACGCATTACAGAGAGAATTCGTTTATCGGTCGAACTAGCCGTATGTGGAATAAACTCCCCGCAGAGGTCTTTCCTGACAGTTATAATCTAATAAAATTTTAGTCAAATATCCACAAACACTACTCCCACTCTCCTCCTTCCCATAACCTATTTTCCTGAAATCAACACAATGCACTGCATTGGTAGGGGGCATCCCCTGAGTGTTGGTTAACAAAAAAAAAAAAAAAAAAAAACACAAACATACCCAATAAACAAGTGGTCAAATACTTAGGCATTCATTTAGACAAATTCTTATACTTCAATACTCATGTAAACGAAATACCTAGGAAAGCACGAAAGGCATTTTTTCCATATAAATCCTTATTTTATTCTAAACACATAGAATCTAAGATAAAAATAATTATGTACCAATCACTTATTAGACCAATCCTCACATATGGAAATAATAAGTCTTCGAAAGGAAATGTTTAAGGGCTTGTACGTCATTATTTAGATCGTCACATAGTAATTATGTAAAATACGTCTCAAATAAAAAGCTATATAATACATCTAATATAATTAGAATAGATAACTTTATAATTAATGATATTTATATAATACATAAATACTTTAGAAAAAGGTATTGTGCCACCCGACGCATTTTTATACTTAGATAAGTTAAATATAATTCAGGATGAAAATGGCATTCCTATTTTTTATCATAATTTCAGACGGGTCAATATCAAAGCAATTGATTGTAATTCTCCAAATAATAATATCAAGTATGACACAAGCATATCTAACAAAGAAATTCACATACTGCAAATATCAAAAGCCAAACAATTTTGGTGGTTACATGAATAATTAACTATAATTTTCTTGTAACATTTAGACCTTAGTTTTATCCTTCTACTAAGATACAAGTAATGTTTTTAACAAAAAAAAATTTCATTACAAAATTAATTTATATTTGCTGTGTATTTTAGTATACAAAATAAAAATACTAATTATTGTAATTCAATACCTATTCCTGTATTAAAAATACTAGAGAGCTCGTTTCTGGGACTTTGTACATATGTATATATAACTTTCTTTATAACTAGTGTTTATTATAGTTTAAGAATTTTAAAATTGTGAATAAATAAACGTACAAAAAAAAACAAAATTTATTCTTAAATTTTGAGTATAGGTCATGTAATTTTTTATTTTAAAAATAATCTAGCATCCATCGGATTTCAGCAACATATATATCATTTGAAAGCTTTTATTTGATATTTTTAAATTTGAAAGCCATTGGCCCATTATGAACCTATTTAAAATTTTGCATTTTTATAAAAGTTTTTTAATATGAAATTATCTCGGAAATAGGCATATATCATGTGTAGTTTTACATAAACTGAATAAAAGCCGGGTCCACTAGCTTTATTTCGATGTATATATTGACCTCTTAACCCTTTCAGATTTTTCGCAATAAATATATCGTTATTTGTAAGGTAGTTCAATAGAAAATCAAGTATCTTATTCTTTAAAGGGAAATTAACCAATTAATAATTACTAGAAGATTCCAGCGCTCGAAATTTGAGTGCAAATTCTAGAAAATTTTATTTTTTTCATTTAATAAAGACCCTAAAGGTATGTTTCACAATTCAACTCATTTTAAATGAAGAAAACAAACTCAACACATTAACACAAACACATTAACAAATTTAATAAACACACACATAGCATTGTATAATTTTATGTATGTGTTAGTAGCAACTTTAAAATATGATAACTCCAAAAAAATATTCCAGACGATGAAAATCTGTAAATCTGGGTAACAGCCAAAAAGAAATACCTTTCAAATGATAAATTTTTTTGTCAAAATCGGGGTAAAACTGTGAAACCTACATCGGTCACAAGAAATCGCCTTGCCTATTAATATTATAGATATTTTCATATTATTATTATTTTTTTTAATAGCGCGATTTTTTTTTTTAAATTCTATTATTGAATTATTATTCTATTCTATTATTTAAAGAATTCTATTTATATAAAAAAAAATTATTTTTTGTAATTTTTTATTTTTTTTGCAATAATATAATAAATGTTAATTATAGAAAAAAAAAATTTTGAAGTTGTAATTTTATGAAAATAAAAAATAATTAAATGGGAGAAAAAACACTTCCGTGGGATTTGAAACAAGTGCGACTTGCGTGTGTCATTGTCACAAATGAAGAGATTTGTATAAAATTCTTTGGTTTGTTATAAGAATAAAAAAGCGTTTGCATAGTGCACAACCATACATATGAAATTTCATGTTTTCATTTTGAAAAATATTTACATATAAGAAAAATTACTCCTAGTAGTAGATCATACAAAAAACAACATCCTTCCTGCACAAAGTCAAGTTTAATTTAACAATGTTGAGTTATAGCTCAAAAATGTTCTTATTTTATTTGGAAATATATAGATAGTTTCTAAAAATAATATAATTTTATAACAAAATTGGTTAAAAGGTGTTTAAATTTATATTCGCGAGCAATAAGCAGACAATTGCACCAGAGATATATCACAATGGATAATTATGATTCCAGGAGCACTGAAGGATTAAATAAAAAGAACAATTAACCGAATTGTATTTCTTACGTTCTAAAAAGTGGTTTCATCGAGTTTAATAGAAAAACTCGTTTTCGATAATCTTTATTTAGAAATATCTTAAAAACAATTATGGGTTAACTTTCTCGGATTTATCCCAAATTTTAGGAACGGAAGATATACATATTTGGTTATAATATTTCAAGTAACGCTTTTAAAAATTCAACAGTATTTGCAAATTGTCATTTATTAGCTTGGGGTCATATGTGACTCCAATTCCAAAAGGGTTAATGGGGTCATATTATTTTTTCCCGAAACCCTAGGCTATTAAGACAAAATATAGCATTTAAAAGTAGAGAACTGATTACTTTTTGATATAAAGAATTTAGAAGATTACATATACAGAATATTTCACAAAAATCTCATTTTTCTCGAAAGCAGCAAAAATAAAATCCTTGTCAAAAAAATTCTGGCATAGGGATTTACCTATAAATTCACACGGTTAATCTCTGACATGTATTTAATAAAACCTTAACGTGCCAGATCCATTTTTTAAAATTTAGTTTAAGAAAATTTTTGTAAAACTTGAAAAAGGAATTTTTAAAAATTTTATCAAAAAAATTTCCCATTTTCGGTCTCAATTCGTAATAGGTTAACAACGTGGTAATAAAACAATACTTCATATCTGATTACTTATAAGTCTAAAGACAAAAAAAAATTATGGCTTTAATCAATATCTCAAAGTTGAAAAAAATGCTATCAAATTTCATTACCTAGTTTTTTTTTGGCACAAAAGTGGTCTGGGGCATTTGTTACTTCTTGGTGAATTTGTATTCGATTTTGAATTTTTATAGCTTTTTGAAAAGACAATTTAATACTGATCCCGATTCTTACAACAACTTGTCGGAAAAATTAAACTATAGAATGAAATTTTCGTAGAATGTTGATAGTTTTATTGTTGACCTGTTGTGTTGTAATATGGTTTTTGGTTTGTTAGGCTCAAGGTCATGTAGTTTTAATAATAAAAAATTCATATTTTCCCCATATAAACACACTTGAAATTTTCAATCGATTTCCGGCGCGACTTTTCTTTATCCGATTGTCCCCAAACTTCACATTTATTAGTTTTTTATTGAAAGGTAACAAACTGGACCCTGCCTATCCCCAAAATCGCAATTTGAAAAATGTCCATATAACGTAGGACCACTCCAATGTACATAATATGTACATTAGGGTGACAATGAAAAATCAACTTTGGATTTTTGATGATAAATGTGAAGATTCTTTTGCCACTTGGTCTAAAACTTACTTGCTGAAAATTTGAGCCAAATTGGATAACTCTATCCCGTGCACCTTTGAGGTCAAAGTTCAAATTTTGGGAAATATAGTGTATTCGCCTATATTGGATCTAAAAAAATAGCTTTTCGATATGAATTATACCCAAATCCAATGGGATTAATGTGCCACATAGTGTTGAACTTGCATGCTGAAAATATTAGGCGAATCGGGTAACTCTATTCCGTGCACCCTTGAGGTCAAAGTTCAAATTTTGGGAAATTCTGTATATTTAACTATAATTGATCTAAAAATATCGTTTTTTTTAAGTATATTCATTTAAATTGTTCAGGAACTGGATGTTTTAGATATTTTTAAAAGTATTCTGAAATATTATGAATAAATTTAACCCTTTTTTGCTACGGGGGTCAAAACGACCAAATTTCTTAGCTTTAAATACAACATTTAAAAAAGGTGATATACTAATCCTGAAAAACGAAAAATATTTTTAATAGAAATATTAACCCTTTTTAGCTACTAGGATTGAAACTACCCATTTGAAATATTTAGTTTTCATTACGAAATACAAATATATATAAACCGCCCTGTATGTAACCTGTTAGTGCAGACCTCAACCCCTGTAAAACAAGATTTTTATCAGTTGGTGTGGATACAAACCGATAATATTTAAATTTAACGGATTTAAAACAAAAAAGTCAAGGCATGCTAGATCTATTTTTTTTTTTTTACAAGAAATTACAAATAATTGCAAAGCTTTATTATTTTAATCAGTTTGACGCGTTAAACGCTCGAGTTAACAGTGCAAAGTGGTATTTTGTCAAAAAAATAGTTTTAAACCATGCCTTTATTAAGAGATGAAATTTATCTCATCGGTTTTGAAAAAAGTCAATTAACTGGGAGTAAACTTCCATCAATAGGGGATTGTCTCAGAGTTATATTTTATAATTTAAGAACTGTGAAATTAAAAATTAAAGACAGTGTACGACTGGTGGTAAAGGAGTGTTTTACTTTTTGGGAAAAAGCTCGGATTCCTACTATGTCAATTCAAAATGCATAGAAGAAATTAACTCGCTTGTACGAGGAGTGGAGGGAAATGAATAGACGGAAAAGCAGAACATCCGAAATTTATAAGAAAAAGAGAGAAAGATGCACTCGATGATTTGTTTGATTTCGCACATCCCGATGCACTTAAGTTAATGAAAATCGAGGAAGATAAATTGTTTTTGTTGAAACAGAGAGAAAAAGGACGAGAAGGTTGCATGGTGGGAGTTGATGCAAAATTAAAGAAAACTGAAGAAAGACGTGAAACCCGGAAGCAACGGGAAGAAACTAAAAGAAAAATGTATCAAGAGGCTCCTTCAATATCAAAAGGTAATTTTTATAGTAATTAACTATTTTTTATAAATCTGTGAAACTTTTACAAACCCAGCAAAGCCTTCTATTACCCTGCAATGGGTTTAATATACTAAAATCATTATTTCCACCTAAAATATATAAAAAATTGTTGATTTTTTTTTATAATCATATAAAAAAAATTATAGGATTTACTACATATGTAACAAGTTCAGATGAGTCAGAAGACGGTGAATCTACGGAAGCTAATGATCATATAATAGACCCAATGACCACGAGTTGTCCTGATACTTTGAATAGTTCACAAAAACAAAATGCTTTAAACACAAAAAGGCCATCTAAGGAAATTTTAACGCCCGGACTTGCTGCGGTTTTAGATAAATTAAAATTAAGCTCTAGAGGTACTGTTCACATGCTTATTGCAGTTTTGGATGCAGTTGGATTAAACTCATCAGAGTATGTTATTAACCGCACGTCTATTCATCAGCAAAGGGATGCATTCAGAAAAGCAAATAGTACTCGAATCGGGTTAAAACTTCAATCCAATACTCAGCCACTAACGATACACTGGGATACAAAACTGTTATCTGGCATATCAGGAAAAAACAAGACCGACTGTCAATAATTGCAACCGCTCCCGATTTTGAACAAATAATTAATATTCCTGATATACCGGCTGGAACTGGCGTTGAAATAGCATCTGCAGTATATGATTCATTAGAAGAGTATCAAGTTTTGGATAGAATCGAGGCATTTGTCTTTGACACACCCGCCTCAAACACTGGCAAATTTAAAGGGGCCTGCAATATATTAGAAAAAAAAAATACGTAGAGACATTTTGTTCCTAGGATGCAGACACAATGTGTTTGAAATAATTTTAGCAGCTGATTTTAATGAAACAAAAATTTGTTCTTCGACTGGCCCAGAAGTCAGCTTATTTAAAAAATTCAAAAAACAATGGTCGAACGTAAAAAAGGATGAGTATATGATGGGATTAGCAATACCTCGAATAAAAGAAATAGTAGGTGATGATTGCGCTAAAATTTTAGATTTTGCAAATATAAAAGTTAAAGAGGACTTTCCACGAAATGACTACAAAGAGTTCCTGGAATTGATTATCATATTTCTGGGTGGAAGTCCTCCTAGTGGCATAAAATTTTTTAAAAGCGGAGCAAGCTCCCTTAAACGACATATTATTTTTGAGAAATTTAGAAGATTATAAAAAAATAAATGCACAAATTGCTGATGGAGCCATAACAAAGTTTATTAATCATCTATATTACTTTAATGAAGAATGCGTAGCATTCAGTTTATTCGATGATAGAATAGATTTTGAAACAAAAAACAAAATGGCTAAAAAAATTTTGACTTTTATGGAAGAAGAAAACCTTGAGGAAGAAGAAATTTTGAAAAAGTTTTTAATTAAAAAAGAAAATCTTAATACTAAATCTTAATCGCTAAAGATAATTCATCAATTTTGATTGAACTTGTATCCAAAAATACGAAAAGTGTTTTGAAGAGATTCCAAATTTCAATGGATTTTTTACAAAAAGACCCAAGTAGCTGGAAAGATTGTGAAGATTATAGAGAAGGAAAATTTATTATTCAAAAACTAAAGGTTGTTAATGACTGCGCCGAACGAGGTATTAAGCTTGTTGAAGATTATCATGAGAAGATCACAAAAGATGAACAGCAGCGACAAAAATTATTCAAAGTAAGTTATATTTAAATTTTTAAATAATTATTGTGTTTCTTTTTAGGTTGTTCAAAACTATCGACAACAATATACGAAGCATGCGAATTTAAATAATTTAAGAAATGATTACATTTAATCAAACTTACCGAAAAAGACCTTTCAAGTTGCCTTACTTTTTATATTAAAAACATATTTTTATTCCAATTAAAATATACTGCTTTTGCTTCTATACGAAAAACATTCACATAAATATATATTTTTAAATATTGGTTTTAAAATTTCAGTTTTTCGTTTTTAGAAATAATTTAAGCAAATGTGTAGTTTTGACCCCGGTAGCAAAAAAGAGTTAAATTTACTCATAATATTTCAGAATACTTTTAAAAATATCTAAAACATCCAGTTTCTGAACAATTTAAATGAATATACTTAAAAAAACGATATTTTTAGATCAATTATAGTTAAATATACAGAATTTCCCAAAATTTGAACTTTGACCTCAAAGGTGCACGGGATAGAGTTATCCGATTTGGCTCAAATTTTCAGCAAGTAAGTTTTAGACCAAGTGGCAAAAGAATCTTCACATTTTTGTTTAAAATTCTGGAAAAAAATTTTTCCCATATATTTCATTGTCGCCCTAATGTACATATGTAATATGTAATATGCTGCAGAACAGCCGAAAATATTATGTTAACATTTTCGGCTGCTCTCCAGCTTATAACAAAAGTCTCTTTTAATAAGTTCAAGAGTTTCTTCGTTGTATTTTTCCATTAGAGTAGAAGTTAAAATTGCATTTTTTTTAATACACACACACATTAACATATGTCAACATTCATGAAGTTGATATTTGATAATCACCCCTGTTCTTGAAACCACTATCACAAAAAAAAAACTCGTAAATGAAAAAATTCTTAAATCTACGAATTTTTTGCTGTTCTCTAATTTCAATAAGAATATTTTTTTTCGTTTTAATTAACATAGAAAAGGTTTTGTGAAATCAAAACAAATGCCCTTTTTTCTACTAAGCAGGTCTTAAGAGATAAAAAAAAACTAATTGATATTTAAACTCTAACATGTTTTTTATTGAACCTTGTCATTATTTTAAAAAATTAGACATTAATTTTATGAAAGAAACTATTTTAAAAAACGTCTACATTTTGCGCTCATTTAAAAAAAAACTCGTAATAAGTGGTCGATGTTAATAAAACACACTTTTTGCGATGATGCTGTTCTATAACTACAATAAAAACTTTTTATTTACACAATCTATTTTACATTATAATTTTTTCAATTATAACATAGATTCTTTATGCACTAATTATTGCAAATAAAGGAATTAGGGTCAAAGGGGGTAATTGTAAACGATTTTGCATTTTCGTTTTTTTCTAAATTTAAAGTGTTTCATCCAGCTTAACCATGCGATATTGGAAATTGGTGTTGGTTTAACTTACATTTAAATTCTTTCATCTTTTAGAAAAAAATTATTATAAGTGTGTAAGTTTATCAGGTTTTGTAAAAATTCGTGTTCACATTTGCCCCCGCGCTTTTTTAGAAAAAAGAGAAAAGTGGGGTAAATGAAAACAATGAACTTAGACTCTTAAGGCTATAGAATAAACACATTTAGGGTAAAAGTGAACTAAACCAAAATGAAAACGATTGATGAAGAAAAAAAATCGAAAATGCAGTGTTCACAATTACCCCAAAGAATATTTAATAAGGAGTAAAATTTAGATATAGTTGTTTAAAAAGATTTTATTTCAACTTTTTACAAGAAAATAAATGACACAAAGATTTTGTAGTTATGAAATTAAAAAGAAAATTTAAACATTACAACTCGAAAACTGGAACTTAGTAATCTTTCCTTCGACAATAGTTTTTATTGGGTCTGGCAACAATCCAAGAACTTGGTTAATAGAAACAAAACTTTTATCGGTTTCGACAACTTGAAACATTGTTTTTGAGGCACCAATACTTATAGTCCCAACTACTTCGACCTCTTCTTCGTCCTCCAGGACCCTGGAAATCTGACATACGTACTTATATGTGGTAGCAAGCCGTTTTCCACCTTTAAAATTAACAACGACAAAATGGCCTGGCCTTAATTTGTTTATTCCCTCAATGTGCAGATATTCTACCTCTTCAGCTTCTTCTATCGCTTCATTCCACACGGATTCAATGCTTGGTATAGACACATCGTCTTCATTTGAAGATGAGCTCAAATTTGTCGTCCTGGTCCTTACTTTTTTTGGTTTCAAGCTTTTTGTATTCTCCACAAGCACAGGTTTTTCTTTCTTAGGTCGCTTTTTTAGCAGCTTTTAAGCTTTGAGCTCGTCAGCTTGTTTTAATCGGGTTAGCACTTCATCTGTGGTTAGAACTTCTCCATATTTCATTTGTTTTAAGCGTGAAACTACCTTCTTAGCAATTTCTGGTTTAGCTATAAATGAAGGAGATGAATTTTGTAGACCAAAAACATTTTCCAAAAGTTCTTTAAAAAGAAAAAAAAAACTCATATTGTAACATAAAGTTTAACTTAAGTAGGTAAGTTAAAAGATAAATGCTTAATTAATAACTTACCTTGAGGAGGTGACATCATAGGTTGTGGAGGCAATGGTAATTCAATCTGCCCTGTACTTGCGTTTCCGGTATTCTCGAAAGTTTGGGAATTACCTAGACAAAAATTAGTAGACCGTGAAGAGTACATCAATCAGCTTAAATTTATTTACCTTTTGAAGTAGGTGGCATTTCAATCTGGGCTGTACCTAGCAGAGGAACGGGAGGGCAGACACACATTTTAGGAATATCCAGTGTTTGTCTTATAGCTTCTACACAGTCAAGTGGAAAGGACGGTGTTGGTTCTTGTTGAGGCACTGCAATAGATGCGGTTGCATATTCTGGTGAACTATTTGTCCGGACTTTGCACAGTTCGTTATAAATAGCTTGCTCTTTTACGCTGAAAGCATTAAATTTGGTCGGATCAAATGGGAAAATCCCGGTGGATCTAAATCCTGACACAATGTTTGCGGAAGTAAGATTATTTTCCCAAATCGGTTTCAGAAGTGCGGCAAAGTCATTTTTAGGAAGACGGCAACTTCCTTGTCCCATCATATTTTTGCCATAATTGACAAGAGATTTGTCCCACGCTGTTTTAACTGGACCAAAAACACATTTGTCGAGTGGTTGTAATTTATCGGTTAAATGACTTGGGAAACGAATTAGTTGAATATTATTTTTAAGAGCTTCTTCAACGATCCTAACACTCATATGGCTAGAGTCACCATCGTAGAGAAGAACAGCAGTTTGGTCCGAATTGGATTTTTCATTGCGAACCTTTTGGACATGAGGAATTAGTCCGTTCATAATCCAATGATAGAATTGAGGCTCTTCCATCCAACCTTCCTTCGAAGCAGCATAAAGAGTTCCTGGGAAGCAATCTATTGAAGTCCATCGTGCCTGGACAGCGCCGCCTTTGAAAACAATTAGTCGTGTTAGCTTATCTCCACTAGCAGATACACAAGCCAAGACGGTTATAGACTCTCTGCCAGAACCACCAGAAACACGGCTTAAGGGTACACCCTTTTCTCCGATGGCTCTCAAACGACTTGGATCACTGCTGAAACCACTTTCATCAGCGTTCAAAATAAAAGCTGCCTTGTCTGGGCTTTGCAAATTAAAGTCATCGTAAACTTTGGCAATTTTTTCATAAAAGTCAAAAATTATGTCAGCTTTTCGAGCATCTTGGCGAACTTTTTGCAAGTGTTCTGGTTTTTTCAGTTATAGGTTTGGATGTCGTGACATAAAACTACGGTACCAGTCATCTCCTGGCTTCCCATTATTGAAAGGTGTAGCCAAGTTTTTTGTTTTCACGTAGGTACCCACTAAATTAAGGAGATCCTCCTTATCGCAAGGGTAACCAGCCCGAGATCTTGAAATTAGGCACCTCGCGATGGTGTCTTCCACATTTGACGATAGTGCAGGCTTTCTTCCTCGTGATAAAATGGCAGGAGTATTTTTCCTACCACCAATTCGATTAAAAATAACTGACTTTGGGACCCCGTAAGTTTCTTCAGCTTGCCGATATGTCATATTTTTGTTGTTGACGTCTTCCACTGCATGTAAGATATCTTCTGATGTATAAGATGGAGACGTCGTCTTTCTTTTATAAATACGTGGCATCTTTTTGAATTAAAATTATATAGGATCAACTCTAAGTTCATTTAAAACACATGTTTACGATTACCCCAACGTATTTACTTTTACCCCATTTCGGTGTTCACATTTACCCACGATGTAAAAAAAATGGGGTAATTGTAAACAGCCAATAACTTTTATAATTTTTTACATAGAATTAAAAATCACATCACATGCATTAACACTCATATTTAACATTATTATAAATAAAACAGTTACTTACTTTGATCACAAATTTTATGTTTTAAAACAATTTCACTGAACACAAAAAAACTTGAAAACACACGAAAATGAATAAATCACGCCAACGATCAAACTGCAACTAATCATTTTACAGATTGCGTCTGGCACGTGTCAGCATAACGGGAATATATCATATTTTCAAAAAATGTCATGGCATGCTTCGATGGAAAACCGGTTTTTGTAGAATAAAGTGCGTTTACAATTACCCCTGTTCACAATTACCCCCCCTTGACCCTAAAAAAAATTTTTTTCATCAAATCACATATTTTTATTTTTTTTGCATATGTTCGAAACAGTATTGATGCCAGTCACATCCAATTTATTTGAATATTGAATTTTTTTTTAGTGATGCCTAACTTTTTAAAAATAGAAAAGTCATTTTTAATTGAATGAAATTGAAGAACAAAAAAAATTAAATGTACAAATAAGTTGTTATTTTAAAAGAAAATATTTTTCATTATACTTTTTCTATAAACTTAAGAAAAAACATGCACAAAATAGTTAAAAGTTTTTTGTGAAACTGAATAAAGAACCATATGGCACCTTGGATTCTAGATAACATATGTTCTTAACTCAAACATATGGTTCTTAACTCAAACATATGTTTCCATTAGATAAATAAAAAAAGTGGTTTCAAGAAACCCAAAATTTCAATTTCATGTGCTTTTAAATTCACTCTTATTCAAATAACAACGTTTCAATAACAGTGCTGAATGTTCGACAGCTTAAAAAATTTTTTTTTCCAATAAAGAATATAATACAAACCATATTGATATTAAGAGGGTCATTAAACTTCTTTTGATATTTATATTTTTTTCATTGAAGGTAACTTCCAGTATTTCAAACATATATCATCGGCTGTAATTCTAAAGGGCAAATTTGAACTGCTTTAATTTGTGCCGATTTTGCATAGAAAATTATAGAGACTTTTCTACTAATTTAAATTTTGTTCATTCTAAATTACAAAGACACTTCTAATTTCCAACAAACTTTAAAAATTTTAAAATAAATTTTAAACTTTAAAAATTGTAAAATAAATTTTAAAATTTTAAAATTTTTTCAACCAAATTTTAAAATTTTGTAAAAAAATTATAAACAAATTTTAAAATTTTTCAAATAAATTTAAGATTTTTTTCAAACATACCAAAAGTTTTTCAAACAAATTTGAAGATTTTTTCCAATAATTTTTAGAATTTTTTCTTCAAACAAATTTTAGTTTTCCAAAGAAGCTATAAAATTTTTTAAACAAATTTTAAAATTTTTCAAACAAATTTTAAAGTTTCCAAACAAATTTGGAAATTTTTCACACAAATTTAAAATTTTTTTTAAACAAAATTTTTCAAACGAATTTTAAGATTCTTTTCCAACAAACTTTAAAATTTTTCAAACAAAATTTTGCAAACAAATTTTAAAGTTTGTTCAACCAAGTTTTGAAATTTTATAAACAAGTTGTAAAATTTTTTTTCAAACAAATTTTGGGATTCTTTTTCAGTCAAATTTTAAAAATTTTTCAAACAAATTTTGGGGATTTTTCAAACACATTTCAAAAAAAATTTCAGACAAATTTTCAAATTTTTCCAAACAAATTTTAAAATTTTTCAAACAATTTTAAAATATTTTAAGCAAATTTTCAAAATTTTCAGATAAATTTTAAGTTTTTTTCTCGAACAAGTTTTGAAGTTTTCCAAACGAGTTTTTCGAACAAATTTTGGAACTTTAAAACAAATTTTAAAATTTTCCCAACAAATTTTAGAATTTTTTTCAACAAATTTTAGAATTTTTCAAACAAATTTTGTTTTTCTGATTTCGTCCAATATTCGGATACAGATTATAATTGTTTTTACATCGTTTTTTTTTTTTTGTTGAAATTAACTAATTTGAGCTTTGTCTGGCGGATAAATTTCTGTCCGTTTGTTTTTCCATAAAATACCCTTGGATAATTGCTTTCGATTGGGGTATTTCCCAATATATTGCTGTTTATTAAATTTCAAGTCCATTCAACATGTCTTTGGACCACTTTATTCGTATAGCGGATAGCCTAGTTGAATTCGATTCTGACTTTTGAGATAATTGTTATCCTATCACCTCTCTTCATGCTATTGAAGTCCACAGGGAGGAACTAAAGAATCTTTGGTCAAGAATCCAAACCGCTTACGAAAAACTTGTCTTCGAAGTAGAAAACGAAGATGACAGTAAAAGGAAAAAGGACTCAGATCATAGAAATTTAGTCATTGAAAGTCAAGTACAAAAGTACTTATATTACTTACTGTAATTGTCTGTATGATGTATGATTCTCGACAGTCTGAGTCTGTTCCTAAAGTAAACCCTCCAGAAGCTGAAGCTAATTCTTCTCAAGCCTGCAATAATTCCAATAGTTTTCATCTTCCGCCTTGTGATATTGAGGTATTTAATGTCGATTATTTGCTTTGGTCCACTTTCCGGGATTTGTTTACGGCAATATATATTAACAATTCAAGATTAACTCCTATTGAAAGGCTTCTTCACCTTATCAAAAAACCTGCTGGTGAACCAAGAGACATAGTCAAGAAAAGTACATTGACAAATCAGGGTTTCGATATAGCCTGGGCAAGTCTTTGTGTTCGATATGAGAATCGAAGGGTACTCATCAATGGGCACCTCCGAATATTGTTCAATCTACAGTCCATAACTTCAGAATCTGGAAGTGCGATTAAACAGCTTCAACGCGATATATCATCCTGCATTTCTGCTCTTCAGTTATATGATATCGATGTTACAAGTTGGGATCCTTTGTACCAATCGTCTTCCGCATACAACTTTGAGCTTATGGGAACAGAGTCTAAGCAATAAAACATCCATTCCGAGTTGGACTACTTTAGACACTTTCTTAACAAATCGGTATCGGACCGATTCTATTGCTGAAAATCGTACTAATTCTAACGTCAAATCGAATGAATCTAGAACTAAAATTTGGAATCCAAGCAAAATTAATGCATTTCAGAATAATATTTCAGAACCTAAGTGTTCATTGTGTCCCAACGATTCACATGTTATGCGAAAGTGTCCAAGATTCTTAAAAATGAACTACTCGTTTAGGTTTCGGAAATTAAAACACAAAGATTATGCTTAAATTGTTTTCGAAAACTCACAGCGTGAAAAGTTGTAATAGTAAGCACAATTGTTTTAAATGCAATAAACGTCATAACACTTTACTGCATAAAGAAAGTGATATTTCTAAGCCTCTTTGTTTTGATCAGCTACCTAGTACGAGCACCAATTGCAACCTTAACCCAAACTCAGCTCCATTTTCAGCTAGATTGACTTCGCATCCAATACAGTCCACAAATATTTCGGCAGCTGGGGTGATTCGAAATTGTTTCGCTTCGAATTCCAACGGTGTGTTGCTAGGTACTGCAATAGTAAACATATGCCATTCAAACATGAAATATAAAGCACGAGCTCTTATAGATTCTGGATCCGAGGGTACTTTTATTTCTGAACGCCTGTTTAATCTCCTTAAACTACCTTCCCAACGTACAAATGTACAAATTTCAGGATTAAACAACACTATATCTGTTAAGGTTCAACGGGAATGTTCATTAGTTCTTGGCGCTAGATTTAACGATAATGTAGAGATATCTGTGAGCGCTTTAGTCGTTCCAAACTTAGCAGGTAATCTTCCAACTCAACCCGTAGCATCCTCAATATTTTCCAATCTTCCCGAGATCCAGCTAGCTGACTCTCAATTTTACAATAGTTCCAAAATTGACATCCTGATTGATGGTTATTTGATTTCATCAATCATGCTTTCGGGGATACAATGTACAATTTGTTTTATTTGTGTACCTCTCGAAGCGAAGCTTGAAAAGTTCACCAACAATTTTCGCGGTGTCTCTTTTTCCTGCAGTTTGAAACTGCATTTTAGTAGCTGTAAACAAATAATTCGAACATATATTTTTTACTAGCTCCTTTACTCTTCGTTTTTGAGTCTTGAAAGAACTGTCTTCAAAACATTTTTTTGGTCACCCTCGAATACAGCTAGAAGAAGATGGAGTTACGTCTAGAATACATTTTGTAAACTCTGTTTCCTTGGACATTGCCCTCGAACGTCTTAAAAACGGTTGTGTGTTTCTGCAAGATGCTTTTCAAGCACTATTGAAATTGTCACATATTTTTGATAAACATTTTTTTAACTTTATATGATCCACATTGTTATGTCCACAAGAATAAATATAATATAAAAATGTATATTACACATACATACTCACAGACACAGGTAATAATAATTACAAATATAATTATTATTACCATTAATATTACTAAGCAGGGAAAAGAATAAGTACAATAAAATGCCAACTAATTATGTCAGGATTAATTCCGGCAGTTGGCCTAAATTATTTTTCACACATTGCTTAAATTTCTTAAAGACAGGAAATTGCATGATATTTCTGTCTTAAATTTCGTAAGAATTATTTGTGCACCAAATTAAATTTAACTTTAATTTTGGCTTTTTCATTTTTTCTTTTGCTTAATTTCCTGCCCTGCAGTAAATTAAACAAAAATGAAAGTATGCACTTTATTCTTTTCCCACAATAAATTTAACAAATTAAATATATAAAAACAGAAAGAAATCAATAAAAGTTTAGTAATGATTTGACCATCAACAAACGCGTGTTTTATTTACTCCGGATTAATTACACTGTGTGACAGTAAAAATAGACTTTTCAAGAAACTTATGCCGTTTTCTTTTCTGACAAAAAATGTCGCCCTTTTTTGCCTTTTTTTCGAAAAGTTTATTTTTTTATATATTCTGAATTAAGACCAACCTTATCTTATACATCAATCGAAAGGTCTCAAAGTAGAGCCCTCGTAAATCACAAAAAATTCCAGTCATTGACTTCTTTCAGGTCATAGTGTGAGAATATTTCGCCATTGTTCCCCTTTTATGAATATTTTCACCCTATGACTTCCAAGAGGATAATAATCAAAATTTTTTTGCATTTATGAACACAGCACTTTGGGACCTTTCGATTGATATATAATATAAGGTTTCTCTTAATTCAGAATATATAAAAAAAGACACTTTTCCAAAAAAGGGGCAAAAAAAGGGCAAAATAAGGGCAACATTTTTTGTCAGAAAAGAAAACGGCATTAGTGTAGTGATATCTGAAAACACGCAAGTATACAATAAATTCTTTTGGACGTTAAGGACCAAAAGGATGTGAAGACGATGTACTAGAACAGTACAACTTTGATTAAATAAAGAAAAAATAATAAAATGGTAGAACCAACACAAGCACTATCAGTTAGAATAGATCCCCACAAATATCTTAATGGTCTCCCCGAATTTACAGGAGACTACCGGGATGTACAAACTTTTATAAACCTTATAGACAGGGTACACCCAATATTACAAGCTTATGGCGACCCATCCCAACGTCTATTCTCAGACGTAATTAAAAGTAGGTTGAAGGGAAAAGCTAGGGAAGTTATAGAAATTAATTGTCATGCCACATCCTGGGTAGATATTAAAAATATTTTAATCAACAATTTTGGTGAACGCAGTAGCATTGAAGAGCTATTCGATAGACTCAAAGGAGTCACATACAAAACAAATTCCGTAGAATTTTATAATGAAGTCAAACAAAGACTTAGAAGTCTTAATAATAAAACCCGCACAACAGTAGGACCGACCCGGCGATGCCACAAACATTATGATAAGAAATAATATGACTTCCGCTCTAACCATATTTAAAGAAAAGATACCTGAACCAATGAAAACAATATTAGTGTGTCGCAATCCACCAAGCCTTGAAGAAGCCATGGATATCCTTTTCCAATCCGGTTATGCATATGCAAATTATAGCAAAAGTTTTGAAAATGCTAACAAAGGCAGCCACAAACATTTCAAAGACGGACAAACCCAAAAACCGAGACAACAAAATCACCCACAAAATCCTAATAACCATTTTAACCGTAGATTGCCACAGCAAAACAACACGGGACGATTTAACTATCCGAATCAATACCTTAGAAATAACTTCCAAAATAATGGAAACTACCAAAATTTCCAACCGCTTGTTAATAATCCCCCTTCTAGACAAAATAATAACAACCCTCATTACAATGCCCCCAGAATGCAATTACCTCCAGAACCAACGCATATTAATATGGTTGAAAATCCATTTAACCAGACTCATAACCCTTCCGAGAATTTCCAATATAATCAAGCTCAGTATCCTCAAAATTACCAAAATACGCAAAGTAGTTCCAATTCATGTCGTGAACAAGCACCATTTGTTTCACAAAATCCCCAAAATTTTCATATACAAGCCTCACAGGCGAACTTCCCTATATAATAGTAAAAAACAGACTTCAATTTATAATTGACACTGGAGCCACACACTCTATAGTAAATCCTGGCTTATGTAACCCCAAACGGAAAATACCATCAAAACCTTTAAATCTTAAAACACTTCAAAGCAGTATAGAAACTTCAATAGTTTATAGAGTACCCCTATTTTCCGAATTAGGTGACCCAAATGATAAAATAGATTTAATTGAATGCAAATTTTATGACTTTTATGATGGGATAATCGGAAACGATATCCTTAAAAATTCAGAAACCAAGATAGACTATGAAAACAATATTTTAATAATTAACAATAAAAACGTACCACTACTCTACTCAAAAACTCAAACTGTAAAATTTATAGTAAAGGAATAAAGCGGACTTTTACACTTAAAGGAGCAAAAGAACTCAAGTGGAAATGATATCCTGCAAGAAGGCGTATACGATGCCCAGAATTTTAAAATTGAAGTACAAACCATCTTAGAAAACCCAACCGTGGTACACATAAAAAATGAGGATATAACTGTTGTGGACGAAGAAAACTTTTGCATAATAGATTTGGACCCAGATGATATAACGAACATAACCGACCAAATTAGGACAACCCATATGAACAAAGAAGAGACTAAAACTTTGAAATTAATAAAAGAATTCGAACATATCTTCTATCAACCGAATTCAGACCTTAGTTTTACCAATGCTATTAAACATAAAATCAATACACGGAATAATATCCCTATATTTACGAAATCGTACCGTTATCCTTACATACACAAGGACGAAGTCCAGGCTCAAATACAGGACATGTTAAATACTGGAATAATTCGACATAGTAACTCACCTTATTCAGCACCAATCTGGATTGTTCCAAAAAAGGACGATACCAGTGGTAAGAAAAAATGGCGACTTGTGGTCGATTACAGGAAGCTCAACGAGGTGACAATTGACGATAGATACCCAATTCCCAACATTGACGAAATATTAGATAAATTAGGAAAAAGCACTACCCTTGACCTGGCAAAAGGATTTTACCAAATCGAAGTTGATCCTGACGATGTACACAAGACAGGATTCAGCGTAGAAGGAGGTCACTACGAGTTCCATCGAATGCCCTTTGGCCTCAAAACAGGTCCTGCGACCTTCCAAAGGCTCATGAATAATGTCCTGAAGGACTATATAAATAAAATATATTTAGTCTATTTAGATGACATAATCATATTTTCGACATCCCTAGACGAACACATTAATTCCATTAGACTAATTTTCACTAAACTGGAGGAAGCAAACCTTAAAATTCAATTGGACAAATCCGAATTTATGAAAAAAGAGACGGAGTTCCTAGGACATATCGTAACCCAACAAGGTATTAAAGCTAATCCAAAGAAAATTCAGTGTGTCGTAGACTTCCCTTTGCCAAAGACACCAAAAGAAATCAAACAATTCTTAGGCCTTACAGGATCCTATAGGAAATTTATCAAGGACTATTCATTAATCGCGAAACCGATGACTAAATTCTTACAAAAGGACTCTAAAATTAATATAGAAAACCCAGCCTATAGAGAAAGTTTCGAAACTTTAAAAACTTTATTAGTAAATGACCCAATACTAGCATTTCCTGATTTTTCACAGCCTTTTACATTAAACACTGACGCAAGTAATTTCGCGCTTGGCACAGTTCTGTCACAGAACAATAGACCCATCTGCTATGCTAGTCGAATTCTTAACAAACGCGAAATAAATTACAGTGTTATAGAAAAAGAACTTTTAGCAGTTGTATGGGCTACAACATACTTCCGACCTTATTTATTTGGAAGGAAATTTACCATAGAGACCGATCACAAGCCCATTCAGTGGCTCTTTTCAGTTAAGGAAGCAAATTCGAAACTTGTAAGATGGCGAATAACACTAAGCGAATTTGATTATGAAATCAAATATAAAAAAGGATCATGTAATGGTAATGCCGACGCATTATCTAGAATAATTTTAAATTCTCCAACGGAGATCAATCTTTTAGAAAACCTGAACATTGACATAAAAACATCCCAACTAACCATTAACCACTATAAGAACCAAATAGTAATAAAGAGGATATTATCCGGTGCAGCTAGAGTAAAAACAGAAAAATATTTAAAAATGCGAAAAAAAACTTTTCATTTTAAAGAACTAGATCGAGCCATCACCATAACCCTAATAAAAAAACCATTTTCACCCTACTCAAATAAACGCTATTCTAATTGACGAAAGCTTTTATACCATATTTAAGCAAACATATAACGAAGTTTTCCCTAATTACTCAGTCATCAAGTGCTCAAAAGAACTGGAAAACGTTGTCGACGAAGTAAGACTTCTAGAATTCATAAAGGACGACTCCAAGCAGACCCAGGGAAATTATACATATAGACGTATTTTATTCTTTACAAAAAACTCTTTTCATGACATTCATAAACAAATTTACGAAATTCGCAGCCGCTTACAAAATAAACGGCAGAACATGGACCGAATTCAAAACCAAACTGTTATTGTACAAAAACACTTACGGTGACATAGGACAGATTACAGTTGACAACGAATTAGGAGTCAAGGCAATTCCCATGCAGGAATTTTTGAAAACTGAAAATATTAGAATCCATTACACTTCGAACAGCAACCATACGTCTAACGCCGACATTGAACGACTCCATAACACAATTAACGAACACTTAAGACTTTTACGACACGACGATGTCAATAAAAACGAAACAGTGGAGGAAAAAATCATTAGAATAATCTGTTTTTATAACAGGACGATTCGCAGTACCACAAAACAGAGACCAATAGACTTTATAAACGGAAAAATTCACGAAGACAATACATTGATATAAAGGACCTAATCGTGACGAAAAAAGAAAATAGTATTAACAAACTTAATAGGGATTGAAAGGACATTGAAATAGACAAAGTAATTAATTACATAAAAGAAATTAGAGGCGGAAAAAACCATACAAAATATCGAAAAATTGATATCAAAAAGATTGACAAGGATCATGTAGAACATAAGGACACTAGACTTAAATATTATAAGTCCCACATAAGACAAGGCAAACAATACCAAGATAGAGACAACCCTACAATAAAAATCTAATTGTACTTGCAGACGGCAATGATGACAAACTGGACTTTGATACTGGCACTTTTCATGGCAACTAACGCACAACTACTAGACATCCAAGATCTAACCAATAATAATGGATATATTCTATAAAATTGGACGAAATCAGACCCATAGAAATAATTTCCAAAATCATACACATTGTAAATGTAACTTTGTACGAGGACTCGCTTAATTTGATCGCAACTAACATAAATACAGTAAAAAGTACTACGACATATAGAAAGACCTTACTAAACACCGTAGAGAAAAATTTCGTAAATTTCGAGGACTAATAAATGTATTAGGAAAAGGACTAAAAATCATCACTGGAACAATGGACAGCGACGACGAAGAACACATAAATAATTCACTAAAACTACTCTACGAAAATAATGGACTTTTAACAAATACGGTAAATAATCTTACAGTGGTTAACAACTATTTTTCATATCAAATAAAAAAATATAACAGACCATATTAACACACAACAATTACACATAGAAAAATATCTTAACCAATTCAAAAACGTCTTACAGAACAAAATTGCAACGATAGAAGACGAAATAGATTTTATTGAACACATTTATCAAATAAATAATGATATCGCACTCTTACGAAACACATCGACGACATAGGACAAGTAGTTTTTCAAGCAAATTAGGAATTATCCCAACAGACATTTTGACCTCAAAAGAAATGGACTTGATTACGAACTTCAACAGTTATACAAATATAAAAACTTCGGTAGCCCTACAAGACAAAAATATACTGTTAATTTTCAAAATACCAAAGTATTCAAAAAACACTTTATCTAAAATCATCTTTGAACCGATCCCTGACCCAGCAAACAGGACATTAGCGTTATAAAATCGCTTAGTACTCACCGATGATATAAAAAACATATATGACCCATACATTAAAGAAAACTTAGAAAAAATTTAATTAAATAAAATGACAATTGTTTAGAAAATATACTAGATTATAAAGAGGCAAATTGCCCTATGAAAAATTCCAAAGCAGAGGAAGTAGTTGAAGTACTTCCTGGAATATTAATATTCAAAAACTATTATTTAGACATAGACCATAATTGTAACAAAAATAAGGTAAAAATAAAAGGAACATTCCTTGTAAAATTTGAAAATTGTAAAATTTCGATAAAAAATAAAAATTTCACTAATATTAATTTAAAAATTAAAGAAAAAATAATTTTGCCAAATATTATAACAAAAATAAAAAATAACCAAAATATTAATATTAATGATTTAAAAATTGAAGACTTATATTTAAAACAACAAATTAAAGAATTAGTTACAAATCATTCAAAAACAAAAACAATTAATATAAGCGCAAATATTGTATTAATCATAAGTTTTATATTATGTATATTTTTTATTATTAGAACAAAAAACAAAATATTTATTTCATCGGAGCCTCAATCTAACGATGGGGGTGTTATGTCCAAAAGAATAAATATAATATAAAAATGTATCTTACACATACATACACACAAACACAGGGAAAAGAATAAGTAAAGGGTTTTTCAACAGGGACGCTACAAAAGTAGAAAGACAGGGACAGCAAACGACGCCATATTTCTTGCTGCTCTTTTGACATTTCTCTTCAGTAAGGTTTGCCATTTCATGACGGAAAGAGCCAACAACGAGTCGAAATTATTAAAATTTACTACCGAAATTCGGAGTCAGTGGCCTCATCGTTAAGAGCGCTACGTCCAATTTATGGTCGTCATAATCGTCCTAGCAGATCAACAATTGAGCGTCTAGTGGAAAAATTTGAATCCACAGGCACAGTACAAAATGTTCCCGTGCCAGTGAGACAAAGAAGTGCCCGTAGTGTCGAGAATATTGCTGCCGCTGAGGCCTCAGTTGAAGAAAGCCCAAATGTGTCTCTCACACGTCGTTCTCAAGCGTTGGGCATCTCTGTGACGTCGTTGTCGCGAATTTTGCGAAAAGATCTTGGCCTACATCCTTACAAGATCAAATTGACGCAAGAACTGAAGCCGCTTGACCACCAGAAGCGTCGTATGTTCGTGAATTGGGCTGAGCAACAACTTAAAAATGATTCGGATTTTCATCGAAAAATCATCTTCAGCGATGAGGCTAATTTCTGGCTGAATGGCTTCGTCAATAAACAAAATATGCGTTATTGGTCAGACAGCAACCCACACGTACTCCATGAGTCATCATTGCATCCCGAAAAAATTACAGTTTGGTGCGGTTTATGGGCCGGCGGCGTCATTGGGCCGTACTTCTTCCGTGATGATCAAGACCGGCACGTTACTGTGAATGGGAATCGCTACCGTTCAATGATAACCGAATATTTTTGGCCCCAATTGGATGATATGGACTTGGAGGACATGTGGTTCCAACAGGACGGCGCCACAAGCCACACAGCGAATGTCACAATCAATTTATTGGAAACCAAGTTTGGAGAACGTCTTATCTCACGAAATGGTCCAGTCGATTGGCCGGCTCGGTCGTGCGATTTAACGCCGTTGGACTATTTCCTGTGGGGCTACGTCAAGTCTATGGTCTATGCCAACAAGCCAGCGACGATTGATGAACTTCGTACGAATATCGAACGTGAAATTGCAGCAGTATCGACCGATTTATGCTTGAAAACCGTCGAAAATTGGGTTCAGCGTCTGGACTTCTGCAAGCGTGCCCGTGGTGGCCATGCAAAAGAGATCGATTTCCATACATAATGGTATCGAACGTACTTTCACAGGAATAAAGAATTTCATTTATATCCAAAACCGTTTTTGTTTTATTTAAAAAAAACTTTTGTAGCGCTCTTATTGAAAAACCCTTTACAATAAAATCCCAACTAATTATGTCTAGATTAATTCCGGCAGTTGGCCTAAATTATTTTTCACACATTGCTTAAATTTCTTAAAGACAGGAAATTGCACGATATTTCTGTCTTAAATTTCGTAAGAATTATTTTTGCACCAAATTAAATTTAACTTTAATTTTGGCTTTTTCATTTTTTCTTTTGCTTAATTTCCTGCCCTGCAGTAAATTAAACAATAATGAAAGTATGCACTTTATTTTTTTCCCACAATAAATTTAACAAATTAAATATATAAAAACAGAAAGAAATCAATAAAAGTTTAGTAATGATTTGACCATCAACAAACGCGTTTTTATTTACTCCGGATTAATTACACTGTGTGACAGTAAAAATAGACTTTTCAAGAAACTTAGTGTAGTGATATCTGAAAATACGCAAGTATACAATAAATTCTTTTGGACGTTAAGGACCAAAAGAACGTTTCTCCACATCTCGTCCTATAACTTGAAGCAAATAATTAAGAACTCTAATAGCCTTTCCACCTTCGTTATTATTAAGCCAATTTTCAAAAAGATCTTTTTGACAGATTTTGTAATTCATTGTAATATGTAAATTAATTATTTCCTGTTATCAAAAACTTAACACAAATTCAATAAACACAATTAAGCAAATGCAAAAAAAAGTTTAGTCATGACAGCAAACGCAATGCATCGTTTTTCAAATTTTAATAGAAATAGCAGTACAGTACTTTAGTGAAGTAGTCTACAAATACGTTGTAGAATTTAAAAAAAACAAGGAAATGCCCATTTTAGTCGTTCACTAAACTTTAAAATTCTTTCAAAATCGCAAAAAATCGCCAGAAATTATTGTTTTATCTCTTATATCACAACAACTATCAGATGTGGAAGTGCCGTGAGGAACCGTGAGAAACATAAAGTTTTATTCCATAGAAATTTAATTTTTTTTTAATTTTTTAAATTTTTCTTATTTTAATATTTGATTTATTAATACTGTAAGCTTTCCAATAAGTTATAAAAAGCGAGTGGGTTTTAAAACATGATTATATAAACTGTCTTTCCAAAGAATGTGGACTTATAACTTAAAAAAGATATTTGAGATAAGAATCATTGTATTACACTGTGGAACAAATTCAGGTTAGCAAAAGTTAGGTCGATTCTGAGAGTGAGGGGTGAAAATAGAGGCTATATTAGATACCCGTATCACGGCGCACAGTGGACCATTTGACGAGAAGGCGGTCAAAAATCTACAACTTTTGATTGGATTGGAATTTTGATATGCGGTTTTTTTTTTGTTTGGTAGGTGAGACTTTAGCCCTTAAGTTTTGCTATAAAACGTAATTCTCGACCGAAAATAAAAAAAGTTACGGAGGGTTTAAAATACATTTTCATTTGTAGTTGAATTTTAGTACAAAAGTGAAGTGTTAAAAGGTAAAAAAAGGTTTTTTTTAATATAATGTCTTATTTTTTCAGTTAATTTTACAACTAATACTTTTTAACAATTTTTTAAGTTAATTTTTTCAGAAAATTCCAAACTCTGGCCCCCGTAAACTTTTTAGTCCAAATGTGCACAAGGGCCAAAGGTTGTTTTTTTTTGAAAGATCCCGACTTAAAATATAATTTATTAAGCAGCGAACGTAAAAGTTACCTTATATTGGTTCAAGATAGAGAAGTTTCAATGAAAAACTCGTATGTTTTTGCTTTAGTTAAATTTTTTTTTATTGTCTATTTAAATATTTCTATATCAATGTTTATGGTAAATTTATGAAATATAACAATTTTTATTGTAAATTTACAAAATATATAAATTTTTAAATCAAGAAAATTTTTTAACTATATAAAAAAAAGTGTAACTTATTGTTAGTGTAATGAAAAAGTACTTTAAATCAACCAATTTTAGTAAAAATTTCTTCTAAATAGCCTTGATTTTCATCTTCTAGAAGTTGTTTAGCTTCTTCGTCTAATTCAATAGAGGTAGTTTTCCATTTTTGGCGAATGTTGGACATATACAGATCTGAAGTGCACAACAAAATAGTGATAAGGTCTTCATTAGTATAACATCTGGACATTTTCCTTGTGTTGTGCTCGCGAAAGAATCTGTAGTCTTTGTTCCTTTTTTCTTGCGCTTCTTCAGATAGATCTCCTATTGGTAGCATATTGCTTTGAATTATTTGTTCCCCATGGTACAAAATTTTATGAACTGTGGATGGCATATATCTCCAAGAGTATTTTTCATTATAAAGTATAGCTGTTTTATTGGCGTACTCACCAAATTTTTTTGCATTTATCATTCTGCTGCATGGAAAAAATCTCCTTGCAGTATTTCCATCATTTGTGTTTCCTTCCCCTTGTTTTGGTTGGTCGATTACGAGGCCTAGCGGTAGATATCTTTGTTGAATTTGTTTTTTTTTTGCTTTCTTTTTTCTTCATTTTCTTTGTTTTTTTTCACTGTTTCGCCTAACGGACCAAATTCCAAATCATAACCCAATTTAAGAATATGCTCCATGAAACGTATTCTAGCATGAAGAGGGGACATTCCAAATTCGTAGGCTTCCTTAAAACTATCGTCTTCTGGTGGGGGTTGGCTTAATTGACTTGATGTCTTTTGGCATATAATGCAGCTTGACGTTGACTTTGTTCCAGTTAAAGCTTGTGCAACTTTTCCATCAATCATTGTGAGACACATTTTAAAATGTACTTCAATGTCTTGGTCATCAAATATTACTGGTTGAAGTTCCTTAATTTGATCTTTTATTTTTTGAACTTCTTCAGTTATGACATCTTTGGTTTCCTTTTTGAATGCAAATTTTATTGGTCTGCAATACTTTGTTGAAGAAGGAATTTCAATGGAACGAAAGATACCGTAAATAAATTAGCATCTGATGAATTTTCGGCATTAAATTGCTTGTATTGTTTCTGACCAGAGGATCCATCACATCCCCATTTAGAAATTAAAGTAATGCTATGTGCAAAATTACATCGTCTACATCATTTCGTTGAAAATAAATATCTGCCAGATCTCTGTAACAGTACTTAGCCATTGCACAAATTGTAATGAATAATAATTGTGGAAACATTATTATAAATACTCTTGCAATTATGTAAAATAAAAATTTTTATCTTTTATGGAGGTGAAGCATACCTGCTCATATCTTAAAGGGCTATGTCGCAATAGTTTTTTTTTTTACCATTTACAAATTTTTATCTTTTATTACCACTTTTAGAAGCATAAAAACCCACACCCTAACCCCTTTTAAAAGGTGATGCATACATGCTCATATCTTAAAGGGATATGTCGCAATAGTTTTTTTACCATTTACAAATTTTTATCTTTTATTACCACTTTTAGAAGCATAAAAAACCCACACCCTAACCCCTTTTAAAAGGTGAAGCATACCTGCTCATATCTTAAAGGGCTATGTCGCAATAGTTTTTTTTACCATTTACATGTTATTTAAATTGTTTCTCATTTTGTCAGGTATTTAAACTATATAACTCTAATTCAGACTATTAATGTTTTTGAAAGATACCTATGTAAATGTACCTGTAACAATTAAGCGCATTATATCACAACCCTTTTTTTAAGTATATAACAACTCCTGACAACTCTACCGACACGCAAAAAATACACCGCGGTGCACCGGTACGACCAACTTTTGTATTCATAACACTCAGACGGACGGACGGACATCGTTTAATCGACTCAGAAAGTGTTTTTGAGTCGATCCGTATAATAAAAGATGGATAAAGGTCCAATATTTTTTAAGTTCGTTTTTTTATAGACGTAAGCTAAATATTTTTAATCTAACAGCTAAACTCTCACTTACTAATCAAGTATATTGTGCTATATGGAATGAATCCTTATCTGGTAGAGCTGGAAATGATATTGCTAGCGCATTGCGTAAGATACTAGACTGTGTGGTTGACGAAAACGTTTTGACAGAGCTTACACTGTGGAGTGACTCATGTGTGCCTCAAAACAGGAATTCTCACATGTCTAAATGTTTGATGGAGTTTATGCAAGACCATAAGGATATGGATCAAATTTTTATGAAGTTCTCAGTACCGGGAAATTCATGTATCCAGGAAATAGATCATGTGCATTCGTGTATCGAGAAAGCAATGCGCAGCACAGAAATATATTCACCTGTTGGATTAATCCGTTTATTAAAACTGGTAAACAGAAAACAACCTTACAAAATTATTCAAATGCAAGCCACAGATTTCAGGGATATAGTACAGCTTCCAAGTTTTTTAATTACAAGGAGGTACCATTTTCAAAAGTAAGCACATTAAGATTTACACAAAGTTTACCTGAAATTCAGTACAAGCTTTGTCATCGAGAAACAGCCTTGCTAACCGTAAATATAAGGCTTTCCGAACGTGCTCTCCGCAAATCTAAAGGTAAAGAAGACAATAATACTTCAGTTTTTATAACCAGCAGGTCAAAAGTTGTGACAATAAAACCAGTATTATCTGCAGAAAAAATAAAAGATTTTAATCTAATGCTAAAATTTATGGCGCCCCAAGACTCGGATTTTTATAAGGCCACTTTTAATATAATATAAGTACAAAAAGATTTAAGAAAAACTATTTTCTTATTATACCAAGTTATGGTTTTTTTTGCAATTTTTATTTGTAATTGATTTTTGTTTTTGCTTTGAAGGCTAATTTTATGTTTTCTAAATAAATTTTTCATTAAAAAAATTTTTTTTATTCAAAATGATATGGTTCTAACATACCTTAGAAGCTTTGAAGGCTAATTTTATGTTTTCTAAATAAATTTTTCATTAAAAAAATTTTTTTTATTCAAAATGATATGGTTCTAACATACCTTAGAACCAGATAATTGAATATATATTGCTATTTTAGAAGGCCAAAGTTCTAACTGCAAAACCTTAACTGCTGCAACTCGGAGGACCTGATCAAAATCTAATTTTTTTAATCAGGCATCTTATAAATAAAGAAAATATAATGCTCTGTATAAAAGTACAATTATTTTGTACCAGAAATAAAAAAGTTATAGCATTTTAAATATTGAACCTCAATTTGCAACGAACTATACTCTATTCACTTAGAACCTTGTCATTCTAAGGTCGCGATACGTTTATAAAAAATTCCAATATACCGTAAACTGCAATGAAAGCCGTAACTATGTGGAGATAATTCAACTGAGTATCAATAATCTCAAATTACATGGAAACCCGCTAAACATTATTAGTTTTTATCGTTCTCAAAAATGTAAACGTGAAGATTTTCTGGAAATTTTAGAAAGTAAATTGAGTGATTTTGCTAATAATCCGTCTGTGGTGGTTCGAGATTCAAATATAGATCAAATTAAAACTGAACAACCAAATGATTTAACGAATTTATTAAATTGCTACGACCTGAAATGTTATCATTATTTAGTAACTAGACCAAACAGTGGTACATGTATCGATCATGTTTATAGTAATCTCACAACTTTATTTGCTGCAAACTTAAGTTTGATGTTGAATATTGTGATTATTCGGAAAATGTAAATATTATTTGTGACTATGAAAATATCAAAAATTATCTGGTTCAGCATCTTTCTAATATTTCTGACTCTAGCAATCCGTCCAACTTAGTAGAAGTTTTTAATGAAGCAATTCTAAGGAGCACAAGTGAAACGAGGCAAAACAAGTCTTAAAACGTGATATTGCTCCTTGGATAAATAATAATTTATTGTGTTTAATGCAGGTAAAGAAGCAAATATTAACTAAGAGAAAGAAGAATAAGGAAGACAGTACTATTAAAGAAAGACTAAAGAAAATTAGTAAAGTCATTAGAAAAGCTTCAAAGGAATCGATGAATGCCTATTATGAGAAGAATATATTAAGCTGTGGTGGAGACTTAAAGAAGTGTTGGAGATTTTTAAATAATATAACTGGTCGCTCTCAGAAGAAATTGTTAAACGTCGTAGATTCAAATGGACTATGTATTGAAAACAACAGAGTTAAATCCACACTTTTTAGTGAATATTTTATTAATGTTATTGAACAGTTAAGGAGTAAAATCATTAAGTATACTGATGATAACTGCAATTTCTTCAAATCTTTGGACTGTCATGCAAACCGTTTTATGTTCAATGAAGTTTCCTCTAATGAATGTTGTTTTTTATTTGGCCAATTTTTATTTATCTGTTTGTATTTCCTTATTAAGCTAATATGGCCTATAATCTTTTATGTAATTAAAAACACAATTTTAATACATTTTTTCCCGACGTTTCGTCGATTTTTTGTCGACTTCTTCTGGGGATCGTCTATTTAATAAGAACATGACATTAATTAATAATTTTTTACCAAATAACATTTAGAACTTACATTTTTTTATATATTATTACATTAAAAAACAAATTTTAAAAACAAAAATTTACATTTAACATATATAATACAAAAAACAAAGAACATGGAATTATTAAAACACATAATATTTAAAAATTGTATCATAGTTTATTTGATGGCTACTCTATAACTTGCACATATGTTGTTGGTGTCTTCTTTCAAATTCATTGTCTTTTTTATGTTTTGCTGAATTCTCAAGCTTTCCTTCGTAAATCTCTTTTTCATATTTTCCTCCTTGTCTAATATTCTAATACGTTGAAAATCTGGTGCATGGTGTGAACTGATCATATGCATGGCTAGTGCTGTTGTTTCTTTCTGTCGCGTAATATCCATTTTGTGTTCTCCTATCCTTGTTGATAAAGCTCTCTTTGTTGTTCCTATATACACCTGATCACAGTGTTCTTCGTTGTTTCCTTTACATCTTATTTCATAAACAACGTTATTTTGTTGTTGTTTTTCTACTGGCGCTTTTATTTTAGTGAATATTGCATTTGTTGTTTTGTTAGGCTTATACGCAAAACATATGTTATTTTGCTTCAGTGTTGTTATCATGTTTCTTTTGTCAGTAAGGCCAGGGATGTATGGTACACTGTAGAATTTTTTGTTTTCTATTTCATCAGTGTTGTCAATTTTCCTATTTTTGTTTAATCGCCTAAATACGTCGTCTATTAAAGAATTTATTAATTTTCTAGGGAAACTATTTTGTATCAATATTTCTTGTATTATGTTAATATTTTCGTTGTGGAATATTTTGTCACTAATTTTCAGTACCCTCTCTATTAAATTTCTCGCTGTATTTATAATCTGGCTTCTGGGTTGTGTGGCGTTAAAATTCATAAGTCTGCCTGAAGCTGTTTGCTTAGAATACCAATTAAAAATAATGTTATCCTTATTTTTCCGTAGTTTTGCGTCGAGGTATGCTATTTCATTATTTTTTTCTATTTCGATGGTGAATTTAATTTTTTGATGGTGAGAATTTAAAGTTTTAAGAATTTCGTCCTTATCGTCCTTATTAATGATAGCGAAAATGTCGTCTACATATTTTGCTATGTATTTTATATTGATATTTTTATTTTTTAATTCTATTATTGTATCGTCCAGCAAATTATCAAGAACAATATCCGCTATTGTAGGAGAGAGCGGGTTGCCCATTGGCATACCAAATATCTGATTAATTACTTTTTTACCATAAACAAAGTAATTATTGTCCGTTAGACAGAACTTCAAAATTTCTAAAAATGTCGGTCTAGGAATGTTTGTAAATTTCCTTATTGTTAGCCATTTTTCCATAATATTTTTAATGGCTGTGTGTACCGGAATATTTGTGAAAAGTGAGATGACGTCAAAAGATACTAATATATCATTAGGCTCAAGTTTTATATTACACAGCTGATTTTTTAATTCAAACGAATTTTTGATGTTATATTCCCTAGATATAATATGTTTAAGGATATTTCCTAAATATTTGGACAAATTATAACATGGCACTTGTATTGATGACACAATTGGCCTAAGAGGGGTTTCCGGTTTATGGATTTTTGGTAATCCGTATATTCTTGAAATGAAATTGAAGATATTTTAAGAAACCTGAAAACATTAAATAGTACTGGCCATGATAATATTTCATCAAAGTTGATCAAATATTGTGGTCAAACTGTATCACCTTACTTGTCGAAAATCTTTAATACCATGATAAATGCATCCATATATACTGACGTTGTAAAGATGCAAAAAGTTGTTCCTATTCCGAAAGATGGACATGCAAACTCATGCAAAATACCGGCCAATAGCGCTTCTTTCAACAATAGACAAAATATTCGAGAAAATAATTCATTCACAACTAAATACATTTTTACAACGGAATTCATTGTTGTTTAAAAATCAATATGGTTTTGTGAAGGGAAGTGGTACTGATGTGGCTCTTGTTGATGTGGTAAATTCTATATGTACAGGTCTGGATAATGGCTTTAATGGAGTTGCGGACATTTTTTATGATTGATCACAAAAATTTGTTAGAAAAGCTTTCATACTATGGTATTGTTGGTTCTGAACTCAAACTTATTGAAAGTTTCTTAGAAAAGCGATCGCAATATGTTGAAATTAATGGAGCAAAGAGTGAAGTTATATCTGTTAATTGTGGTTTACCACAGGGTAGTGTCTTAGGGCATCTCTTGTTTATGATATATGTCAACGACATAAATAATATTGGGCTCTTTGGTAAAATAATTATGTTTGCGGATGATATATCTATTTTTTATCCATATAAGTATAACTTGGTACTTAAAACCCAAATGGAAAGAGATTCAGCG